>OU343117.1:40978393-41612893 GCA_910594885.2 Bibio marci
ATGTCATCATATAAATCCTCCTCATCACCATTGTCGTCGTCATCTCTATCTTCTTCGTTAACATATTTGCCATCATTTTCTCTACAATTGTTTATAATATTATTATCATTATCATTAACATCACTCGACACTATGGTATTATCGCTATATGAACATTTTAATGTATCTATATTTACAAATGTAATTTTATCATTATCAAATTTATCTTCCACATTTAATGATGACTGGCCGTCACCACCGTCTTGTTCCTTTAATAGAATCGCCGAACATTCTAAATCTGTACTTAATGTAGTATTATTTATTGAGTTTATGCTTATATTACTATCATCTATAGCTAATGGATCAAATATAGGATCATCACTATGATTTCCAGAATTATTAATTACAGTGCCACTAACATCACTATCAATTAATGGTTGTGTTTCTTCTTCCATTGCTGTTGCGGCACTCACCCTTTGATTTGATAATCTAAATTTTGAAAATATTAAATTACATTTTGTTTAGTTAAATTTATTTATTTATTTATCGAACTTAATAATTAATTAATAATAAAAATTAAGCTAAAATAATATTCTATTATAATTATATTGTTCGTTAGTAATTAATTTAAAATACATGCTTAAAAATAAGAATATTCCCTGGTTGTTTAAAAAAGATTCTAAGATCTCTAAGTGTTCAACACCCAAAAATTCAAAATTTCTATTTGATTAAAAACGCATAAGAATTACTTACTGGTTAATTAATTTTACAATTGTTTTAATTATAGAACATAGGATACGATTTATTTTCTATAATTTTCCGTATAATTACAGCAGTATTTAAACACTGGCTGTCGAATGTTATTTTTTTAATTCTGGAATTGATGTTGAATTCTTAGAATTTCAATAGTCAACATAGCACAATTATGAAACGGTGTTAAATCACAAGATCCTTATAAAATAAGATTTATTGTTTAACAAGATTTTCTTGTCAAAATTATTAAACTTCTTTAATTTTATAACAGCAAATTAACAAATATATGTACATATCGCTAATCGACTAACTTAAGTTCAAGAGTTAGCTGATTTTTTGTAAGTCGATGTAAATAAAGATTAAAATCCAAAGTTACCAATTACAGTGGTCGACTTCCCATAAAAACTATACTCACAATTTCTTCAAATAGTTATATTATATTAAATATTTATATAGATATCGCTTCAAAATAATAATAGTTAACATATTCTGTTTTCATAATGGTAAATGAACACGAAGATTATATGCAATAATGTTTATGTTATTAGTACGTTTTGTTGAAATGTATATGAATAATTTGTCGTGTGTTACTACGATAACATAAAATTGTTAAATAATGCACACATAAAATATATAAAGTAAAATTGGATTTGTAAAGATTGCTTCCCAGTAACATTTCACTCGTTTCGTGACAATTACCACTAGTGTGTCTCCAATTATGCTTAGAACGCCTCTTATAGTATATTCATATACTTGTAGAAAGTACTACAGTCTACAGTCATGTTGTCCCATCGTTTCCAATCCTCCGCAATAATCTATACATTATCATCTCCGTTACATATCATTGATCTTATAAGGCCGAGTCAGGCACCGAATCCGATAACATCAAAGTATTCATCATTTTTAGTTTTCTTCTCTTACCCAACCCAGCGTGAGTGAGAATTTATATAGACACAATTATCTTTGGTATATAAATTATATAATAATACTTATATACTAATAATTATATTATTTTTTATATTTGTGTAATGTGAACATATTATTAGCAACAACAAAAAAATCATTTCAAATGTGCTTTAATGTTAATTAAATTGTATATTTATTTATTTTAATTATATATATTTACCGTAATTAATTTAATTTTTTTTAATCCAAAAATTAACTCTATATTATTCTCCCTATATGAATCTCAATTAATACTTTATGGAAATTTTATCGCACTGGAATAAAATTAAGCAATTTTATTAACAAACAATTAAATAATAGTTAAATTAATTATATAATTGGGTTTAACGTCATATTTGGTTAGGTTAGCCTATCCTCTATAGACGTTAAACCCAATTATACAAATAATTTAATAACAATTAATGACGTCGAATTAAAGTATATAACTTAAATAATAATATTTATGTGCGGAAATATGATTGACAATTGGCATCAATTATTATAATATGATTCAGATACTTCCAAATCCCATATAGAATATAATTTACAACTCGACAATGTAATCAAAATATGTTTTCATATAAATATTAAAATTCTAATTTATAACCAAAACCAAAAGCATTGTAAAAATGTAAAACCTTAAAACTTATAAGCCAATCATATCGTGAATTTGTATGTTTCGCATTACAGTGTAGCAGAAGCTTATCGATATTGTTTCATAAATGTATATGGTGATCAAGCTCCATCGCATACAATACGTAAAAAGTGGTTCAGAAGATTTGATAGTGATGTTTTTGATGTGTCAATGACAAGGACAGCCGAAAACGTGTAACGACAACGAATTAAACCAAAACTCAGCTCACATTTTATTATAAATTCTTTTTTCAAACTTGATTATGAAAGCAATTTAAATACACCCACAATAATTATATAAATGTTTCATAATCATTAAATTATTAATATTTGTTAAAATTACTAAAATTAAGCCAAAATCAAAAACTAAATTATTACTTTTATCTGATTTTACAGTTTTCCCTTATACGTGAATTTAAAATAATCAATTCATTTCTTTCATATTGTATATTTTTAATATTGGGTGGTGGTGGTTAATATAGAAATATTAAATAATAAATAAATAAATAAATAAATAAATAAATAAATAAATAATAAAATGATGCGTATAACAAATAAAAAAAAACCAAACCATAAAGCCTAAAAACTAATAAAAAAAAAAAAAAACTTAACAAACTCACCCAAAGAATGTGGTACTGGCATTTTTTTTTAAATTATTAAAAATACTCTTTAATGGATTTAACATAATCTAATTAACAGAAAGTATATATCGTGTACTTGAATATAATAAATTACTAATAACAACAATAACAATGTTTAATATTTGTTATTAAATCTGAAAAATAATAATAAATAATAACATAAATTAAATAAATAAAATTAATTTAATAAATTGAAAAAATTAAGTTGTAAAAAATAAAAATGCAAGAACAAAGGGAATGCCACCACTGCTTTTTTTAGTCTTTTTCTTTATAAAGAAATTTTATAAATGTTCTATAATATTGTAATTAATTTGTCCCGTCATTCACGTTAAAGAAATAATACCGATTTACTTCACAGTTTTACTCGTTTACTGAAATGCACTGATATGGTGTCCATTTATACACAATTGATTTATTATTTGGCTCGGCCAATAATTATACAGCACACAATTTTTTAACAATTTTACCAATAGCCATGGTAATGCTAGACAGTTTTATTCCTTATAGTCAATATTGTATATATGAGACACCTCAGTATTCGTGTAAAACCGTAGGCAAGCTCCATCGGATATGCTAAATATTACAAAATAAATAATTCAATTCAATGTTTTCACCCAAACGCCCCAATTGGTGATTATTGTTTGAGATGTGATTAACAATTATTTTGTTACATTGCGTATATTGTAATATGATGAAATAATGCTAAGTTGATTTTTATTGTTATAGTAAAAAAATAAACATATTAAACTTGTAGTGTAGAGAAGTTAAAGAATAAAAAGTAAAAAATACATGTTTCGTTTTCATTACAAAAGTTGAAGTATTGTGTAAGTAAAATACTTGTAAATTCCAAAAAAAAAAAAAAAACTTCTTAAGTAACAGTTAAGTCATCTAATAAATCAATTTACAAAAATAAAATAAAAAAGAAATGTATATTCTAAAATCGGTTCCATTAAAAAGAATGTACCATTTTGTAGTGGGAAAGTGAGTAGCTAAATAGGTTAAGTATAATTGAAAGTACACAAAACACCACAGAAACAAAGATATTTCCATATAAATATATAAAAACTAAAAATCATTATTGTATTTTAATAATAGTTAAAATAATTATCTGTAAAGTTGTTCAATTTGTTAAATAGCTAATAATAATTGTTGATAAATTTAAACATCAATATAATCCTGAAATGTTTACCTTTCGATATTTTAAGGAAATATTCACATTGGAAAAATATATATCGGAAGTGCATGGAATAAAAAGTATTTAATAATGTGATATTTTATAACTCGCGTCTCCTTTAAAATTGTATTTATGGTTTTAAAATAAGTTATATTATAGAAAAATTAGACTACAACTATAACGACATGCGGGTGGTTCTAACCACACAGCACTACTGCAAGATTGTGTATCAGAAAAACTATTATACAAAGAAATATTTCAAGAAATTTATTGAATTGTAAAATAATATTATTTCAATTTAATTTTAAAATTCAATCATTCAAATATATATATTTAAATAGTACTGGATGAAATAAATAAATAAAAATATCAATTGAATAACATTTTATAAAGAATTAATATAAAATAGTTTTTCGAATAGCTATAAATTATGTATAGCATCATTTGTAATTTTATATAAACACATATGTAAACATTGATATCAATATATCATTTAATAATTTGTATTCAAGAATTTATCCAAGATTTCGTCGATAACTCTTATATCGATTTTGTATATATATATATCCACAAAAAGCTGGATTACCGCGTAATTTAAATGAAAAAAAAAAAAAAAATTAATCATGAATAAATTCCCATTTAGAGACGATACATTTTTATAGTTACTATTACAACATCAAAATATTTTGTATATGTATTATAAAATACAAACAACAAATGTACAAAATATTGTTCATATATTATTGAAAAATATTTTAATTAAATTTTAAAAATAGTTGATTGTATTTAGGAAAAAAAAAAAAATTAGAAATTATTCATTTCTTTTAATTTCAAAATATTTTGTACATTTACTATATAATTTCTGTATAAACTTCTCTGAATTACTTACATTAACGATTGTGTTAATGATGGATCAATTTTTTTTCTGAAAAACCGTCTATTTTTTGGCAACGACGATGTGTAATCCTCTCGTTGCAGCTGTCCTTTATTAGTTGGACCAGTATCCACAAATAAAAACATTTTTAAAACAATAAAATTGCACTTATTGTTCTTATAAAATTGATTAAACAATTACGAACAAATACACATAAAAATGTATTTGTATAAAAATCGCACTGTAAACAAAAACACAAATATCAAATAAATTAATTGAATTTAATTATTTGATAATTTCTGTTTATTGAAATTGTTATTGTTGAATTAAAAATATATCATAAATAAATAATAAAAATAATATAACAGTTTAATGTTAAAATAATGTAATGTAATAAAAAATCACTAGAAAATTTTTACATGTACCTGGAGAGAAAATATTTTTATTTGAACCATAACTTTTTAACATTATGTCAATAATTGTAGAATATTTTAAAAATATAATCAATATGCAATACAATAAAATGTATAAAATGAAGGAATTGTGTGGTCAAAGACATAAGACACAATAGCAAATTAAACGATATTGAATTCATTTAAAATAAGTTTTAATCGTTGGTAATAATAGCAACATGATGATGAATTCCATCAATAAAAAATTGTTAGTTTATAAAGTCCACATCGGTTTAATATACAAAAAATGTTTGACCTGATGTATGCGCAGAATTACTGATCGATGTGTCGAAAACTGTATTTTATGGTTGGAAACATGGGAAAAGTACGCACTTATCCAACAAAAAATATTTGTAATAAAATGTTTTACAAGATACATTCATTCCGCCATTACCGTTAGGCGTTAGTTTTAAAAACAAATGAACACTTCTTGCACATTGAAAATTAGTTATTTTTACAAATATCGTATGCGTTTCTTTCTGAGTATGGCAAGACTGAAATCATTGCTTGCCAACAAAATAGGTGTTAATAACATAAAAGACATTGGTTTGAACTTGAAGTGTTATAAGGATAACAACTACAACAAATAAAATGTTGTGATTGGCGTTTCCATGTTAATGATTAAGTCGTAAAATGACTATATTATTGAATCTCTTTAAGGGAAACATTATTCCAATCTAACAATTAATAAATCATTTATATTTATAGCGAATAATTTTCAATCATAATTCTTTGTACATGCCATAATATCTTTAGTTGATCGCCGTTATCGTTGAATGACATTTACGCAAATATTGATTTTTTCACTAAATTAGAAATATTATCGATTTACAAATTAATTAAATTTAATTTACTAAAATTTCGAAACAAAGAAAAACATTTAAAAACCGATTTAATTCAGGAAAATAACTTGAATTAAATTCAATACTTACAGTATCCTTTCACAAATTTTCTATTATTTGTCTTTTCTCTTTAATTATTTCCAACTAATAACTTTTTAAATGTATTTCTTTAAGGCAGATAAAATTTAAAACCACATGTTGTTATTATAAAAAATAACATATATATATATATATATTTGTAAAATTATCGGCACATTAATGATAAGAATAAAAATAAAAATTAATAAATAAATAAATTTGCAATAAATGAAAGATAAAATTAAGAACAGTACTCACACAACAATAGAAAAAAAATAATATCACAAAATAAAAAATAAGATTTTTAATTTTTTATTATACGCGAAAAAATTTCTTTCCAAAAATGGTGTTATGTTACAAATAATGAAATAACCGTACGCATACGCAACTACTACAACGATACCACACAGCACACAGAGCAGACAAGACTAATCAGAAACAGGCCACAGAACAGATACAGTATATATAATATTATACCATTTAACATTTAATTCAATGATGAATGATTATGATTATGTGAAAAAGCGATGATAATAAAAGCTCCCTAATAAAAGTTATTGTAATTTGTAGAGTGAAATACTGTATCTGTATACAATACACACACTGTTAGATTCCAATATTTGTGCATTTACATCATCATCATCATCACCAACATCTATTTTGTGATTCTTGTGAATAGACTAACTATACAAAGTTAAAGTAAAATTATTGCTAGGGTGAATGTGAACGATACAATACATTTGAGTGTATCACTCGATTTTTTTATGTGTGCGTAAATTTTATAAGCGCGCACAAATCGAAATTGTTTAAAAATGTTTAATGTTTTGTTGTATTGGCAAACTAATTATATTTTTTTAAAGGACATGCTAAATGATATTATGAAAATCATATTACAATGAAGAAATGGTATGAAGTATGCAATGCAAGAGATAATAAAATTAAATTTCAATTGTCGACCGATTATAGCGAAGCGTGAAATTTTAAAATATCAACAAGTGACTAATTTTTGGGAAATAAGTTATTATATTTATATTTATCATAATTATGGTATTTCAATTTTGACTGCGCACAAATTGGGTATCTTATCTGCTCTGGAGCTATTCGTAATAGTATATACCCTTATGAAAAGGTGATTTTAAGTTTTATGTATGAAAGCAACTAACTATACCAGAATACATATTGAAATATATAATTTTTTTTACATAAAGTAATTAATAAAATACCACACACCTCATCACTGACAGTTGTTTTTCATAAAATAAAAAACAAAAAAAAAAAATAGAAAGAAAAATACATCTACACATCTATAAAACTACACAAAACATAACAGTACAAAACATCGTCATTTTTTTAAAAACAACACATTCTCACACATAAGTTCAATACACATTCATATGCGTCGTAGTATAGCGCACCCATGAATAATACTATATTTTTATAGTATGTCAGTCAGAAAAAAAAAAAAAATTAAATCCCTCAAACTTTTTCCTTTCTTTTTTCGCCAACAGGATAGCAATACAAAATATATATTTTCTACATTATACCCAGCATTTCTAAAACTATTTAAAATACAATTTATACTGCAAATTTTATTCTTTAATTTTTTTTTTAATCAAATAAGAGAATGAATCTATTTTTAATTATATAATAAAACATATTTTTTAAAGCAGTATTATTATTATTTATTATAGAAGTATGACACATTTTTTATGCAACAACAATAACTACAGTAGCGAAATAAAAAAAAATATTAGCAGTATTGCAAATCATAATAAAAATATCTTAAATTGGATATTTTGCATTATAATCTCTGTGTGTATTATTTTTACTCAATCTACAATACAAGAGATCTTTGTTGTTTTTTTGTGTGCGTGTGTGTGTGTGTGTGTGTGAGGTTGAGGTTATACAAATTTAATACACATCAACACAACACAACCGCAACAACAACAACTTTTTTTTAATAGTGATACTCAAACATTTCTAAAACTATTAAAATATATATTTATTTTTATATGACAGGAATTTTCGAAATACAGTCATGTATTTGAAACATTCCTTCTTTTTTTGTGATACCGAAAATTTTGTCCTAAAGAGCCAAAACAACTATTTAAAACACTCACTTTTTGTTAATAGTTAGATTTAAAAGGCGTATTTTAATAATTAATCTAATTCTAATTAAAATATTGAAATCATCTATTAACAAAAAGTGGTTAGATATGAAATAAGTAGGTTTTATTTTACTGTGAATCTTAAAAGAGATATTTAAAATTCAAATCAAAATTATTATTAATAAATAAACACTGTTATTTAGTATTATAAATTCAAGTAGAAAAATTTTACAAAATAAAATAAAAAATAATAAGGAAAAAAATTCAGCCATTTTAATTTCTATTCATTCCATTTGCTTTAAAAAAAACAAAAAACATTAAAACATAAATTTAAAACAGAAAAATGTTTAAAACAACTGACCCTACATTCCATAAAATAGATTTCAGATTTGAGCTTTTCTATTTTTCAAATGAAAAAGCAATTTTTATTTATATACATAAATAAATATATACAAACACAAACCCATACATGCACAAAAATGTTTTGCCAAAGCCACACACAGAATAAAAAAAAAATTACTACTATATTATTTATCAGTTTTTCATTATTGTTATAAAAATCAATTACTGATTAATAACTTTAAGATATAATTATAATTTATAAAATTTGCATTTATTTAATATTATAAATATTCATATTTGCCTATAATAAAATATTATAGTCCAATTTAATAAAAATATTAATTTGATATCAAAAAATACGAAAAGAAATAATAAAAAAAAAAAAAAAAAACGAGTGGAGGCATCAGAGAACAGAAAGAGAAACAAACACAGCAGTAAATTTTGCTTGAGAACGCTATTAATTTTTTTTTTTGTTTTAATATTTTCTTACTTTCTACAAAAATTAAATAAATTTAAATTAAGAAAAACAAAAATACCTTAGTTCATGATTTTTGGAAAAAACAATAAATAAAATTAAGGATTAAGAATAAATATTACAAATATCATATTCGCGGCACACTTTTTCTTTAATTTTTTTTTTTTTTTTACTTTTTGGTTATGAGAAGACGTCGACGTCGCTAATAATTATATATTCCATACATAAAATATACTTTAATTATATTTATATTACACAGAAAAACAACTATTATTGTTTTATTTTATTTTTTAAAACAATTAATTAACATTTACTTAATTTAAAAATTAATTTATTTTTTCTTTCACAATTTTTGTTTAAATTGATTTAAAA
The DNA here is from genome assembly GCA_910594885.2 of Bibio marci. Classification (NCBI taxonomy): domain Eukaryota; kingdom Metazoa; phylum Arthropoda; class Insecta; order Diptera; family Bibionidae; genus Bibio; species Bibio marci. Next base: position 40,988,062 of record OU343117.1, read on the forward strand.
CCGAAACCACCACCACGACCACTGTGATCAAGAGCAAGACTGATTTGATTCGATCTGACAAGACAAGACAATTGATGGATGAACTGACACGAAACAAATTGCACTCGTACCAAACTCTATATATTATAATGACAAAACACGCATACGCACAAACTACACTTCAGTCATTTCAGTTCAAAAACTCAACTATACATATTCATGCAAAATGTCATAGCACTATTCAAATAATTGAATTGCAATAAAATTGAAATGAAAAAAAAATGGAAAAAAACTAAAACTGCACCATACACAACACAAATTTAAAATTTCATCGAATATCGAAATCGAAATGTTATCGATGTTTTTTCAATGTTTATGGTTAAAATCAGCTTAAATGAGATTAAATTTATAATTATTATGAAATCAGACATTCGTATTTTTATTATTACAACTACATTAAAAAATATTAATAAAATAACGTAATTTCCAAAAATTATTTTATACTTATTAGAAATTATATTAAAATTAAATGTAAAATAAAACAACCAAAAAAATAAGCATGTTTTGGTGTTAAACGAACATTTTTCTAAAACCTTATAACGTAAATAATAATAAACATGTAGGATAATAATAAAGAAATGTTTGGCGAGCAATGGAATACAAAGGAAAATTACCAAAAAAATATACATTTTAACACTTCTGTCCATGCGAATTTTACACTTCACCAGTTAATACCAATCCAGCATGTGTAAGTATGAACTTGTTCATAAATGAATTTAGGACGAGATAGACACACGAATCCAACAGTGAATGGAAGTTTGAACCCTCTAGCGTTCTAGTTTATATTCTGATATAGAATGTTTTTCTATAGTCTGGATATTTGAGATGTTCTGGGATTATAAGTAATCGGCGTATAATTGTTCTGTCGATTAGGAAAACCAAATAGCCAAATCCAACAATTTAATGGAGAATTGTTTATATAATCCCATTCTCTAGCTACATACAAAATTTGTTTAACATGACCCAAGAAACACCATATTATGGAACAATGGTAAATTGTTTGCATAAAATCCCAAAACTTCCAAAATATCCAGATTATAGAAATATTCTTGTGTCATAATATGAACTAGAGGTTTCAATAGTATCAAATTCAATGCAATCCATCCAACAGTTGGCAGATGAATACGAAGTTTTCCGCTATATATAAATTTTGAATGTTAATTTAATATATGATAATTGTTATTTCATGTGTAAATATATTAATTAAAAGTTTATTATTATGTTTCCAATCAATGTAAAAATTAAATCAACCTGATTTTAAAACAAATATAATTTTTTCTATATGTACAATTTAAATAAGTGTAATTTCATTTTAGTTTTCTAAATATTTATTAATAATAGAAGTAATAGTACTTCGCTATAATATTTAAAGTTTATATTTGGTATTATAGTTATAGTAAATTTGATAATCTAAGAGTAAATAATATTGAGATAATAGATGGTATTTTTTTGAATATGTATGTTAATAATGTATTCTATTTGAAGTCGTATATAATTTCATAGCTTTTCCACTTTCATACAGAATGTGGTATTTACATTCGATTCTATCTTGACTATTATACAAAAAATAAATAGACAGACAAAATAAAGGCTGGAGCACATTGTAAATGCCCCTCTGTATAGTATCTAAATAGTTGATAATATCAATATATATCGTATTATTTAGGTTTACTAGCACAGATATAGTCTACTGTGTTACATTTGGACAGGAACATTGCATATAAATTATATTCATAGATTTCTTTTGACAAATATGTACATATATTTTACATCTACATATTTTAGGTGTACATGAACTGCAACTGTCGCATGAAAAAGGTATTTATTTTAAAAACAAAATAAATAAATTTAATAATCAAAGTATTGGTTGGCCATCATTATAGTTTTTCCCATCTATTTTGACAAATAATGAATTCGGCGTTGATAGTCCCGCTCCATAACCATTTATCGATCCAATTTGTGACTTCTTTGAAGGAATATTGTTGAAGTGTTGTTCGAAAAGTGAGTGATGCATTGAATAAATCAGGTAACATAATAAACAGCAGCTTTCTGATGTGTATATTGCGTTTCACTTTTATTGACCAAATGTCCCACCAACACTACATATTTGTAATTATTGACATACACTATATCAGTCCCGCCATCAGTGAATATGTATACATACACCTATTACATATAGTCAAGAAGTATGTACATTGCTTTCTTGAACAATTCTATAATAATGCTTAAACTATTGTATATACGAGTACAATAAAATACATATACGTAGGTATTCAATTAAATGATTGGAAAGGTATATATTTCAATATAATATTATATATATATATATTACTACAATATAACAAAAAGGATTAAATATTATATGTTTTATAATTGTACAATATAATTAATGATGATTTAGTTTTATCGGTGCAGGCTATAACCTTAAGAAGACTATATTATAATCAAATATTATAATCAATCAAATTATTGTCTTCAACAACGTAAAACAACGTATAGATGTTAAACTTGCAAAAATTATTATTATATTAATAAAAAACGCAATAAATATAATCAAGAATGACTATTAACAACGACGGATAATTCGGGAGTCATTAATTTAGCAAATACACAAACATTATATTAATTTAGCTCCACAATGCACCAAATATAAAGATCATAATAACTTTAATTTGACGTATATTTACTAAATTAAAGCTGTATGGCCATATCAGTTTGAGTTTTTCTGCATATTGCCTTATTTTTATTAATATATCATTCTTGATGAGTTTAACATTTTCATTTTTCAATACAATAATTTTTAGTGATTATGGCGTATTCTCTTGATTATTAACTACTTATGGATAATGTTTATAGCACACTCGTTATTATTATAATAGTTATATTGTATAATATTTTTGGAAATCTAATATTTATTTTAATATTAATTGTAAATGACTAGACGCCGACACGTGTAATATAATATCGCAGTGTATGCGTAATTGCTTTTCTTTTTAAAATATACACACACAACCAATTTTTTACTTAATAATATTACTAATATAAAATGTTAATTTTATAATTAAATAAAAAATAATCAAAAAATAAATAAATAAAGTTAAAATAACTGAGATGATAACGCAGACATTCTCTCTCTAATATTAGTTTCACAAAAAAATAAATAAAAAATTAAAAATTAAAACATTATGTTGACCATAAACTTATTAAATATATAAAAAATACTATAATTACTTAAATAAAATAAATAAATCTTCTTTTGTTTCCCCTTTTTTAAATTAGCCCTTTTAACTTAGCCTATATTAATTATTATAATATATATAATTTCATAAACGAAGTATAACACACAGGCAAATATTCCTTTGGCATAGAAAATGAGAAAATAATTAAATTTAAATTTAAAAAAAAAATATAAAAGATAAGTGTAAAATATCACCGAAATCGTAAATAATGAAAAACCAATACAAAAAAGAAGTGACCAATGCATGTCACAGTGACCTGGCTAGATATAATAGACATAGATAATGAATAAGCAATGAATAATTGTTGCACAAAATATCTCTTAACAATGGGTAAATTATCTTTCATTGTGTTTTTTTTTTTGGAAAATATTCGTCCTTATACGTATACTTCGTTTATGGTAATATATACGCCATTATGTTGTATTAATTTAATATATGTTTATAATATTATAATATGTATATAGTCGTTATACTTTTATGAATTTAAAAGATCTTGTTGTGGTGTTTGTAATAGCTGTTGTAATTTAGCAGCCGCCGGAAATGAACCAAGATCCAATGGTGCCGCACCGGTAGTACTTTGAATATAGGTTAATAAACGTCGTAATTCTTCCAGTGCATTTTGTTGCATTAATATATAATTTTTGGCCAACAATAATGTGGCAATTTTTGATAGTTTACGTACAGATGGTGAATGTGCATATGGTATAACACTACGTAATTCATCTAATGCATCATTTAAATCATGCATTCGACGACGTTCACGTGCATTTATATTAAGCCGTACTGTTTTACCTTGACGATTTTTAATTTTACCATTTGATGTTGATGACTGTTGTTGTATGGTCGCATGATGATGTGCATGATGATGATGATGATGGCTCGGTGATCTAAAAAATATTATGATTTATATATAGTATTTTTTTTAAAAGTATATTTATAATAATAATTGATTATTTCATATTAGTTTGTGATATGTCTGGATAATGACGCCTATACATATAGTGCTAATTATGACCCCTTCAAGTTTTTTGGTTATGCGTTTGACTATTAGTCACTAAAACGATCACTACTATTTTTTTCCAAAACAACACCAACAAAAAAAATCCAAAAATATATAAATTACCTTTGAATACTACTTCCAGTTGGACGATTTTCATCTGTATGATGACTAGCATGTGAACTACCTGAACTATGGGCTTGTGCATAAAAACCACCTAAACCAACTGTACCTAATGGTGTTCGTCGGCCCGGTACACTTTGTGATGGACTCGATGCAGGACCCGGATGTACAGATATTGTTTGCATTGTTGTTGTCATGTGAAAATTAAATGGTGCATGCGGATTCATTTTCGTTGTTTATCAACAATTAGTATATATATTGGTATATGAAAGTATGTATGCGCTTTCACTATATTATATGTGAAATGAAAATATTATATTATTCATTTGGAATTATAGATGTTTTATATATAGTTTATTATTATAAACTAATAAATGTTTACACACATAAACAAACCATCAAAAAATAGAAAAACACAAATATTTACATGTTTATTTACACACACACACACACACTACACATGCAAAGAAAAGAAAAATTGTTGGAAATTGATGTATTAAATGTATTAAAAAAATGTCTGATCTCTTTACTGAAATTGATTAAAATAAAATTTTCCTTATATGCATGTACTTGTACAAAAAAAAAAGTATAAAATGGAAAAAGGATAAATTTGTTCAATGAAATTCTATAATATCCTTTTGATATGTCATACAAATATTTTGTTATTTAATCTCTAAATCTATATAATAATACAATAGTATTTTAGATAGATGTCGTGTTTGTTAGTAAGAAAAAAAACTCCTTACGTCTTTTTATTATTTACAGAAAAAGGATAATGCGTTTTTCTTACACGGAATATACTTCAATATATAATGCAAAAAAAATGTAATTAAACAATTATTACTATATTATTATTACATATACTTACTTTGAACAACACTTTATATAAATACACACATTATTTAATAATTTAAAAAATAAATAAATTAATTAATTAAATTTTGTATAACAATAACTTATGTAATATTTTCGTTTTTAAACTCGGACACTAAATAGCACACAAATAAAATAATACAAATATTTATTATAACTTTCATTACATAAAATTTAACCTTCAAACAACCACTCTCTATATACGATTGTTGTAATGTATATTCATAATGTAGTCTAAAACAACATCATCATAGACGCACACACACACACACACAAATAATATACTACCGAACGCACAGCATCGTTTTTATTCCACCCTCAGCGGTGTGCGTATATATGTACCAAAATATATACTACAGATGTATAGACGAAAAATGATAGAAACGTGTATATATATATATATATAGTAAAAAGTAAACAGATGTGAAAATTGCACTGATTTTATAAAGTTCATTGTTATTTTTCTTATAAAAATATATAATGCGTATATTTTATAAATAATATATAGAGAATTTATTTCATTAATATATATTTACATGGGATACTTCCAATTTTTATAAATTCGTATAATTTATTTAGTGAAATCGATAATTATTTGTCCAATCACTACAAAATTGAAATTATTGTTAAAATTGTATATAGTATAAAAAGTTAACACACATTCAAACACTAGTAAATTGAATATAATCAGTAGAAGTAACGAAAGTGGTATGGTATTGTAACCAAACCCAATCATAATAATCTTTCAATATTTCTGCAATAAAAAAGGTAATTTGAAAGAATTTATACTGGGTTTATACAATCAAATTGGTAGGGTGTGTATAGTAAGTGTTTTATATACTATATTAATTGTGTTTATTATTCACTTGTCCATTGAATCGTAACAATTATTGGTGAATAATAAATATAGATATTTTATTCACCAATAAATGAAAATAAAGTAAAGCGTCCACCAACAAACACGTTTGTTTTCAAAAATATTATCAAGTTGTATGATTTAAAAACGCATAAACAAATGGTAATACTTATAATTGAAATTTTCCGGATTGAGCTACATATACACGTTTTTTTTAACCACTATGTTTGTCCCAATGAATCACTTCACCAGCACAGAACTAGAATTTTTTGAATGAAATTTTTTCTCCATCCTATACGTACATATATATGTAATTTATGTTGTATAGTTTATTCTTCAAAACATTTTATTCAATGAGTAAAATTTTTCAACCCTCTTATTTTATTTATTTTTAAATTATACATGTGCGTGAATAAATAACTGCGTTAAGTTATATGCGTTCATTTTTCAATGAACAAAAATGTATAATAAATTTAGTTTCAATATGGCGAACAAAGAAAATTAAGTCATTTACAATAAAACTATATAATTGTTAAAGTAACAATATAGAATAGAATATTTACTAAATAGTCAGTTATTTTTTTTTAATAAAATTTTATAAAATTTATCAAATTTCTATTTTATTTTCACTCAATCATGCCTTCCATATATATTACCTGATTATAATTTACAATACTAATAATACAAGAAATATATGTGACTTTAAAGATATATCGGCAAAGCAAACGGAACATTTTTATACCATCCCGAATATATATGCAAGTAAATATGTACATCTCGTTGAAAGATTATAATTTTTTAACAATATACTAAACTTAAAATGTTTTTTTTTATTTTTTCGTATAATTTAAATATTGATAATTATATAGATTTATGTGTAATAATATACAAACAATATTTAATTAATTTAGCCTGTAAGGCGCAAGCTACATGTGGTAACCGAACGAACAAACAGAACATTATTTTTTAAATTATTCCAATACTTATCATCAACAAAATATTTGATAAAAATGGTTAAAATTAATTCGTTCATTTTGGTTCGGTCACTGCATATGTGGCTTACACCGTATATAATTTCGATCATAACATATTATTATATCATTATCATATAATATATAATAATTCTTCATTAAATATACATAAGATACTATATATTTTCAATATAAAATATATATAGTTTTTAGTATATAATAATAAGAAAAATACAAATATTAAATTCAAATTAAAACAAGAAAATAGTGAATTGAATTATTATATGAAATAGAAAATATAAGAACAAATAAATAAACAAACCAACAAATAATAATGAAATGTAACTTACGTACATATAAACGGATATTAAAATAAAAAAAAAAACGAAAAAAATTAAGTAAGAAAAAAAGAAATTTTAGTTAACAGTGTATTTAATCTATTCTGTAGTCATAGTAACCACATCTGCCCATTACTCTCAACAATCTAACCTACTGCCTCATTCTTTTTAATAAATTTATCCCATAGAATATATATATATATATACACGATATTATCACCACAAGCATATACACACAACTCTACTATATCATTATATACACAATTCCACCCCACATTTATTTTTTCATTTATTTATCATCATCATCACCATCATCATCATCGTATTCGTGTTATGTACCAAAATCCACCATTCCCTTAAATTAAACCAAACCATATACACACCACCATCATCATCATCAGCATCATCATTGTCATCCATTAAAATCAAAACATTTATACATACAGTAGGAAAAACAATATATACAATATATAAAGGTACATGCATATATATAGTCATATCCAGAGTATAAGTAATAGAGAACAGCAGCAGCCGATGTACATATATATATATATATTCATTTTTCTATACGTATATATATATAAACATTTCTACAATATATATATATGGTTTTATACAGACTCTTGTTCACCTCTGCTGTGAGCAATATATATATATATAGATCTATAAAGATTTATATGTGCATGCATTCATTTCATATAACTATAGATGTGTATACTTTCACCCGGTATAAATATATGGTACATTACCATTCATATATATATATATATATACACGTAACGAAACCACCATATACATATATATAGTATGATATATATAAATGGGTACTCTTTTGTTCGAGGTAGAGTACCTACCACAAAGAAAAAAAAAAAAAAAGGAAAAGAATAATAAAATAAATAAAAAAAAAAGAAAAAAAATTGTAATGAAATAAACCTTGCTGCTGCTGACTCTCACTGTGTGTATGCGTTATATGTTTCATTTTATACGTGCTCTACAATACACACTATACACATACACATAATTTACACGACGGATGCATATAATACATTATTAATCTACATAATATATGCAACCCTTTGTCCCATAATAAAACGGAATGGGGGCTCGGTAAACCATAGAACACGTACCGTAATCCAATTAGTTTTTGTTTTGTGATTATGTTCGGTGAACGTTCATCAACAAACAGTTTCCAAAATTTCATGACATTACACATTTCGTGGAAACGAAAATAAATAAAGTTAAAAATGTTTTTGTGCGTCGGTCAAAAATCAATTTAAATTTTGTTTTAATATTGGTAAAAATGCTATATGTAACTTTACGCATCAGTTGAAGGGCATTCAAAAGTCGTCGAAGACCACCGCCGTTCTCAACTGCACATTCCGTACAACAGACATAAAAAAAGTCATATTAGATTCGCTTGTTGAACGTGTGCAAATCGATGTACAATATTTCAACAGTTAAATAAACAAAAATTGTTTTTTTATAGAAAATTTTTATATTTATTTTTGTGGTTTATTTTAATCCATTCCGGATTATTATGGGCCCAATGGTATTATATATATTAGATCTTTATAGAAAAATGTAACACGTACTATACACACACACACACACACTTTTACATAAAATATTATATAAATATAAAAAAAAAAAATCTAAAATTATTTGTAAAATTTTCACTTTGTTTTTCCATTTTCAAAAATTTAATATTTATATTAATATATAGAAAAGTAAAAAGACTTAAAAAGTATTAAATAAAAAATACATATATTTATATATTTTTGATTATAATGACAATTTATTTCAGTCTTCATCTTCTTCTATACATAATCTTATTATTGTGTATACATATACACTACAATGCGATGACTTAACATTTTTGAATTTATTCAAGTTTTTTATATATATAAATATGACAACAACAACAGGTTATTTCATGTAAATATAAACATATATTGTTTGTATATATATTTATTATATATATAATATTTATGCGCTGCATTACACATAAAATGGAAAAGATAACTTAATTTGATATATGAAATAGATGAGAACATATTTTGAATAATTTATTTATTTAAATATAGAAGACATCAGAATAGCATTTAAACATCAAATTAGGTTATATAATTGTAGTGCGGGATCATATAATTATATTAAATATATGATGGCATTGATATATACGCTCTGCATATACATATTGTAGCTTAACTTAACCGGGTCGTAATTTGTCTGATGGTATTCATATATAATTCTTTTTTTATTCTACAAGTGAAAAATGAAACGTGATAAATTTCTTTTTTTTTTGGGATTACTATAAATTTAAAAATATTGTATAGCGCAGTTCAAGCTCATAAAATTTCTTGAAATAGTGCATGCGATCAACCACCATCGCATGCAACATGTAAATTGTGATTTCGTTAGACAATTGACAAAGGCATACACATCATATAGCAACAGCTTTGAATATTTTATCGCAACAATGACTACAATACGGTTAGGCGGATACAGTAATTAAATTATAATAACAGAAATTTTAATCAATACAATAAAACTGCTGGTTTCGGTAAATTTGTAACAAAATTATATGCATGTTTTAGTAGAAATTATAGTGTCATAACACGCATAAATAATACCGCATGTCGCAATCAACGTTTTCATTTAAATGAAACGTTATGAAATGTAAATATTTATTATATATTTGTGAATATTAAAAATTTCAATAGTTTATTAAATCAAAAATATATAGAAAAAAATTTGTCTAAACTATAAATTTTATCTAGAATACATTAAAATATTTATGTATATTACAACTATATAAGTAGATGTACTCGTATACAAAAAATAGTGTTAACATGGGCCTATATATGAAATACAACCAGCGTATGTACATGGTTCATATATATTAAAAGGCATATATATCGAGTCTTGCATATATAAAAGCACCAAAATTTATTGATCCATTTTTACTCTCCTGGGTGACATCTCTTCACCCTCCATCCTCGTGTATAACTATATTACTATATATATATACAAATACATATTATTTTGTATAATTTGTAACATTATTTTATTCGTAAAATGATTATATGAATGTAATGTATACTTTAAAAAACACTTTAAAAAAAAAAATACCCGCAGTTACCTGCATATTAAATTTACAATGCTATTCAATACAAATTGAAATGTTATCGCCTTCAAAGTAATCTAATCACCATCTCATCTATGCAATGTCTTAGTGTTGTACATCAAAATGCATTCCATGAAGTGACTTTTATGAGCTACTATATTGAAAAGGAAAAATCCACAAGAGATACATATATCAGATGAATTTGCAAAACAGATGATGTAAACGAAACGCATAAAGTGACTGCGACAATAAATGTTGAAAGAAAATGTTTGCCAATATAATATATGAAAACAAATAAATAAGGTACACCGCATACAATACATTATTTTTTCAGTGTGTTTCAATGGAGGTAGGACCGGGTAATTTTTGGATAGTGATAGTATGTATTTATGAAATATATATATATATGAAATAATGTTTTATTTTTATATAATTTAAAAAGGATGTAAAAATATATATACATTTTATATTAAATACAGAAGGTATCTTAAAAGTTATCAGACAATATAATCCCCATACCATATATATATGTATTAAATTTTATATGAAAAATTACAATTATATTATATATGCCATTTTTCTTATCTAAATACAAACACATCTATTTATTCTATGCGAGAGATATAACCTTTGGAATTATTTCTGTGCGGTATAGTTTTATACATGTATGAAAAATACTTAAAATTTTAAAATGGAAGGAATTATGACCTATAGTAAAAAATAAAATACTCAGTTAAACATATCTTTGTGACTGCATTACAGAGTGTATAATATAATTTATTACCCACAGAAAAATCCTTCCGTTTTTATTTATACGAATTTTCCCTATACAATGATTCGTATTCTGTAATATAAATTCCGCGTCAATAATTGTTGTGTTTTCAATGTATAATTTATCATATACAATATGCGTATCTACACACTAATGAGTCCAATTTTGGTTGATATACATTTTGACATATCCTATATACCCTGAGAATATTATGTATTGAAATAAACGTCGTCGTATAAAAGAAATATTTTAAATGAAAATAATATTAAATAAATTATTAAAGTAGAAAATAAATTTTTTTTGTATAACGATGAGTATTTGAAATAATTTATGATATTATATTTAACATTATATAAATATTATTAGAAGCACAATATATTTCGCATAGGTTATATAAAATATATTAGGAATTATTTTATAATACTTTTTCATAATTGAATTGACTTTGACTTGTATATATACATTTTTTTTTTGTTCCTATTTATACACTTAACTTTATTATTTCTATATATACTAAATATATAAGTATTTCCTTAATTGGGTATTATATTTTAATAATTTAGAAAGCATTTCATTTTAATTTATATTATATAGAATACATTTTAATCTTAATATTATATATAATAGGTAAATTAAACCTTATATTAGGTTAGGTTCTTTCATTTTAATTTAGAATAACGAAAAATTAAACTAAAATACTATTCAATTGAAACCGTCATGTGTAGAGGATTCAAAAAATGTGCAGAAGACGATTTCAAAATTCACACTACATTCTCGGAAACTATATATTGCGGGAAGATAAATTGACGTTTATGTCGAATGCGGATAATCAACATGTGTTTAGTCCATAATTGATAAACGTAAACTAAATAGAATCCGAATGGTGGCCGTATTCGATATCCCACGACGAAAACTCCAACTGATTTTGCATTTTATATGTTTTATTTAAACCATATACAATATGTAGAAGTAGTGTTATATATTATTGTCGTATAATATAAAAATGTCTTATTATAATATATGAATTTCATTTGACAATCTAAGACTTTTAAGTATTTGCATATGAATATGAATACTCGCAACATATATGTGTGTAACAAACAAACAAAGAATAGATTATAATAAAGGTTAAAATATTTTCCATAAAATTCTCATAATAATATAATGGAGAATATAAAGGATTTTTTTCTTTTTCTTATTTTCATATACATGTATATTTTCTTACAATTGAATACACCTGGCTAACATTCACCAAAACTATATTATATGTTTATATAGCTATACTCTGCTATACCTATATATATATAATTTTCCTATACATAGCTTTTCCTATATACGCTTTCCATTATTATTATTATTATATAATATAAAAATTCTTATTTAATATAATTTTATATTATCTCACAATTATCATTTGTTTTTCACACAAGTATGATTTTTATTTATTTTACTGTGAATAAATGTAGTAAAAATTATTTTATAGCTAAATAGAAAAATATAGTATATATAAAAGCCAGTCATTATTTAATATAACAAAATAATAATCGTGTTTTGAATAGATGCTATATTGTACATATACTCGTATTCGTCGATCCTATATGGTACAGTAGAAGTGATGAATGCAAATAAGTAGTATAATAAAAAGCATATCTCTTATATAGTTTTCTATTATTTTTATATATTTACGTTTAATATTTATATGCGAATTGTTATTAGGGCGATAGAGAAGTGTCTATATAATACACTAGATGGATGGTGCCAGTAAGTTATAATCAATTTGCTATGTACGAAAATGTTCAACTATACTTTATAGTTCATTAAATTAGTTCTTATTTGCTCCGATCGTTAATAAAAATTGTACCAAAATCTATTTTAAGGGAAAGGACATTTCACGGATGACGAAATCATATATAGAAATAAAAATATTGAAAGAAAATTGTCGTAATTAAACGACGTAATTGGTAATTTTACACAAATTACAAAAAACTTTCTAACATTCACCGTGTGCCTATATTTATATATATATAAAATAAATAGTTGTCAAAAGATACAATTGGAAACAACATATAAATGGATTAATGTCAAAGCCTCGCGGTTATATTTCTTTTCTAATATCGCACATATATATAGTAAACAATTACTGATATATATATATACTTGTAAATTATTTTTTAAATATCCGTAGGTGATATATACGAAAAAATGTATCTATATATATTATTATGATCTATTTGTATAAAATATATAGAAATAAATTTTTTATGTATAGCCGCCAATGTAAAACCTAAAAATTCTTTGTAAGAAAAAAAAAAAAAACACAAGAATATGAAAGTCAAATAAATTAAATCAAAAATTTTTGATTTGATGAGAAATCCGGGAACAAAGAAAAAGAGGATTTTAATATATTTACAATTTTTATACGCTTCACAAAATTAAAGCTGATAAAAAAATATATAATAATAAATTTCTATTAAACTATATACAAAATTGAAAATATATATATATATTTGATATATAGAAAGAACATATACATATACATTTAACAAAGAATTTTCTTATATATAGGAAAAGATTTATAAAACATATTTATATATTCGTTTTTCTATATGGGTGTTTTCGTTTATATTCCTTTGTGTCATACACTTGTACGAATTCAAAAATGCGAGTGTCGTGGCATAGCTTTGTGTTCGAATATTCCTGCGATGTTAACTGTGATCGTGCTAAGTGTGACGCAATTCTCGGAGAATATGTAAAAATATGTATATATAACACAAAATCAAGACCACATTTGTGTTGCACTCGGGTGCGTTTGTGTTCGAACTACAAGAGGAACAAAACGAAAACAACTTCTACATATATTTAATATATAAGTTTTCCAATAACACGAAATATAGGAAAACATGATAAATTTATAGTGTCCTATTTTTTTTTTCATATACTTATTATATTATGTCATCAACAAAACATCATCATTATTATAGAGTATATAGTAATAAAAAAAGAATATTTCATTTATAAATATAAATGATTGTATATTATTGTGTATATTGTGTGTCAAATAAAATAAAATAAAATATATAAAATAGAAAAGTTTTATTTTTATAAGAAGTACTAAAGAAGAAGCTAAATAATGAGAGAAGCTATTTAATATTTTTTATATTACTACTAGGCCATAAACAAATAATTTTAGATAGACTTTCTATTTGGTAACTATATATATATAAAATTCAATCGAAAATTGATCAAAAGTTGAAAATTTATACAAATCTTAATTTGTTTCTGAATAAATTCTCAGCAACAAGAAAGTTGCTCCTTTATCTGTACTACAATAGAACCTTCGAACACAATCGGCAGATAGTACTTAACTGCAAATGAACACCTCAATATTATCCAACCACCTCCAGCAATGTCTCGCTTTATCCATTTACTGGAAATCGGTAAATATATACAATATATCAATAGTTTATTAGCTACATTAATTTAATATAAATAAACCATTTGAAATTGAAAAAATATTTATAAAATCGAAAATATTATAGAAATCATTTAAAATTTATTGGATAACTTCCGTAGGAAATGCTCCTATATATAATAATATATAAATATATATAAAGTTGTGGTTGGTATATACATATAATGTGCCGTATAAATTTAAAGACGACTATACAATTTATTATGATTTACATTTTTTTTTTGCTTATCAATCGATAATTTCGAATTTAATATATTGTAAGTAAATAGTCTTTATTATTTATTCGATAAAAATTAAATCAAAACTCTTGCATACAAATTTTATTCCATAACGCCGTGAATATATTTATAGTTTCTTATAAATGCATTTGATTAAATTTATATGACATTGATGTTTATTGCCAATTTAGTAGAAGCCGTTGATTTAACAATAAATAACGTTATATATGTAACAAAAGTTTTCGGAATGAACAAAATTCAAGATTTTAAGAAACTAATTATAATATGAGGTATTTAATTTATGGCAAATACAGGTTAGAGTTTATTGTTAAATTAAAACAAGTTTCATAATTATATTATATCCAAATTTGATAAATTCGACTGTAAAACATTATTGTATTTTGAAGAGCAGAAGGCATGGAAACCATGGGGACCGGTAAATCACATTTAAAAACGGTCATGATTGTTTTGTATCTATATATAGGCAATTGCTACAACGCAATCAAGTTTCAATATAGTATATCACATGAAAATATATAAATATGCATTTCATATAAAGAAACGTATATATATATTTGGTAAAAAGTCTATTACATATATATGTAACGTTTTACATATCACTGCATGAACATTTTCATATAAAAACCATTTAATTTTATTACGCTTTAATAATATATAGGATTGTTGTTGGACTGTTGGACTGGTGGATCTGTTCAAATTCCATTGTTTATTTATTTTTATAAAATTCATGGTGCAAGAATAAATGAAAATATTTTCAAATATATGCATATATAAAATACGCAACGTATATATATATATTTTGAATGACCACACCACCAACTACTACTCATCGAGTGTTGTCAATTCTTTTTTTTTTTACAATATTATAAATAAATCATACATATATTCTCCATATATATATATTAATTATATATATATGTTATAATTTCAACAACTTTGAATTTGAATATCATACATATACGAACGAATATATATACAACCGAACCATATATAGTAAATGTGAATATTGGTAAAACCTGGAAATTCAATTTTCGTTGGTTATATATACGACAATTGAAATGCAAATTTTCAATTTTATATAATTAATTACAAAAAATTACTATATAACCATGTACAAAATAAAAAACCTATATAAAATAATAATATTTCTCATTTAAAAAGCGGCATTGATTTTTTTTTTTTTTTATTTTACTTTATTTTGAGTGTACCATTTTAAAACAACAACCATCCTCATAACCGCCGCCACCACTACCGCCACCACTACCGCCACCATCATCAGCATCATGATCATTATCATCATTTTATATATATATATATATCTTATCAATGTGAATATAAATATATATATTAAAGGATGCTGAATATATTATTATATATATTTATAACACATTAGCATCATAATCATTAACATCATTAAAAATACACAAACACACACACACACACACCCATATTTGTACAATTTTTTAATACTCATACTATTTTTTATACATCCAATTCATCCATCCATCCATCCATCCATCTATCCATCCATCCATATACACCACCTATATATATATATTCATTCATACCAATAGTTTATATATATATATAGTTCATATATATAAGTGTATATAACATAATAGCATATATAGAACAACTTGTCTGATGCTATGGGTTACGAGAAGAGAGAAATAAAATAAAAGAACACAATATGATACTGTGCTGGCTCTGATGGTTTATGGATGCGATCATGTTCATATATATAATGATGGTAATGATGATGTTGGTGCTGGATGATTATTATAGTGATTTTGATGCTATGGGTATGAGGATGAGGAGTATATGTATATCTATATATATAGTTGTTAAAAGGAACAATCTCCTATAAATATGTATAGCTACCATAAGCGAAATCAATATAATATGGTTTGTGCGGCCGAATATATTCATATATACTCTATACTATACATGAGATAGCAAGGTATATTATAATATTAAAATTGTACAAAGAAAAAAGTAACGACCCCAATTCTATTTTATTATTTTACATTTTAGTTACATATAAACGAATTTATTTTTTTAGCCATTGATACAATAATATTTATGATTATTAAAATTTTTTCTTTATTTATCTTAAACATATATATAAATATAAAAGTTACACGGAAATTACAATATGGATTTGGATTTACATATATACTCGTGTAGATATTTGTATAAATAAATATATGCTTAAATTTGAACTTTAAAAATAAATAACATATATATTTTTTTATACAATATATATGCGGTACCATATTTTATATTGGTAGGTAGTATTGTATAGTATATGGGAGAGAAAAAATAAAATATAATAATGTCTAGACTGTTTAGGGATTTTTTTATATATATATATATATATATATAACATACAATATATTATTATATACGGTACTATATATATAACAAATATTATCAAAAATTTATAGTTTAGAATTCAAGGACAAAAAGGAAATATTTTTTATTTAATTATTACATATACAAACAATTTAATTCAATGTCAATATAAGTAAGTTACATATGTATCTTTAATTGTGCTATCATATCACCACATATGTATAAGCAGCAAGCATTATATATTTATTTTAAGGAATTCAATAATATTCATATATGTACACACACGAATATAGTATGTAAAATAATATTTAGATAGGTCAAAATATTTCAATAATATTATTATGAAGGACATATGTATAGAGTGAAGGATATATTCTTAATTTTTTAAGTTTATTTATGTATTCAAAAACTGCATTAAATTCTATATGGCTGAGGCACATATATGTGTGTGTGTGTGTGTGTATGTATAAAAACATACAATTTAAAATTACGATTCCTTATACATTACAATAAATGTGGTGTCACTAAATGCATTGTACTGTATATAGAAATTAGTGGACTAAAACTATATTCAATAATTGGTGGTGATTACTAATGACTAACGAAAAATTATATACCAGCTCTTGCTGTCGTACATATATAGACACCTAAAATATATAAATTAAAATACATTATGTGTATGTGCCAATGCAGTCAGTCATATGAACATTTTAGATAGTAAGCAGTAATCTATGCAACAATATAAAGTGTTTTTAAAAAATAAATTAACTATTTAATTCTGAATGGAATATGCATTTTGGTCAAAGTTGTTGAAAATCAGCAAAAATATAAAGACATTAAAAAAAAAACGTAAATTTATACTGTGTAAATCAATCGAGCCTTAAATGATTAAGTGATTATCATACATTCATTTGTTAATGGTTAATAAAATGTGTATATTGATGCTGATGGCGTTAAGTATATAAATGTAAATATAGTATAGTACCATTTGAATAACATTATACTTTATAACATTTAATATTTTCCACAATTTTCATTGAAAGTATATGATGCAATTAAAATACATAGAAAAACCATACAATATATTATAGTTTGAGTTTTTTTTTTTTCAAAATAATGTCATGAACTAATTCTTTTTTGGAAAAATTCCAAAATTATTATATATCACACAGATGTCACACAGTGTATATAAAATATATAATATACGAATAGTGTATATATTCGAGTCAAGAAAATGTGCAAACAATTGATGAATTGATTACCGAAATAAAATTGAATTCATAAAACTTTTTCTCTGATTACATACTATATTATTTATTATACAACTTGGAATATACAATATATATAAACTTATGTATTCAGTGCTGGAGTATTGTTATATATATATATATGAAAATAAACCACTAATATATATATATTGTGTTAAAGGAATTATCTTAAATATACTTGAATATACTTATTTTACATATATATGTTCCATTTCGCATTATAGACGGTATATAAGAAAAAAAAAACTCAACTGACAAAGATATAAAAACGACTAAATTTTTTTTGTTTTAATAACGTATATGCATAATTTTAAAAATCTCATCATTGCAAATTTTGCACATGTCTATGTCCTGAGCATTAATCAAAATCACTCAAGCATATTTTGTTTATGACAAAAATAAGATATAATAAAAATAAAATGTGAATAAGCAATAATGTAAGTAAGTCAACCAAACGAAATTAACGATTTTCTTCTATATATAATAAAAATCAATAAATATTTATATAAAAATGAATTCTAATGATTTGATATTTATATTTATATTTTTATATTTTTATTCTATTTTTATGTGTCGTATAAAATAATCGTAATTCTTAGTGGAGATAAATATTTTATTTGGTAAGTGTACATGCTGCAAAAGAAAAAAAAAACAATAAAATAAAAAGATATATTTGTTTAATTATTCCTTTTTTTTTAAAGATGCTGACATGAACTTATTTTTTTTTTCTTCCTTTCTTATTTTCATAAATACATAAATATTCGTATGTTAATGCTATTTTTAATAAAGACCATCATCAAAAAATTTTTCAGATTTCATATCGATTGTATTGTTTTTAGTGATATTATTGTTTAAAAAAATCACAGATACGCAAATTGTCTTCTTTAAATATTACAATTACAATGTTCTTTTTTTTTGATTTTTCATTTTGATGAAATATTGTTAAATTTATAATAACACTATAATAGCTTCAATATAATGTCAATAAAATATGTTAAGTAAAAATTTAATTATCGATCTGTTTCAAGCAAAACTTTGGGAACTATAGCAATTTTAGAATCAACAACAACGGTAAAATGTAAAATAAAGATATCAATGTTAATTTTAATTTGTATTTTAGGAAGCCAACGTCGATCGAAATATATAAATATAGTAAAAAATTACACAATAGCAATCTAATCAATTTGAACGAAAATTTATACTACTTCTTATTTATAGAAAAATTTAATTGATAATCTTTTCATATTTATATATTATAATGTCACAATATATTGTATATGAAATGTATTTATGGCAACAATATAAATGAAAAAAAAAATCTTTTCTATATTCCAATACTATAGATATTGATGTGAAAATTGTAATAAAAATAAATTATATTCAATCAAAAAAATGCAATAATATAATTTTTATAATAATAAAACGTATACGACGTTTAATATAAAGAAAAAGAAACCTAAACAAATACAATTATTATTTATTTTTTATAACAATATATTATATTTACGCAATTATGAATGACATAATACAATTGTTGTTATTGTATATTTTATATATCCACAACAATTTTCTTATAGAATTATTAAATTATTGTATATTAAATATTGTATCAAGATTTTCCATATATTGTATATGTACAATAGGACCCAATTCTCTATCATGCTGTGGTGCGTTATATATATTATATATACAATATCTTACTTTTATTTGAGAAAAATCTATAAAAGTGTATATATGTATATATTATATATTATATGTACGTATACGTATATGTATAAAATGTATAGTATTTACAGAAACAGAAGTTATATATATAAAATTATAATTATAATTTATAAATAGAAAAATCTAATTAATTTCCTTTTCATATATTATGTTATATACACGCGCATATATATATATATATATATAAAAATATAAAAGATGAAGAAAATCTATTATATCATCATTATATATAATATAGATGAAGGAAATGGGATACACACATATGTATATATATAATATATTTTAAGTACATAAATATAATGAATGTGATGTATTACATAATATATATTTATATACTAAAAGTGAAATAATCTATATATATATATATGACACAAGAAGAAAAATTGAAAATAGACACGTATATAAGATGTAGAAAATAAATAAATAGAAATAGAAATTTCATATAGGGAACGATAGGGTTATTCATTCACGAAACAATATGGTATACATATTGATGCTAATGAATATATTTTATATTTGATAGATACCATATACGAGATTGTTCCATAGTAAATACAAATCAAATACATAGAACAGCATATTATAGAGCTAGAATAATTATGTAACTAAAATCTCTATGGAATTTAATTATATTTATAAATGTATAGGTGTATAGTATAGTGTAGGTATAATAATCATAATCATAACATATATAAACCCACACTGTACTATAATAAATATATAAAGAAAAATAAAAAAAAAACGTACGAAAAGAAAATCATTTAATCCTTAAGAAGGGTAACAATGTAATACCAATTTTATTATACATCATTTCGAACAGATTTTCTATTATTATCCCTATATATATATATAATATAATATATATATAAGTTATTATATAGTGAAGAGAAAATTCAAATTGTTTATATTATTGCTTATATATATATGTGTATGTGTGTGTATATGAATATCCTTTTATTTTATATATTATATTACATAAGATTTAATATAGTTGTCAAATTTAATAATCAGAACATCTTTTAAAAATTCAATCGGCATGTTAATTGACCGCTTTCTGTGCGACAGACCATGTGAGTTTTAATTGATATATTATAATGCTATAAAAATATGACAATATTATTATTATATGTATAGAAGAATTCTTTAGTATATTTTAGGTGAAATTGTAATAATTATAAGAAATGGTAAATTAT
This sequence comes from Bibio marci, assembly GCA_910594885.2. Taxonomy (NCBI): domain Eukaryota; kingdom Metazoa; phylum Arthropoda; class Insecta; order Diptera; family Bibionidae; genus Bibio; species Bibio marci. The sequence continues at coordinate 41,009,649 of OU343117.1, forward strand.
TATTGTTGCTTAATATAAATGCATTTAATATTTATGGGCTACATATACATTTTGAGTATAGTTACATAATGTGAAAAATTTAGATTCGACGAAAATGTTATACAATGTAAACTTACTTCTTTAGTATATTAGGTGAAATTGTAATAATTATAAGAAATGGTAAATTATTATTGTTGCTTAATATAAATGCATTTACTATTGAGGGGCTACAATGTAAACTCACTTAATAAATATATATTCTAAATATGGATTGAACAGGTGGTTCGTATGTATATATGGAGTAGACTAGGTTTTGATCAAAAAAAAAAAAAATAATGTACTGATCAAATAAACAACTTGCGTGCATAATTCTGGCACAATACGTGTAAACGTATATTGTTCGTAGACTTCGAATGTGTTTTTGACAATCTAAAATAAAATTAAAATAATTTCACAACCGTGTCACCGTTAAATTTAAATAATATAAATATAAATAAAATAATTTATGCGTTAAACCAATATACAAAATTGTCATTGATCAATCAATTTAAAACCACTATATACGTTAAAAAAAAAAAAAAAAGCGATTCAATTTAACAATTGAGACCACCTTCGCAGGAAATCTTTACACGCAAAACAATTACCGAAACATAAAAATATAGAGAGATGATTGAACCTATATATATATATATTTATATATGGACAAGAGGATTAAGAAATAACAAGGGTTCTTCATTTTTATATATATACATAGCTGATTGACCACATACCGTGTACACTGTACATATACCATGCGGAGTATGTGCGTATATAAATAAAATAGAAATATATTTGTATATACTTTAAAATGGTATATTAAAGCCATCAGGATGTTTTTTATATATTGCTGGAAAATTCATACAGACTACACCCAGTAGTCACTGGAGTGTTTTAAATTAAATTTATTCAATTTATTTTAAATATTTGAAATATGCATAATAATTCAATGAATTATTTGATATTAATATACTAATCGAAAATATAGCGTACATAAATATGTAAATAGCATCATGGTGTATATTTAAATATAAGTTAGACATATATTGAGGTATACAGAAGATTATTAATAAATAATGTTTTATTATATATAAGTATAAAATAAGTAACTCAAAACAAAGTTAATGTGATGAACTTTTCAAAAATAAAATTAGTATAATCATTAAAATCAGTTTTTTTTTATCAAATTTTTATATTTTTCTGCTATGTTAATATATAATTTTATAATTAATTAATAAAAATTTTAGTGTAATATCGTGTCTTCTCGCATACAAAATAAATAAACATATTCAAAGTTACATATAGAGAGAGCAAAGTAAATTGTTCGTATTTTATATATATATATATGGATATTTTTGTACATATATATTCGTAAAAAAAATCTTACATATATAAATTTTCTTAAGAATTCTTTTGTGTTATAATTTTCTATAAGGAATTTTCTTCATTTTAAATATATTAATATGGAAGGATTCACACACGCACACACAAACACACATTCATACATCTTAAATATCTCCTTAAGTTATATATGTGTATATACAAACTTTTATTATATATAATATATATATACAATATATTGTATTTTACAAAGGATATTTATAATTGTGTATATTTTTCTATATGTGTGTGTATGTATAAGTATATATAATGTATATATATATATTTGTTATGTGTATATATAATAATATATATATGGAAAATTATTATTGTAAAATGTGAAAAAGAGATGCAGCAGCTCATATATTTATATTATATATATATATATAGTGTATATATAAGAGATCCCTGGCAGTTGCTTGGCAACGCTCTGGGTTTCATTATGACGACACATTTCAAATGATGGTTGTACGGTATTTTGTTATTATATATATATATATAGAGCTTTATACTACAATATATTGTATATATGGTTTGTAGTATATGTGATGAGAGGTGAACATGATATTTACAATGATGAAAATGACTGAATGATGGGTGCTGCTTTTACTATAAGTATAGTATGTATTTGGTACATATATTATATATCATCATATTCTATATTATATATATATATATATAAATATACAGACATTCATACTCACATATACACATGATGTTATATTTATACTTTATAGTATTTGTGTAGTTATGTATTTTAAATAATAATAAAAAAAAAAAAAAAATATATATACACACCCACGAATACATAACAAAAATTATGTATGTATTATAATAGCTGGAAATTTGTTATATGATGAGGTGATGGGTGCCGGTCGGTATATATATATATATATATATATATGTGGGTTTTATTTTCATGGTGGTACAGATAAAAATAAAATACCATAAGCATTTCTTTATATATATTCCCTGGTAAAAATTTTCACTGTATTTTATTTTATTTTATTCTATTTTTTTTTGTATTTAAAAATATATATGGGATGTTTATACTTCTGTTAAATATAGGACTATATCTATATATAGATAGAATATATATATATATATATATCTATAAATTATTTTCATCTTTTGTTTTCACATTATTTTTCTTTGTTGGAAAATTAAGCTTGTTAGCATAAATTTAAAGTAAAGTGTACAAATATATATACTCTTTTATTTTTATATGTACAAGAATATATGTTTGTTTATAATATAAAATATAGAGTATATACATAGAATCTTATTTAGATATACATAATTTGTAAATTTTCTTGGTATTCTTTATTTAATTTAATATTAATGTGCATTATAATAAAATGTATATATATATACAATATATTGATATATAGTATTGCTATGAATGAATCGTATATATATGCGAAAATATCTATATGAAATTATTTATTTAAATTGTACACAGAAAAAATTAGCAACGTTTGTAAATTTTATATATTTAATATAATATGTAAATGAAAACGAAAAATATATTGGTATGTGCCGGTCCCGGTTAATTTTTCCATTATTGATGAATATGAAAAATATATATGTAACTACTCACTTTATAAAACACATAAATATTTAATGCGGATATAATGTGTAAAATATATATATGTAATATATAGTGTTAGCGTAAAATTTTTAAGCTTAAATGATCGACGGCAAAAAAGAGTTTTCTTTATATATATTGTAGAATATCGGATATAATTAAAAAGGAATATTTGAATTAAAATAAAAATTAATACTTAAAAATACTAATAATTAAATTCCTAAATAACTTACCATTTTAATCGAATTGCATCAGAATCTGAGCAAATGGCAGCACTATGTTGATAGTATATTATTTTTTTTAATTGCCGATTTTCGTGCACCTCTGTAATAAAATATAATTGGAAAAATTAATTAATATCGAATATATAAATATCGAAATAATTTATTTTAAAATTGATTATAAATAATATTATTAATAGTATAAAAAAAATTATAAAAATATGGTGGTATACCACATATATGGATTTATATAGAGTCCTTTAAAATTACTATGCCAATTATACATACATAAAAACAGACAATTTTTATTTTAATTTACACTTTATATATAAATGTTTTTCTACATATAAATATTAATTGCTCCTGTTTTCCTTCCGAGTAATTGAATTTTTATATTAAGCAATGTATATGGTTCTTATCGTTTCAAAATTTGACCACAGTTTTCTGTATACCAAAAAAATGTTATATAATAATAAAAAAAATACTTAAAAATACAATCGACATTCTCAACACTATATATAGATTGTTGGTTGTGCGCGATGTCCTTTGAATACAATTCACAATTTTAAAATGTTCAGGCGATATAATAACCACATAATAAATATTGTATTTCAAATATTTTATAATATATTCATATAGGATATCTTAGATTGTAAATATGTATTACTATAAATATATATATTAATTTAACCGTTTGAGTGCTATGCAATTTTGGCGCATTACCTATTCGTCGCTATAGCGAAGATTCGCACTCAAACGGTTAAGCTTATAATTTAAATCAATGTGTTTTATATACTAATCTAATAATTTGTTGTCATTAAATGGTTTTTAAAATGATTAAGTACCTTAATTAACAACAATAACACTATATTGTATATACATAATCCTATTTTATATAAATATATATTATGTTTTAATACATAGATAGATTAAAGAATTTACGAAAAATATTCCAATTAGTGTATCTGTATTTACGGAATATGTAATCTAATATTATATATAACAGGTATTTGTGTATGCTAATAAAGGTTCATAAATCATATTATTATGTTGTCAGGGAAATGTTGGAGTATATGTATATATTGTTATATAGAGAATTCGGTAAATCAATCAATATATGTTTATTTAATATATATCATATAATTAATTATAGACATATTAAATATTTGCTATATAAAATCATATCTATACTCTCTACATATATATATATATATAATTGAATTAATTACACAACAATGAAGTTTCTTTGTTCAATTTAAAGATTTTCAATGAATCATATATTATAATAATAGATAATGTATTTCTTGCATTTATTACATTATTTAAGTTAGTCTGCGTGTATACACCACTACCAACCAACGTTGTGATAATAATTAATAGATTTCAAAAAAAATTATATATCAAACTATATGCATACGGCTGCTATATGATTATTAGCAAAATAATGGTTTCCATGGTTGACTGTTTAAATTAACGTTGCTCTCTGTTTCTGTGTAAAGCATTGAACTGAAAAATTACCTTTAATTAAATTTATATACCATCCGTATATATCATATATATACTCTCTCCGTATATATTGTATATTTAACCATTGCTATATTATTTAGCATATATTATATATTTGCATGCATATATGATTATAATATACAGTTTTGTCTATAAATAAATGCCCATATATATATATCGGAACAGAAAAAGAAGAAGTTTTTGTACCAATATTAAATATATCAAAGATATGCGTCAAATGTTGCGGTGTTTATTCAATTTATAGAAAATTCCCAATCGGTTAAAATTGAGATCTTTGTTAATGGTACTTTTATTTTTTTGAAAAATATGCGTCCATCAAAAATAAGTAAATATTTATTATACATTTTTTTTTTTGATGTTATATAGAATTATAGTTTTTTTATGGAAATTTACTTGCAGATCAAACTGTATGCATCTACTAAAAATACATATATGCATAAAATACAAAATATATAATAGTTAGTTAGACACAAATGAATAATAACATAAAGCATTGTAATAGTATGTATATGTGTGGGATGGTCCAAATGAAGGTGCATAACGCATAACATTTATTATTATGACAAAATAAAATTTAAATATATTGTAAGGATTGTATTATTTATATAAAAAACACAATATTAATGTTAATTGTCGTATATAGGTTCTGTGGACATGTTGCCATTCTTTTAGCCGAAGTTTTTCATGACATTCCCGCACAAATGTAACTCATCTACAATATAACATCAAATGAAAACGAAATTTATTTTGGTTGAATTTTTATTACCACACATTTTGCAATGTGAAAATTACTTCAGCCTAATATATATGCATTGAACCTTTGAATTGTATAACATATACCAATTTCACTTGTAGAATGTATTTATTTGCATACCAAAATCAATGAATTTAATAAATCAAAAGTTTTATGACCATCGTTTGCTATTTATTGTATATATATAGATTCAATTTTTGAATATACTACTTCAAAGGAATTGAAGTGATCGAAATCGGTGGTAGTCAGAAGTGGCCAGATCAGTGTCTGACTGACATAGATTTTCTCTGGAGGATAGATTATATTTTTATTAAATCACAGAATACATCAAAATACTACAAATAATGTCGTTAAATGATTCAAATAGAAACACATCTCATATGAAATTGTTGATAATATAAAAATGTGAACAGGTGTTACAACAATATTATATATACAATTATCGGATATATAACTGATTTTAAAATTTTTTAAAATAAAGATCCTACACCTCAAATCAAATCAGCCTATTAATATTTATATTTATACATATATTCATATATTCTAAAATAGAAAATCAGAATAGAGTATATAGAGTATATATCTATATAAGAGTTTATTTACATATATATAATATATGGTATATATACACATACATAAAGGATATAAGGCTCAACACAATGTATTTTATAAAATAATCCCCTTTATCATCTAGAAAATTATATTATATAATATATGTACGAGAGTGTGTGTGTCTATATTTATATCTATATCTTTAACAATATACGATATATATATATATATATATACTTTTGTAGTGTTTTAAAAGCATCCGCATTTATGTATTTTAGAAATTTTTCATATATGTACAATGTATATACACCATATGAGTATATATATATATAATCACGAATTTAATATAAGCTTAGATGACGAGATGAACGAATCTGATGCGTACCGCGCGTATATATATATATACGAGTATATATATAAAACATAACCTAGGGACATTTTAAGGGAATTTTTTTATTATTCATTTATTTATTTACTGCTTTTTCCGTTCGGTATTTTTTTTATTTTTTAATCAACGAGGGTTAGCCAATTTTTTGTTATACATAAAATATTAACAATCATATTATATGCATATAGTTCGAATATATATATAAAATATATAGATATTTATTTTATACATAATACATATATTGTTGTATATGGTATATATATATATTGGTATTGTATTATATGCAATATTAAAATATGACAACAATAACAAATCGTAAAATGAAAATTATTACAATTTTGAAGGGTAAATAAATCTATGTATATAAATATAAATTTCATATCCTTTTATAAGTGCGTGTCCTGATCATACATATATATATATATATAGCAATAATAACTCTTTGTAGTTTCATATTTTATCCTGTATAAATTTCAAATCTCTTTATGATATATTTCTTTGTAAAAATTTATTTAAATTTAACATTCGATCGATTTACCTATATATGTGGTGACACGTATATAATGTAGAACTATTATCTTCATAATATAATTATAGAATTTATTAGTTATTTATATAGATAATATGTGCACATTTGCATATATATTATTGACTATAATGAAAAAAAAAAACTCTATACTGATGGTAGTTGGGACAAAATAGTGTTTTCATTTTTTTTTTTAAAGGATTACTATATAGGAATTTTATTTTAAGAAATTATGATAAATATTTTTTTAATTTCAAATGTCAATTATAGTTCATATATAATATATGACAAACGAAGATAATCTATAACATTTAAATGAAAAAATTTGTAAATCATAAATTTTGTAGTGATGAAGAGTATTTGTTGGTGCGTATATAGGAAACTAAATCAGCTTAAATATATATATATTAGAGAAAAAAGTAATAACATATATAAAGAATATTACTCTTTTGTTTCGGTAACATCAAACGTAATATATATAAAAAATATATATATTGAATGACGTTGAAACGACATATAATTAAATGACATAGCATTTTACCGATGCTCTTTTGTCTGCCTGTATGATTTACGCATATACATATAGAACATAAATATAAATAATATAAAAAAACACGTACAATCATTACAAAATATTACAGTGATCATAAATAACCCATTGTGGAATATAAACTAATTTGCATTATCGATGCCAGTCAAACATTTGTATTTTGTTTGTAATTGTCACCATAAGTGATTTTAAACATTTCATATTGGTTCTTTGTTTTTTTTTTTATACCTTTTCCGACCGATATATACAAAAACTATACTGGCACAAAATTAGTTGTTGTATTTTAGCTTACACTGAAGAGGCAATGTTATGAAACTTTTTAACAATTCTGTAAATGGTCACGGTTTACAATACATAAATCAACCAGCAGCCAATAAATTGCGTTACCATATAGATCCATACATACCGCGGTTATTTTGCAGACACAGGAGGGTGTACATTATTTTATATATGTGCAAAATATATATATTTGATATTTGATATTCCAAAATTAATTATACTTTTCTGAATATGTGTTTGCATATATATATTTTATATTTGCATGCAAATGTGTATGTTGTATTTATTTGGTTAAAAAATAAACGCAATCATTCAAATGTTACTTTTCTTTTGTGTAATAATATCTCTTTTGATGTAATACCGCACACATCGACATTATTGTATTGTATATATATATAACATATGATTTGTTGTATCATAAATAATGTATATTTATATTAAATTTTAAAATGATATTTGAATGACAACGATTTGTGATTAAATTTACACATCAATTCATCATTTTAATTAATATATATGAAATGTATACTACTTGCTATATATTGCCAAATTTTGATCATATTGAGTATATATTCTTTGACAATATATAATTACATACATGCGAGTGAAGTGAGTGTATATTTATTACAAAATGTATGTAGATTTTATCTATACTTCAAATATATCGACTAATATATTGTATATATACAATAAATAAATAATAATATGTATCGAATATATAAATGATTTTAACATGTTCATGATTTTAATATGTTCACTGACTGAACTAAAAATATATATATATTTTTTATATATTATACAATATTATTATAAATTAGATATTATACATTTTATTTATAAAGATACGAAAATAAATTGTTCAAATTGTTATTAATATTGAGGGGATTGTTGAAAATGTATATCCTTAAATTTTCATATAAAATAAAATAAAATATATAAATTTCGGAAATTTTTTTCTTTAATTATATAATCAACTTTTCTACCCATAAATTATAAGGAAAATATAGTGATAAATTTGTTGTACAATTGTATACAAGAATGGCTTGTCGTGTAGTATTTTCTCTTTTTTGCCCAATTTTCGTGGAAACCTGAACACGTTTCAGACGTCACAAATTAAATTATGGATGACAATAGAGTCCCACCGCTATATCGGTCAATCATATATGCGGAATATATACACAGAAAAAATTGAAAATGTGAATATTAGTGGATTTTCAAAAATGAACAATATGCGGGAGCTCAAAATTATATCAATTGATATAAAGACGCTATTGCGTTGCAGGGATCGCATACTCGAATATAAGGGGAAACAAAAAATTGCTCATATTTTACTTTGGACGAAGTCGTTGAGAAGTTACAATTTGTTTAACATTAATAACCCCATACCGTAATGTTACATATACCATTCCGTAACCATAGTGATTTGACGACAATGGTATGAAATGGTACACAACATACATAACAATAAATTGATTAAACAGATATAATACAATACATGAATTTACGTAAAAATAAATGTACAAATAAAATATTAACGAATAATCAATTTTAAATAAAACTTTTGTACCGGATACGATGGATTGTACGACTATATGGTACTGTTAGAATTATAAAGTAATTGTTCTCACTATTTTCTCATTTTTGACTTATTTAGTGGGCCACCTCGAACCGTTTTGTGCCATGACAAAAATGACTGTCATTCAATTACGGATCGTTAGATATTTAATTATCCACCATACAGAAATCTATTTCAGACACTTAAATTTTTGTATAACAAAATCGCAAGGTTATGTATTTTTATGTTCCCATTCTACGCACACCACTCACCGATCGAATAATTGTTAATAATATTTTTCTAGATATACATATTAATAAAATAAAAATCGTATATAAAGAATGTTTCGGAAGCACCCCGTAATGATAGAAAACATAGAATGAAAAAAAAAAAAACCTCATCAATCAATAAAACTTTTAGTTGTTTGTTACGTCACCACGCGTATATATGGCGTATATGTATTTATATTTATGTAGGTACTTATATGAATATGGCTGTCGAATTTATTTAAAAAACTATTGTACATATACACATATTCTTTATGTACATATGATTCAGTATATCTTTTTTATCTCTATCCTATTGTGTACAGAAGAAGTGTGTCCTTTTTTTTTTTTTTTATATTGAAATTATAATTTATATTTTTCTTTGTTCGGGTGGTGGTGGTGAATTATACAAAATTATTTATTGCAAATAATTTGTTTACGTACAATTGAAAATTTAGACAAAACCAATATAACACAATGCGTGTATCACATTCACATATTTAACTCTGAATTTAATAATCATCAACAAATTTACAATTAATAATAATATAATTAAATATAAAGAAATTTTCCGACAAAAAAAAAATATAAAAAATAAACAAAGAAAATGTAAAGAGGTTAGGATATAAACTATATGAAAATAAACATATAAATAAATATACACTGCCGTCAGCACACTTTTAATTTAGAAAAAAAAAAATAAAAAATAAACCGCATATCAAAACATATAAATAAAGATTAAGGATTTTTATTTTCTTTTGAACATTTTCAGTTAAAGCTTTGTTTTTTTTTTACTATATTTTTTTCTTTATTTTTTATTTGATATAGGTTAATTTTATTTATTTTATTATTTTCGTTTCGTAAACGTTGTTTAAAAAAAAAACAAATAACTTTATGATAGAAACAAAATAATATATTATAAAAAATATAAAGGAAAATGTAAAGCAAATACAAATAATATTGTGAAAATGCTGGAATATTTATGCATAAAAAAAAAAAATTAAAAAAAACTATACGTTTCTGGTGTGTCTTGTGTTTGTGTTGTGCATAAATGTGTTTATAAAAATATAAAGGATGTATAATATATTTTAAAAAAAAAAAACAAAAAAAATGTCATCATCATTGTTAAGTATAAATAAAGAAATTTGTTTCCCCACACATACAATATAGGAAAACATTTTCCACTCACAAACATTATCAAACATACCATACATACTTTTAAATGTACAACAAAAAATTTTATAAACATTAACAGTGGTAAAAAGTGGTATTCATATAAATACATCTATTTTATTTCATCATTATACAATAGCTTGTTGCCTTCAATACTGATACTCCTATAGACATCTGGACATACGTTATACAACTAATAATTCAGTTATATAATAGTTTTATGTCCTTATTTGTAAATGATACTTAAGTGTTTAGTATACAATACATGATTTCGTGAATCATTTTATAATATGAGAGAATTCGGTCCCACCTCGATTATCAAATAACTGCGGAATAAAGTTATTACATAAATGGTGATTGGGGAAAATTATAAATAGTTTTTCATGTATGTTATTACAATAATTATATTATATGAAGAACAATGTCAAAATTAAAATCACGTTTTTACTTATAGTAAATTACAAAATTCTAGGCATGAAGTCTATTACCCAAAATGATAATACTCACTCTATGAAATAATCATTTTCAAATTTCCCATTGTAACGGATCGATCGGATGGTTGAATTATCTTCGAAAATAGTCGTCGTCCACACCACAGAAGTTTCATTCTAAAATCATAAATAAATTCCTTTAACAAAATGTTTGGTAGGACAAGAAAAGAACAAGTTAGCGTAAATGCATAAATTGTTCGAGAAGTACGTGTATCTGAATAACAATTTGGAAACGAATTTCATTTCGTCAACTATTTTATAATATGAGAGAATTCGGTCCCACCTCGATTATCGAATAATTGCAGAATAAAATTATTACATATATGGTGATTGGGGAGAATTATAAATAGTTTTTCATGTATTACTATAATTATATTATATGAAGAACAATGTCAAAATTAAAATCACGTTTTTACTTATAGTAAATTACAAAATTCTGGGCATGAAGTCAATTACCCAAAATGATAATACTCACTCTATGAAATAATCATTTTCAAATTTCCCATTGTAACGTATCGATCGGATGGTTGAATTATCTTCGAAAATAGTCGTCGTCCACACCACAGAAGTTTCATTCTAAAATCATAAATAAATTCCTTTAACAAAATGTTTGGTAGGACAAGAAAAGAACAAGTTAGCGTAAATGCATAAATTGTTCGAGAAGTACGTGTATCTGAATAACATTTTGTATACGAATTTCATTTCGTCAACTATTTTATAATATGAGAGAATTCGGTCCCACCTCGATTATCAAATAACTGCGGAATAAAGTTATTACATATATGGTGTTTGGGGAGAATTATAAATAGTTTTTCATGTATTACAATAATTATATTATATGAAGAACAATGTTAAAATTAAAATCACGTTTTTGCTTATAGTAAATTACAAAATTCTGGGCATGAAGTCAATTACCCAAAATGATAGTACTCACTCTATGAAATAATCATTTTAAAATTCCCGATTGTAAAGGATCGATCGGATGGTTGAATTATCTTCGAAAATAGTCGTCGTCCACACCACAGAAGTTTCATTCTAAAATCATAAATAAATTCCTTTCAAACAAAATGTTTGAAGGACAAGAAAAGGACAAGTTAGCGTAAATGCATAAATTGTTCGAGAAGTACGTGTATACGAATAACATTTTGTTGTGTCACTGTATACATTATACACGTATACTCTTTGAGCTTTACAAGTGTTATACAAATAAATATATATATATCTAGGATATTTTACGTTTGTTTGTATATGTTTCGTAATGTTATAAAATATATATATATATACAATATATGAAAAGGAAAAATTTAACGGGTGAGTAATAAATCTTATAATATTGCCATTAATTCTTTTTTTATGTATATAACTATAACTATATTATATATATATAAATTATTGATATTATAAATTATAATTATTATTATTATTATATGGATATTAAATTAAATATAATATTGTCATATGATATTACTTTTATTTTATTACAATATTATAAAATACAATTTATAGGCACTATATTTTTGAAATGTTGTTAAAGTTATATATGACCGCTATATAATGCGTACAAGTGGTTTTCATATACGTATATATATATATATATATATACAGATTACTGTTCGACTACTAAATTGCGGGGAATTTATATAGTGTTGTACGAAAATATTCTTAAATCTTATAGTAGGCATTTGGATTGTTTGTAATCATATATCAGAATTTCTACTCAAAGACCTATTACGATCCATTGTGATTGAGCGCAACACTTTTAAATGGTATTCGTTCTTTGTTGAATCATATAAACTAACAAATAATAGTAACCGGTTGTAAAATGTTAGAAATGAATACCGAAAAATTTATGATATAAAAATTTCGGAAAATGCCAATTGACACAGATGAGTAATACCACTGCACTATTCATTTTTATGATGTAATTATTTCAATATTTTGAAATAGAATGCGTGCTTTGCAGTGATGAATATTATACAACATTATAAACACCATACAGAAAACATCACAAACGACATGTGATATAACATATGCATTTTAATATATAAGTTTAAAGATAATCTGCAATCGCTCATATATGTTCTAAACACAAAACATTTATTCGTTCATCTTTTAAAAATAAACTAAACGTTAAAGTTTATATATTTGAAAAGCTATATAAAAATAACGTAAAATTTTATTCAAATTTCCATCGCATATATGACTTTCTCCATTCGGCGTGTACATATAATCATATATATACCATACACATATATAAGAGGACGCAGTCCCTGATCGGTATTTTATATATGTAACCGAAAAAAGTAATAACATATTATTTTTATGATTATTATTTCATATTCCATTTTTTTTTTTTTGTGACTGTTTTATTATTGCTCACTTCATACATAACATTTTTTTTTTTCATATTCACAATTATTTTCCTTTGGGCGCGCTCTGTTTAGTTTTGATTATCGAAAAGAAACAGAAATAAATTATACACAGTAAATCAAAAATTACAAAAATGGAAATTTTGTTCTATAGAGATGTGGATAGCCTATTCGGAATATTCGTGGAAAAACAAAATTTATGATATACTGAAAATTACTCAAATGAATTACTCTTGTTTCGTATATAAAAAATCTAAATATATTTGAAAATATATATTGTTTTCAAAATTAGTGTGTCTACTTTACATACGCACACAATACTGTATGATGTGGTATATATAATATAAGATTATTTGAACAGATGAAGGATACTATTTTAGCGAATGCTATATGGCAATGGTAATCTTCTAATTGTAAATATATATATATATATATTATATAGTGACGAAAAAGAAAGGTGTCTGCAGTGGCATATAGATCCTCCGAAATGTTTTACAAAAAATACAAATAATAAAAACTGAAAAACTATTATATAATATAGAAGTTTGTATTATTTTTTTGATTCTCTGTGTCCCATATGAATATTATGTGTACGTACGTTGTTACGTATATAAACATATATTATTATATGCGGTAAAAATTCAGTCGACCGTACATTTTGCTTGCATAGCATAAATAATATGTATAAGTCTATATGAATAATGGTATATATATATATATAAATATATGAGTAAGTATAACATAAAATAAAATTATATGAAATATATGTATATATACAATATATATTGTATAATGTGTGGTAAGACAAAAATCCTTTGTACCAAGAAGAAGAAGAAGATAAAATAAAATAAAAACAGACATCAGTTAAATAATATTCTTGATATAGTATATATTCAATGTATATTCAATGTATATATATAGGTATATATAACATTATTATATGTAGGTTGTATGGTATATATATACATACCACACGTATATATAAAACTTTATTATGGAATTGGAATGGATTAATGCTCCGGGGAGAAAAGATGAATAATAATAATAATGGATGATCATATATACTCATCGTTATGGTCAATAAAACTAAATGAATTTGAATTTATTTCTATTTCAAATATAGTATGTTATATATATTTATGTATAAAAATAGGAAATATATGTCGCTTCACATAATTTAAAATAAATCTGAATAGATCTATATTAGTTGGTATTATATATATTGTTTATAGCTACCATCAGGTAAATGTCAGATACATAAATTCTATATATATTTATAGTAGCTCGTGCAATGACGTGAAATATAAATTGAAGAAATAGTTTGCAATTTTTTATATTTATATATTGGTCTGTCGATTTTATATAGCAAATTATAACCTTTTTATTATAAAGGTATATACAGATTTATACAGTCAGGTATAGAGCAATATTATAGTTGTATATATAAACACTTCAAAATGAAAATAAATAAATATATGGTCATGTGATGATTATTTTGATTGATTTTTACATATATATACGTATTTGTAATACAGATGAAAAAACTTTTATATATATATTTTTTATATAAACAAAATGATCGTGACTGTTTTAATGAATTTTTTGTTTATTCAATAGTTTTTTTGAAATACATTATTTTGTGTCAAAAGTTGTTGCGATTGACACTTTTTCGTACATAAGAAAGTATAGTTTAGTGAAATAAAAAAAAATTATCTAACACAAGAGATATACCAACATAAATTGCAAAAGTATATAGTAATAATTTAGAAAATGTGTGTATACAAGATATATTTATGAAAGAACAGTAATCAGATATTCTTGAAAGCGTATAACTATAATTAAGTTTAAGTAAATTGATTGTGGAAAAATTTTTGATCTATTAGATTTTCCGCCCCATATGACTTTTTATTAAAATTAAAATATTACCATTCAATAACAACGGTATCCGCACCATTTGTCAAAAGGACCACTTCAACAGAAATAAAACTCAACATATTGTTGGTATGGTTGTCACAATTAAACCAACAAAATACTGTACGAATATATGTATCACATCAAAGTTTTGGCAATTATCGATATGAAACATAAAAGTCAAAAACAACATTAATAATAAGGTTTTATATTAGTGCGGAAAAGCATCGTTTGCTTTTGTCTGTTACCAATTTGTAACTTTATAAAATCCACAGTAAAAATATTTTTATACCGGGTGAATCATTAACGATTACATATTTTATATATATTGTAATATATTTATATATTATATAAAATCTTAATTTATCAATCAATATAAAGTATACATTAAAACATATAACATATAAAGAAAAAAAAAGTTTGATTTATATTTTGTCACTTTTGTCATTTTTGTGTGTGTAGGCCAACAAATAATTGGTACATTTTATATGTGTCCGTAACAAACATATTAATAATATTATATTATTATTATTATATATTATTTATTGTATATATTTTTTGTTATAAATAAATACATTTATATTATATACCAAAATCCAACTCACAATACCTAACTTCCTATTTATATATATACAAAACATATCATTTCCAGATATTTCATTTTTCCATTATGTATTCAATTCAATTCTTAACTATATAACAAAAATTGGATATTTAAGTGTGCGGATGTATAATATAGTGTATTTTATACTATATACAAAGTACTTAGAAAATATTTCATATATATATATAGAAAATTGTATAAGAAATTCACTAACAATAAATAATTAATAAAAAGAAAATGTATCCAATAAAGAAATTCATTATTAATATATATTAAATATAGAGAAATGGAAACATAAAGTATATAAATATTATTTAATTAAATTTAATGAATTTTAAATAATAAGTTTTTTGGTATATATACATTTAATATACAATTATATAATTGCATTTTAATATATTGTTGGCAAAAAAAAAAAGGTTATTCATTGTAAGAGATTCTCTCATGTCGTTGTCATTGAGTCTTTTCTATAGGAAATGCGGTATAATGTTATTGGGACTGCTGCAGTCATCACTATCATAAAGCGTAAATGAACAATAATTTATGAGAAATTCAAAAGCTTTTATTTTAAATAAACAAGCATTTAACAATTTTAAAACAAACTGTTGGTTCTTCGTTCTTTATACATTTTCCGCTCCGCACAAACCTAAGGCCACTTAATGCGTTGTATTTTGAATGACACTAAAAGGAAATGAAACTTTGATAGTTAGTTAATGTTGGTTTAAACTATATAAATGAATCAGCAATCAATCGTTGTTGACTTTATCAAATTCATACATTAGAGTAAATATTCGGTTTATTTTTCACACAGCAAGTGTATACGCAAGTTAAATTTATATATTTTATAATATATTTTTCACAAAACAAAACAATTTTTTATTTAGCAAAAAAATGTTATTATATAAATGGAAACTATTTCAGTATTATTTACTCTAATATATATATATATGCTAAGCTTTTTGTTATTTGTATTGTATTTGTATATATAAGCATCGCAAACATAAAGAATATTTTATACATTTGAATTCAAGTGGCAAAACATATTTTTTGCTACAATATATATAGAAGGAAAATATACCATATCAAAATTTCATATATGTTTTCGACATTCCTATATATACATATTATTATATTGTATTATAAGACACACACACACACACACACCCACACACAAACACACTTATTTTGAAAAGTAAAAATCTGAAGAATTCATCTTATGTTTTTATATTTATAGATAATGTTTTACTATATAGAAATGCTTTTAAAATATTTATATATTATATGTGAAGACTATAAAAAAAATAATTTTGTTGATCCACATTTATTTATTTATTTTTCTTTTTTTTCCTAAGAATTTTCTGTTGTTCTCAATTGTGAGAATATATATAGATTATAATACAATACATGGAAATGTAATAGGGTAGACAAGCTAACTGTGTCACATTTTTACTAGTTGGAGTCTCAGATCTCACTGATAGCCATGTAAAATTTTTCAAACCTAAAAGTTGTATCTGCACCGAAAGGTATATATTCTTATTGTGTTACATTTTATAGAAGAAAACTTTAATACATTTAAATTTTATTATACACATGTGGAACACCGGTGCAATTATTTATAACGATTTTATATTATTAATACTAATTAAAAACCTATTAAATTTTTTGTAATTTTATATGATTATCTATATTCAATTTAAAAATCATACAATGAAATGTATTTGTTGGTTCAAAAATACCTGTATATTTCTTTGAATGACAATATAGTTTTCTATAAGAAATGAAGTGAAATACGTAAAAATAACATATAGAGCTCACCATTTATTTTCGACAGGTTGATAGGATCTACCCGATATAGTAAAATAATATATTACAATAAATATATATATGTATGAAATTAAATTGGAAAAAAATTCAAGATATTTTTTTCATTTAAATATATTGATATTTTATAAATTTTAGGAATTTATACTCACAATAAAATACAGGATTAGATTATAAAAAATAAATACACATTTTTATAATTCATTTCGTAATATTAACTTCAGAAATGTTTAACTTTTGTTATTTGGTCACATCGCGTTTTTGCAGTCATTTTGGACACCTCAATCGGCAAATTGATATAATTTTTGAATACCTCGTTGTGCGTCACTATTTGCAATATATACACGAGAATAATAGAAGACTGGGAATTTGGAAACATACACGTAGGATTCGCTAAGTTTATCGCATATAAATTCAATATGTTACTATGTATAATCTTAACATTGTAAAAATTTTATATATTAGTTTATAGTTATTAATATAATTTGATTACAATGTTTTAATATATAAAACTATAAGATTTATTATATGGGCAGATAGAATTTGAAAATGCAATTGGTGGATAGCATCAAAAGATGAGTTTAATCCTTTGACTCGGATTCCGTATGGTGACAGAAAACATTATGGTTAGCGATGGAAAATACTGTGAAATATAATAATGTACCAATTTTACAAAATTAAAAACCCCAAAATTTGTATAATACAGTCCTAGTATAATTCTATTATATATATATATGTATATTAACATACAAAATTATATTATGATACAAGTATTGTACAATATATAATTTTAAGTATATATACAATATATATAGTATATAAAGTATTTGAGAAATATATGAAAACACATCTTAAATGAGGCCATTTATAACAAATAAAAGAAAATCAATATAGTTACTTTTTTTTCTCAACTGGTTATTTAAATAGAACGTTTCATTGTTCAATGTAAAAACTTAAACCCATAATATATTTTAAACTATTTCTATATATTGTATATTGTATATTGTGTCTAACTATTGTAAAATATACAAAAGATATATAAATATATACATTATATGATAATACACAAAAGTAATATATATATATATGAATGCCTATAAACACATATATATATCCATCTATATAATATTATGTTCAATATCGACCTTATATATGTTATATATATATATATATATTCAATATGCATCGTACGGCATAAACTGACTCTTTATTATATATATTCTATGCTATATAGAAAATGTTGCAATCAAAATTAAATATGACAATATATTGCCTAAATTTATGAAAAATTGAAAATAAATTAAAAGTCTGGTGAAACAAACAATTTTCTATACATATACCAATTTGGTATACATGTATTTGTGAGTATTATATAAAAATAATTCCAGGGAATAACCAATTTTCCTATATATACCATATATCGTTCTATTCCATATAAAAAAAATTAATATAATATATATTTTCACAAAATATATACGAACATCACAAACAACAACAGTAAATTCTGAAAATTGGAATAGATATAGATGGAAAAAAAATACAACACACATACGTATATAACTTTATAATTATATACATAATATTGAATATACACAACAAATACATATATATATATATGAGATGATGATGATGATGATGATGAGGATGAAAATCTCAAACTATATCCTTTTCAACACTATATGACTATGTACCCAAACAGAATCATATGTATATATTAACTACTACCATCATAAACATAATATTATTATTACCATTTTCAAATACTAATATTGGAGAGTATATGCATCAGCTGCGTATGTATGTATATAATAATTGGAAAATATTTCTTTTATTATAAAATTGGAAAAATAAGAATGAAATGGAAAATACATATATATTTTTCACTCGAGTATTTAACACAAATACATATATATAATATAATATACAAACATTTATAAAGAAAATGAGATTGAATTAAATTTATAATATCAAATAATAACCAAAAAATAAAGAAAATACAAAACACATACACATAAAAAGCACACCCGCACACCAAAACAGACACATACACACACACACACACACAATCGAGCACACAGCAGTTGAGATAATAAAAGGAAAAAAGGAAAAAAGAAAATTAGAACGCGGAGAAAAATCTTTCATATATAGTACAAATATATATTATTTGTTGTGTGTACATGTACTAGATATTTATATTAATTTACCTCTATAATATATAACTGTACATTTTACATATAGGATATTTTGTATATATATATAGTGTAACGGAATTATTTGATGAAAAAGGACAACATAAAATGGTTGCGGCGTCGGGATGCATCGTTATTTTAGAGGACAGGGGTTTCACTGTACCGATGTTTTCGATTCGTAGTAGACGTTTAGGCGTCAACTAGTGCGCTTGAAAAGCTTTTACGGTGGTGCTTACTTACAAAGTATAAAGAAAAAATTACTATGTATCACATTATACTAATATATGTTAATAAATAATAATAATTATAATATACTACTACGAATATTTTTTTATACTTGGGAAAATTTTAACATTAACACAAAGCAAATTCGTATATATATATAGAAATATATAGATAGATATTAACTTTCGAGTCTACGTTTTCATAAGAATAAGAAGAAGAAGAAGAAGAAGAAGAAGAAGAAAAACGATTAAAAGAAAATTGAAAATGAAAAGGAAATGAAAATTAAAAAATAAATTATAAAAATAATGAGAATTTTAAAATTAAAATAAAATTGGATTTTTTTCGTTTTTTTTTTTATGAGTGCGGATTTTTTTTATTTATTAATCAATTGAAAAACAAAAAAATATCCTTTAAATTAATGTGCTTAATATAAAAGTTTTGTTAAAAATTTAACACTTGTGTGCTTTTAATTTGTGCGAAAAAAAAAATATATATAAGAAATTAAATTTATCGGTTATTTATTATTTTTCTATTTAAAAAATAAAAAAAAGGCAGGTAATTTATGTTTTATTTTTAATATGTGTTTTAGTTTATAATATTTATTTAATTTTAAATATTTAATTTATTAATTTTTAAATTAAATTATACAAAAAAATATATACCAATACTATTAGATATAGGTCAAACGTCACATAAATTCACATCGCGATTAATAAGCGAAATAAATTTTGCATTTTATGTGAACAAAGAAAATTTCATCGTGCGACTCGGCATCGTTAACGTTTATTATTCGGAATAGTGTATAACCATAAATTTATTCATACAAAAGAATATGGTGTTTAGTTTTAATGTGATGCGCGATACATTTATTTAGAAAAAAATGATTGAATTCTATTTTCTATTTTCAAATAAATGTCGTATATATACCGAACATGTTTTGAATGTTAAAAAAGGATATACTACCGGTATTTAATGAGAATTTAATTTTGTAACCGCACATTTTAATAAATTATTATAAACATATACAGTTTTTCTCACTTGAATGAAACCGTAATTAATTAATAATTTTTATATTTTTATTGTTGTTTTTAGATTTAAAAAAAAAATTTGTGTGGAATTGCATACAAAAAAAATATATATAAAACTAGGTTTAAGGATTACAGAAAATAATTTTTATAAATATGTGCTGCATAAATGAGGATTTATGAATATAGAAATAGTAAAAATAAATTTAAATAATTATAGTTTTTTTTTTTGTTTTTGAGAGTAGACAAATTTTAATAGAAATTTTATAAACTTTTATTGAAATACAATCAAATATTACAAAACCGACTTTTATTGTACAAGATTGCAATGCAAATTACCTTTCTCTAATTAGTCTTATTATTGTATAAAAGTATAAAAATAATTAAAATACACGGCGACGAACATCGATTTAATTATTGTAACGACAGGTGGTGAATCATTTACTGAAGATCTATTAATGTGCTTGGAAGAAGTTTATTTTACATTAAAATAAAATAATAAATTTTAAGTTTCTTATAATCATTGTTCAGTATTTTCTTTCACATATTCGTAACTTAGGACGAATTATATTACATTATTATTTAATTTTATTTAGATATTTAATGTATACTTTTATTTTATACTATTATTGTTCAATATACAACGTATTAAATTACAGTATATAGTTTCTGTGCGTTGACTGGAAAATGAACAATATAAAGAACAAAGAAATAATATGAAATTCCTATAAAATCACTTATGATGATAATTGTTTATCCAAAACACATCGAAAATTCAATTTCAATCAATATTTTATTTAATTGAGAATATTATACAAATATATATTAGTCAATTTTGGCTACATTCTGTCCGTAAAATAACCGCGAAATGACTTTTTATTTTAATAAAAATAAAGCAATTGTTTGATTTGTTCTTGGCCCATTCAGGATATTTTCCGGACAGACGGTGTAATATAGACTATTTTGAAAAACCGGTACTAACCTATATATTGTGTTTGTAAAATTTTTAAATATGAATGAAACAGTAAGGTAAACTTCCCAAATTTTTTGAGTACCGTATAACGGAGGACGAACTTTAATTAAAATTTCTGCAGGTCTCTATAGTTTTCTCGTGAACAGGAAATTAAATATGTAAAAGCTTAGCTTGTTAAATTTATCAAAAATCATTTTTCGTAAATTATATCAATGGATTTAAAATTTTTAAACAGAATTTCATAATTTAATAAAATTGTCATTTAGTACAAAATAAATATATAATACTAAAATCCTAATCCAAAAACGTACATGGTCATTATAATCGGTTCAATAGTTTGGTTACGTTATTATATAACAAAATTTACTATGTATTTGTAATTTCAGAAATACTTTGGACAATCGTAGTGTCTCTATAGTCAGTCTTCTGACAAATTGCCAATTATTTTAGGGAAACGTCAAGAGTGTCTTATATTGTATACGAATACGAACCTTGGAAGGTCACATCTGTGTGAAGCAGCGTCTATCAAAATAATTAGATTAATAGAAATAAATACTATGGACTCATACATTTACAACATCTGTGATTTATAGGTAAAGCGGCGCGTGACTTCATCAGTATCCCACATATATATATACAAAGCATGATTTCATGGTTTATATTTAAAAAAAAATGTATCGTACATATGCATTAGGCGAGTTTGTTAAGGAAATACAATATATATAAATAATAATTAATGTTTAATAATAAATAATTCAGTAAATAAATCTCAATCAAATCAAAATTTCCTTAAAGAAAAAAATGACACAATTTATAAAATAAAGAATAATCGTAACCGAAAAATTGAGAAAAAAATTAGGAAGACTCTTCGATAATTTGTTGATGGATGGAATGAGAATAGATAATCGTAATTTATAGAAATCTTCATATATATGGTGAGAATCCATAATTGTGTATCAAAAGTGCAATTGACAATATAATTAAGTATATGCGATATATTTATATGGTATACCTGCAATTTAACGTGTATTAAACGTATCCTTCCTTTTTTTTTTCTTTTACTTATATATAAAATACATTTACTGAATGATGCCTATGCGGCTGACAAAAAAAAACTAGGTCGAAAAAAACCTTACTATAATGTTTATAAGTTACCTATTGGTAAAGTGTTTCAAATACTTAAAATACTACAAAACATATAACAGAACTGTATACGATTTCTTCTATACGACAAAGGTCATTGAAGATCACACATCTCGCCAAAAAATTTTGTATATAGTTGCATTCGTTCGAATGAATGCTTTATGTTCGTGTTATGTGTCGAAACAATTATGGTATATATATATATAAATACTAAGGAATATTGAACAAAATGCAGACAAATTTGAAATTGATAATCAAATCATATAGGCCGGCAGAGAAAGGATGAGGAGCAATGTTCAAAGTTAACATATAACAAGAACTAAGCGATTGCTTCTATAGGACGAAGGTTATCTTAAAAATTGATGCTCTCTATATGATTTGTTGAAGAGTTTTACACACTTAACTAGTGATAATCATCATGATGTATATAACATTAGAGTTTGAACTGTATATACAATCAAATATATCATTTCCAATATTTCGTACAACGTATAAATAAACCAGTATAACACATTGTCGTATAACAATTATTCTATATAATACATACAATACGTAATCGTACATTGATATCAGCACACATATACGTATTTATGAATTGCGTATTTTATATAAATATTACAATATAATAACTACATATAGCCGATTTTTAAAACCATCCCTTATATTTTTATTCATTATTATTTTGTGATTATTATATTCTAATATTTTATGAATCAAGTCTAGGCAGGGTTATTAAACATATAAAAAAATAAAAATAAATAGAACAAACAACTAAACGTCGTCTAAAATCATGTTATTTTTTTTTTTTGTTTTGGTGTTTTTTTTAATTAATATAAAAATTAAATATTATATTTAATTATATATAGGAAAATATTAATACAAATATTCAAATTAACACAGAAAAAAAAATAAAAAAGGTGGTATAACCTATTCATTGTTATATACGACAGGGGTGGGGGTTCAACTCTGTTTCTCTATATTTATTATATACTGTTATATTGATATAACACACAGTCACATATACAACATACAATGTATAATTTTACAATTGAACTACATATAGTAAATATTTCATCCCTTTTGAAAAGGTCAGACACAATAAAAAAAAATTTTGTCTTGATTCTGATCGTGCATGTAACAAACATACTTTTTTTAAAATGTGTTTGTGAAAATAAATAATAATAATAATAATAACAAATAACAAATAATTATAATAGAAAAAAAATATGGAAATCAATTGTTAAATTTATGTTTGTGTTAAGTAGTGATTGTGTGGTGTGTTCATATATTAATAGATAAAATATTTATTTATAATTAAGTAGTTCTATTGAATTTTAACGAATATATATAAATTAATTGAATATTTTTAATAATTTGTTGCCCATTTGATTGTGACAGAACTACTAGTTTATTTGTATTAAATAAATAAATTAAAAATTAATTTAAAAAAAAAGTAAATGTATATTTGGATTATTAAAATTAAAGTTTATTGTGTGTGTGGTGTGTTAATTAATTTTTTTTTTTATTCAATATATGGATATAAAAGTTATAGTACATATAATATTAAAAGAAGAAAATAATTGTTATTTTAATTTAATTGTTAATTCTATAAAAAATAATCTATCCTCACTGTGAAGATTTTGAGTTCCTTGAACCGTTTTTATATATATATTTAGAATGTTTTTTTATATGCAATTTTAAACCAAAACGACGATATTACAATTTGTATACATGTTTCTATATGATTTTTTTTATATATATAAAAGCACCCCTCTCAATAAAGCCATGTACATAACAAAGTTCAACACAATACCCGTGTGCACATTAGGTAAAAATTCATAAATAAATAAATGATGGTAGAAAAAATTACATTGTTTTTATATGTTTTATGTAATTTTTAAAATAATATAATTTTATTTTAAAATATTAATGTATCTGTATTTGTCATTTCGCATCAATATTTCATCACCGATTAATGTCTATATTATGTTTTTATAATAATAATAATAATAATAATAATAATAATAATAATAATTTAAGAAATTAAAAGTGTATTGTTAATATTTATTTATACATATAAAATATGAAATAAAATAATTATTGTGACGTATTTTTAATTTGTAAAATAAAAAATATAAAATTATATAAAATATATTTGTCACTAAAATGAAAACAGCTGCATTTTTTTGTTAGCCAGAAAATTTACCCTCCTTCAGCAGTTTTCATAAATATTCCATATTATTAATTCTTTTTATTTTATTGTATTATACATGTATTATTATTACATGGACTATATAGACTAATTTGAATTTTATTCTGGTATATTATAAGTGGTAACATACGTTTTTTTTAAATACACGTTATATATATATACAGGGAATATAACAGATGTGATGTGAATTAATGAATGAATGAATTTATTAAATTTTAGAATTAAATTATTTCATATAATATTGTAATAATATATTATATATAATTTATAATAAAACAAAATATTATAAAATATTAATTTTGCTGTTGTTTTCGCAAAATATATTCTTTTTATTTTTATTTTTTCTGAAAATTACAAATGTTACATAAAATTTTGAAACGATATTTGCATATGCAAGCGGTGTATTAATTTTTATTATGCCGGTGAATACACTGTCGGAAATGAAACATTTAATATTGAGCTATTATTTTACTATATATATATATATTATGTTACATTTCTTTCAAATTACTATATAGTATAAAGTTACTATATTTATATCGAAAGTAAATTAGTTAAAACAATTTCTATAAATTAGTAAACTTTAATGTGCATAAGTAAAATAATTTACTATTCATTTTCTATGCGGCAGCATATATACAGTAAATTAAAAATTATATAATATTAATAATTTATAACTCTTCCAATGTTGCCAACCGGTCTCTGACTGGAAACATATGTAGGGAAACGTACAACTTGCCACGACATTTATTAATTAAAGTTAATGATAAAGATAATGCCAAAAAATACATTAACAAATTTCCTTTAAACTAACGTATAAAAATACCAACTGAGACCCGATCTGTATATTTTTGATACATTTCATAATAACATTGTACGTTATTTCACCATTCGCATAAATCAATTAATATAATTATAAAATATTAGCCAAATATTAAACAAATGATTGAATATTGTCGACGCGAGTATTAATATTATATTAAAAAAAACGTAAACATATGTTATGGACAGGGTGTACGCCAGAGATGATTTACTACTTTATTTTATTCGTTTTTTTTTTAAATATTTTATTGAATGATGGGCAGACAATGTCAGTTGTTGGCATAGATTTTGTTCTTTAAATATATCCTTGCAAAAAATAGTCTGGCAACCGTGATTGCGAATTGACCTCACCATTTCTTGAGATAATTTTGTTGTGGAAACAAATCTCTCGCAATTAATGCTATTATAACATTGACTGTATATGTAAAGTTGTACCGTCTTGTTGGAACCATATGCATGTTAATCAATCGCAAAGCATCAAATTCTGGTGTCAAAAAGTTATCAAGTTATCAAGTTACCCGTAACAACACATTCTTCTTTAATAAATTATGTGCCAACATTTTAATGGATACGACTGATGTTGAATTCGGCACAATTTGCTCAATTTTACATATACACGATGTATTAAATAAATTAGTGTCTTAATCTTGATAGAGTTTGTATACCTGCGTATCGCTGAAACGATTTTGGTTTAGTTTCACTTGGGTCACATCAAACTGTGACTCGAAATTAACATCATTTTTTCTTTATTTTTGATAATTGAAATAAAAATTTTTATAATATTCAAATTATACAATATTCAGTATATTTACGTGGGGATTATACAATACTATGGGGAATTTAGCAACGTATGGCATCAGCAGAAACACAATTATATACATTTTTAATATAGAATATACAATTAATTTAATATATTGAGTATTTATCGCATTATTATAAACAATTTTTTTTCCTTTGTCGACGATGTTTAAATTATTAAATTTAGATAATTTAGAAATATTGTGGTTCAAAGTGTTGGTCGGAATGACCAGAAAAAATATAATTTAATGATAAAGTATATTGTTCATCGTTTACACTACAAGCCATAACCTTGATTTCCTTCAATATGGTAAATATTCGTTTTGGAGATCATGTTATTATATTTTATTTTGTTTACACAATACGCTTTGGATAGTGGGTTTCTAAAAATGCAAACGTGTGTCACTTTTCTTTGCAATAAATTTCTATCTCTCAAATTCTGTAGTACAAGCAACACAATAAAATAAAAAAAAATTTGATTTTGACACTTAAAACCAATGTCATCTACACACAATTTCTCAGTGCATAGCAACTACTTTAATATATACAATAATTTCAGTGTTATCTCATACATATGCTTAAAGTTACAAATAGGATATAATTCTCAATGAAAAAACCAGACAATATAAATAAATTAATATAAAATCGTTAAACTCAATCAATATTATCAAAGTATAAAAACAATTGAATAAGAATAAAATTTCAATGGAAATGGATCCGGAAAAATAAAGGTCACCTGCTGTTTGCTTAAGACATGTACTCAAACTATATCGGATTATTTAAACAAATTTTTACATTCAATTCAATCTATCTATCAGATCTCTTTATATACGATTTTGTGATTTTAACCACAGTACATAAATATATAACATTTTATAAACGATTTCAAACTGTTTTGGTGTTTTCAAGCTGTTATTTATAAATACTCATACACACACTCTGCTATATATAGTCCAAATAATTATTATATATACATTTGATTTTTATTTATATACGAAATAAGTCTATATAAAATATAACTGGAGTATCTATATCTATTCTCTACCTATACCACACCTCCATCCACACTACATATATGTTATGTAGCGTAGAGTAGAATTGTAAACTGTTAATTGGAAAGCATATGTATACGACTAAGTAATACGGTATACGCGATAAGAATTTTGCAACTGGTTAACATATGCAAACTAATATTTGTATGTGTAATACTATTGTTTGTAACTTTGTAACAAATGTAGTAGTATATAAACAAAGAAAATATAAAAAAAAAATAATAATAAAACAAAAAAATATGACTTTAAGCACGCAATCTTAAACATTAAAGGAATTCTGTTTTATATTAATATAATAATAATAATAATATAAAGTTTTCCTATTGAAAAATATATTATTAGTCATCGTAAATATTCAGTGGATAAAAACACACAAACTTTTTTTTCTAGACCATATAAAAATTCAATAAAAATCTAAATTATTTGAATGAAAAATATCTATATTTAAAAATGTACAATATTTTCTGTGTAAAAACATTTAGACGCGACTATCTTTATTGTAGTTTTATCATTATATCAATAAGTTTTCCATAAAATGTTTCATTAGATTTACTATACACATACACCTCTTCTATATACACGAAAATTGTATGTACAGAATAATCCTGTAAGAAATCACATGTACAAATGAAAATACCCATATAATTCAACATAAATATATAATTAATTTATTTACAATAAGGAATTCATGGAAAAGCATTATTCATGTTTTTATTTTGATTTCTTCATTTTACTATGTACAATAATATAATGGGGCATAAGAAACTTTGCGTTATTATTTTCTATTTAATTTCTACACATATTGATTTTTTTTTTGTTGTTATTATTTATTTTCTTGTATAATTGCACAACGACGAAGAAGGATCTACTATTAATAAAAATTCGGTTTTGTGAGGATATTTTTTTTTTTTTTACTTACAATTAGCATTGGATATAAATTAAAATATGTCAATTTTGAAGAATAGTGAAATAAAAAAATTGTTCGTAAATTTACAAATCGGTGTTTTGTTTTGGAAATTAGTTAATTAAATTATTTTAGTACATAAGTGTTTATGGTGAATCAATGGTGCACTATACCATCGACCATATATAAATTATATTCGCAATTTAATATAATAGGTATTGTAAAGTGTGTCTATAAACAAAGTGTGTTACTGTAATTATTATTTAAAATAAAAAATGTTAAAGAAGATTTTCTCCTTGTGTTCACTCCTGGCCTATATGTGATTTGAAATTCATAAGGCACGCGGTGAATGCCAAGAGCGAACAATATACAACCATAAATATATAGAAAATAAATTTCTAATATATTTTGTTCATATTTAATTTTAATTAATTTAATAATGACTTTTTCTTTTATTTTAGCTTAATTTTTAAAAATAATTTGTTTTTGTTTTATGCCAACAATGGCCTATAACGTAATGGTGAAGATTGTTTTCTCTGCTGCTGAAAAAACAACAACTTTACTTTACGGAAAAAGTATGTGCGGTGTTGCGCGCTATTCCTTTAGAGATTAACAAACAATATCTTTACACCGATTACAGTATCATGATATTTTTCTATGCAGTATAGAGAGAGTATGAAAATAAATTAATCCACAACCTTTCATAGAAAAATTTTAGTTAAATTCGCTTCATTCGTTGAACAGTCTCGTTGGTCGATCTTTCGTGCGGAATCTGTAAAATTTTATACTGTATTTTTTTGTACCACTTGAGTGCCGTTCACTTTTTATTAGCGTATCATAAATTTTTTTGTCAATCGATTTTCAAAATCTATTCTATCGGAAAAATTGGAAATTAATTGGATAACTAAAAATTGTTCAAAAAATATAGAATCGCGTGTTAAAATAAAAGTCGATTTTCCCTGAAATTATAGTTTAATATGCACACTCTGATTTGTTTCCATATAAACTATTTACTATACTAAAATATATGAATAAGCATTATATAGATAATTAGTTTTATGATTTTTTGGGAGACAAAGACATTGTGATTCAATCATAATTTAAATTGAATTGTTACTATACATTTATTGAAACATAATAATATGGATCAACAAAACTTTGTATTTATATTCCACTCTACAAAAGGGGACGAAAAGGAATCCGAAGGAAGTTTGCGTTTCAACATTCTCTCGAAGAAATATCATTTAATATTAATGCAACTAAACTTATCAAATAAAATTGAGATACTGCGGACAAAAATAATGTTAATTTTTCTTAAATATATCATTAATTTTTAATTGAAATGAAAATGTTTTGTTGGATCAGTATTTGTATATATTTTCTTATAATTTATTTAAATAAAAAAATTCATGTGTATAGTATGATGTCTGTGTTTCCTGTTTCGTCCAAGAACTGAGGCGATAATTGTAGATATGGACAAATTGTATCTATTTTATTTATATAGATAAAAAACTTAAATTTATAGTTAGTAAGCAAATTTATATTCAAAATATTATATTCAATTCTATTCAAAAAATTCAGTATTGTCCTTATACACAAATATAATATGCTGCTATGGTGATTTAATAAAAGTAATTTTTGACCCGAATCTTGTAAGGATGTGCGTCGATCAATATTTTTATTGCAAGACGAATGAGAGCTATTGTTTTGTATTTACAATATTTTAATTTATTATAGCATATTTTCATATATTATATTAATTACTCTACACCGCACCACGAGACCTATAATACTAAATATAAGTGCGGTATTTTTACCAATTTAATTTTCATATTTACGATGCTATTTACATTATATAATTACACATTAACATTTGTGAAGTGATTATGGTATAAGCATTACACATATCTATATCTCATAATTTTAATCTAATATATGTATAATGATCACGTCCTCTCGTATAAAAAAACAAAACAATGCCAAAAGCAAGTCATTTGTTTCAGTATTTTATTATAATAGTTATTGACCCGCAACGAAAAACTTTTACTATAAAATTTATAATTTTATACAAAATCTAATTCTATATAGTAAAAATATGTACACTATATATTGTAGATTATAATTTACATTTATAAAACGAAAACATGTTTTTACATTATCCTATTAATGAAAAATTAAGTTGGTAAAATTGTAAATTTTTCATATATGTACGAACAAACAACGAGTATCAGCATATATATATTGTATGCTATGTAGAGAAAATTTTCAGAAAAGTTTGAAAAACACTATATATATTATACGACTTTGCTCCGTGCATGCATATATAGATGACATGGATGAACATGAAATATATAATGAAAATAAATGTTATGTATAAATTACATATTATGTTGTATAAATGGTATGGTAAAGTAAAATTAAATGTATATATGTTCATATATGTATATTGTATATATAGTATACAATATGGGCATATATTATAGCAAAGGAAACTACAGAGTGTTTGATAAGAGTAAGAGCCGTGTCAGAAAAAGGCAAATAATCTATACTCATATAATGTTATTACAATTTTCAAGTTAAAAATCACATTATGTCTTGGTGCAATTAGTGCGGACATAGCTCACACAGTTAAAAAACACTTTTCATTTTATATTTTTATACATAATTAAAATCAAATTTTGTAAATTTAAAACTAATAACCTTCTTATTCTTTTCACATATGTTCAATGTGACAAACAGTGTAAAGTTAGTAAAATTAGGATTCTTTCATATATATGATAAGATCACAATGACACTCTTCGATTGTGACCGAACAGATATATCGGCGGCTTGAAAATAGGCTCTATTGTTTATTTTGCTCGTCAAAGGCAAACGACACAAAAATAAAATAACAAATATTTCAAAATGCAAAAATTTTAAATTCTTAAAATAGCAAAGTTCACTTTTATCAAACACACCCCGTCCGCATATATACACATATGAAGATTAAAGATTTGTAAAGTACGATTAATGAGAATATATATATATATTTTAGTACAAGAGTATACATCTATTGTATGTATAATATACTTTACATAAATGCTAGGATATATTTTAAACCCACACTTTTTATGTATACATAAGTTAGTAATTCTATATATATTATTATTAATTTATATAAAAAATTGGTTTAAAATATATCCTAACACTTACATAAATAAAGTAATGTTTTTTTTTTGTGGTAACATATATATAATCACCTTCAGAGTTAATTTCTTAAGTTATTTATTTATAGAAAGTTTATTCTGCGCGTAAAAATTATCTTTACATTTCATTTGCACTATCATAATTGTGTTAGAAATATAATATCTTTATAAGCTTTATTTTTTTTGGAAAAATTTAAAGCACAATTCAATAGTTGCACAAGAATTTCAGTGTATTATAAATATTTATTATTCTCTATCTATTGAAATGATGAAATTTAAAATAAATACAAAATATGAGCAGAAATGTTCATCTTTATTATTACGAGTATATAATAATAAAATCCTATAATCCTATAATATTATGTTTTTTATTTAACACTAACTTAATCTATATAGACACAATATTTGCTACATAACATTTTCAGAAATTTCAGATTTGCTTTGTTGTCTGATATTGCATATATGGTAATGCACTCTATAACTCTGACACTATAATAAGTGTCTTGTATATTGTATATTGCATATATATGTATATTTGTTAGCCATATGTTGTAACCATGACATCAATTAAAATTTAAAATTGTTGAGATTTCTATTTAATTGAATATGTATAATATAGATATAGAATATAAATGCAATATATTAGCATTAATAATGTAATACGAAAAATAACCGGAATGGAATCATAAAAAAGCAAATGATTTACAACAATAATTTAATGTATTCGAAATTGTCTATACCTCAACTGGAGTACAACCATTTGAACATGTTCAACAAAAGTGAGTCAAATGATAATTTTTTATATCGCTGATTTGAATGTTGTTATGAGAATGGTAGTGGCTGACCGATTCAATATGTTCAAACGATGGATTGATTGCTTTCATCAAAAACGTCTTAGCAAACGTTTAAATACAACATCTATTGACTGCTGCGATTGATTTATTTATTATGATTTGTACTAAAACAAAATATTAACCTTTGTGCCAATTGGAATACATTTTTTGTGGATAACATACATTTTGGAATCGTAAAAACAAATTAGAATTGTTTTGACTTTTGACGTTATCAATCAGATTTTTTTTTGGATTTCCTTAGTCTGGTGGTGGTTGGTCACCATTCTTTGACGTACTTTTTAAAGCGTTTTTGTATATTTAATATTTTTACCAATTTTATTTAATGTTGGTTTTTTGTTGTATATTCATTTTTCTACCGTTTCACATAAATACTACCGTCACTCAATGCGTTGCAATTTGACTGCTGCACTGAAGGGAAAAGACATAAATCGTTGACTGTTTGTTAACGTCTGATCGTAATACATAAATCAATCAGCAGTCAATAGACGGTGTTATCAGAACTATATATTAGTCATTGCATTTATTTTTCGGACAAAGGATGTATACAAAAATGTACATAAATGTAAATATGACAAAGTGAAATAATATACTATTAAGTTTTATATATAATAATATATAATATGATATGTGCTTTAGTGATACGTGATATACAATTATAACTATAGTATGTAAAACGTAAAAAGTGTTAAGAAATAAATATCAAGGATGAGATGAGTTTTAATTTTAATTGAGTACAAATAAAATGTATACGTTGTGTTAATTAAAAACTGGTCAACGTTACGCTAGCAATATTTAATTGGAAAATTTTACACTATATCTCTTCATATTGATGTCCCTTGGATGGTATTTGAATGTTAATTAATAATCTCTACATATAGTGAAATTTTTGTTTCCATACATATACGATTATCATGAAATTCTCAAATAATGATACTCATAAAAAAGGCTTCTTTATATAACTTATGTTATGTATAGATTTAAAAAAAAAACCCCTGGATATGTGGTTTCAGAAGCTGATTCCGAATAGCTACAGACAATTTGGTTACTTCTCATTAAATTTTCATGAAATTTGGCACGTAGATTGAAAATGGGATTATAACATATAATCAATTTTCACAAACTAAATTTAAAAATAAAGCATTATTTGAATCATAGACTTGCATTTTTCATTTTCAATAAGTTATTTAATGTTCTATATATATATCAATTTTTAAATTGAATTTAATGTAATTATTTGTATAGTTTATATTTACATTAGTACAGGAGTGTGTATATAATATTAATAATTAAATAAATATTAAAAATTTAAGGATTCTCTAAACTTGAGTATTATATATTGTATATATACAAAATACAAATATGTACACATACACCTATATACAATATATATGTAAATATAAATAAATAAAATAGTATTTATACAATTAAGTGCATCATCATTCTATAAATTGAATATTATAATTATAATGTTTAATTTTTAGTCTATGTATAAATACATAATATATAATACTATTAACGTATATTATATACCATTATCTCAATTTTATACAAACTCTATATTCATATAAATATATATATAGAGATTTTAGTAAATATATACATTATTATATAATATCTCAATTGATTCAAAGGTATATGAGGTATATATGACTATAATATAAACACAATATATATGTACATACAATATTTACTATGCAATAATACTATATATAAGTATTATACATATAATAAATTGTCTATGTGTATTTTTCCCGGGTTGAATATGAAATAAAAAGGGTTGCTGGTTGCTATGTTGCTATATCCATCCACAGATTCAATTGATTAAAATGTTGAGATGAGAGATGCAGAATTGTATATGTGCATAGCGTAGTATGTAGTGTACTATGTACTATAATATTATTATACAATATTTTATATATACAATATGATAATATATATGTGGAAAATATTGTTGGTCCTAGACAAACATACATACACATACGTACTAGCGGCATCCAGCTATACATATATTATAGGTGTATGATATATACACGTATATTATTTATAATTATATATACACGCTATATATATATATGGTATATGAAAATATTCACATCACATCATATGTGTGTTATAATGTTTTATATGGGAAAAAATATCAATAACTAAATATTGTATGAATCCTTGTTTTTCCGTACGTGTGCCTGTGCATGTTTATATATACATGATATGCATTAAAAAAAATCCAAATTTTATACATATAAATAAGTGTATATATAAATAATACCCTTCCGTGTGTCTGTTTAACGAAATAGTGTATATATATATATATATAATCGAATAATCCTTTGCCATTGCTGTTGGTATATAATACTGATGATGGTTATTTATATATACACAAAATTATATATAGAATATAGTAGTGGTGGTATAGTGTATCTATTTTTTTTTTTATATATATATACACAGGGTGATTTTGACATTTTATATTATTGTGTATAATAAATCATATTAAAATTTATGTATGTTTTATTGTATCCTTTTACATAATACCCCGCAAATACATTGCAAATTATTGTTGTTATTGTTTAATATAAAAATTGAAATTTTAGAGTAAAATCAATATTTGTATATTCATATATATTGTACATAAGTAATATAAATATATAACAAAAATAATCACCCAGTTTTATATATAAAACTCAAATGTTATGTATATATTGTATATAATATATATACGATAGGAAATCTAGTAATAATAAATCGTCATTTAGTGTACATAGGGCGAATCCATTTAAATTGTGTTGTTTTAAGATCGGTGCAACACTGTACATAGTCAACAATGCATATAGAATAATCTGGCTCATAAATTGTGGTAGCAAACACTGTGTCCATTTTTAAGCCGTCAACATACCACATGCCGACCATCATCTGTAAACCATTTATTTTGTGGGTGCCATAGTTATATGTATACTCATATCTGGCGTATACGTACGCTATGTGTATTTTTGAAAGAATTTCAATTATCGTTTAATCGTCATGGACAATAAATTGTTTACCTCCTGAATAGCTTCACTTGCGACTTGCTCTCGGTTCTGCCCATCATATAACGTTGAGTTCATATATTGTGTTGGCGTATATATACATATATATATATAGACAATATGAACTAACTTGTGTACATTTCTTAATGGCTTATCAAATTTTGGTGTTGACATATTATAAGGTTAACGGAACAGGACTCTGAGTCATTCTAAATGGAAATACCCTTATATAAATATACAATTTATGTGTATTACAAGTGAAAAGAGATTAGATTGACAGGAAAAATATAATAAATATAGTATATATCTTTATTTATGTATTTATATATGCTAGTACGTATTTCGTATTATAAAATTGAGAGAAGCATAAATTTATATATCATGTGCAATCATCATCTCATATATACAATCATTTATGAAAATAATGATAAATATTATATAAATGTGTGAAGAATGTTTTTATTTTTTTTTTCTATTATATACATATAAATACGTGTATATAAAGTATATATAGAATATATATTTAAATAGAGAATGGTGGTGTAGAATATACACGGCATCGGCAACGGTATAATGATGATAGTATGGAAACGATGGTGATGAACCTGGAAACTAGTACCATCATTATATTATTGTGTGTTGGCGATAACTTTTTCTTTTTGTTATAAAATTGATGTTGCTATTATATACGGAATATATATGATGTACAAATGGTAAATATACGTTTGCTGCTAGCTACTGCCGATTGCTGCTGCTGCTGCTGCTGCTACTGTTGTTGTTTTGAAACGAAGTTGTGGAAAAAGAAAAATATGTTGCTATGACAACTGTTGAGAATTGAAATTACACAGCATCCGGTTGAATATATATATATACATTTTATACAATATATCTACAATGAACAAATTTTGTTTTTTTCTTTCGTTCTTGATGATTTATGCTGGATATAAAATATGTATTCTATACATCGTATAATACAACAAAATTTATGTACATAATATATAGTTGCAGAGATATATAGATAGGTTAATATATTATATAGAACCACATATCAAAACATCATCAACATTATCACCATATACAATACAATTTTTTATTTTGTTACAAACATTATTGCAATACTTTAACATTCGTACATATTATGTATGAAAAACTTCATATATTGGGTTTATTATCATGTCCACAGGGTGATTCTATATATATACTTATACTCTGTATTTATATATTATATAATAGTAAGTGAGCTCAATAACTATAATAATATACTCACAATATTCGCATATAATTATCATATTTTTTAGATATATTATATTTTATTAAAAGCAGAAAATATATGTTGAAACCATTATCGTAAATTATAATTAAAGTACAATTTAAAATCTATTACATATTATACTGTGAAGTTATAATTATAACAGCACATAAACAACAATAAATTATTATAATTATAAGAACCACCCTGTTGAAGTTTATAAATGTTGGTAGGTGTAATTTACGTTAATGTAATGTTTAGTTGAATGATGACTGTGTAGAAATTAGTTACGTACTTATAGGTACTCGTATAATTATAACATAAATCACATGTACATTATTCAAAAAAAAAAACAAAAACAAAAAAAAGAAGGAAAGATAGTTGGATTTGGATTTAAGAATAAATATATAATCAGTTATTCAAGAAATGAAATGAAGCATCAGCACTCAAACTATTAAAAAGGTGTCAAAAAATTGTGTTATGTGCTTTCTATTACTCAAATCCTTCATCGCTTGATTGATATTTTATATATTAAAATTCAATTTGAAATGATTTCTTGAAATCCAGTAAAATTATGTGGCTGTAATATTTTTTACTGTATGAAATTGTTTGTTTTCTTTACAACAAAATGTGAAAGGACACGGTAAACTTAATGCGATACACGTATAAAAAAGGATTAACAATAATACCTGTACAGAAAATTCAAAAACTTGACAATAAACCGATTTTAAAGTTTCCTCCATTATCGTCGTATCTAATTAAATGAGCGAACTCATACTATTGATATTATGCGATCATTATAAATTTTCACATATTAATATTTTAGTATAAAATATATATATATATATTTTATATATTGTAACATAATTGTTAAATAGATATATATATATAATCTTAAAACCTGTTAACATAATCTACAGACGAAATGAAATACATTTCACTAAACCATTTCTAAAAGCTTTTATTTATAGTTATATTGAATTTATAAGTACTTTACTATATAACATACAATAAACAATTTTGTTAAACCAATTTTATTTTTCTCGCAAATATTGTACATTAGTACATAAACTCTTTCCTTTCCATTATATGAAAATTTCTGTGTGTACTTGTAAAATAAGCTTAAGTATATATTTATATATACGAACGAGAGTAGATATATATATTATAATATCCTTTTTAGAATTAAATATTTATAATATTATAAAGATGAAAATAAAAGCGTATATATATATACATTTTATTATTAAAAGAGAATTAATTCATCTACATATAAATAATCCTTTTTTTTTTTTTTTTATATTTCTTGTATATACAAATTTTAAATTATTTATTTATATTATTTAATTTAAGACAAATTTATATATTTTATATATAAATGAATGAATAAACTTTGTAAACATTTAATATAATTAAAGACTTTTTAAATAGATTCGAAGAAAATCCATTTCGTATATTTAAATTTAAATATTTCAATAAGATAAAAATACATTTACGCATAATAATGTATTGAATATACATATCTTTTATGTCCTTTATTAATCACTCAACAATAAAAAAATAAATATAGTATTTATGTGTTTCAAGTTTCAACAAAATATTTTATTACAATTTATTGTAATACATCTTATGGATATAATGAAATTTTTTTAGATATTTATATAATAAATTCAATCGAGTGGTTCCACATAAATACAATTTATGTGGAAAGCTCTGGAAGACAATATGTGGTAAATGGTAACGACAGAATAACGATAACAAATCATTGAAAAACTACATGATATTGGTATGAATATAGTTTGAATTATCGAAAATTTAAGTGTAATTACCGACAACATATAAAAACATCTCAAAAGATCCTTTGATTTTTCATGAACATATTTGTGAGGTTCAACATTGATAAAATTTTGCATAATATTTATAGTAATAAAACACATTTCTCTTTGCAAGCCGATATCCCATAGGATTTTATTTAATTTCAATAATTCGAATGATATGGAATTGTCTTCTATATACCATATATGGATTAAAATTTAACTAAATACTAATAATAGGTACATTTCGACCATGCCCAAATAACATTTGATATCACGAGTTTAAATTCCAATGAAATATTATAGGAATGATTATGTTAAGTATGTTAAATTGGGATATGGAGATACAACTATTTTAT
The DNA here is from genome assembly GCA_910594885.2 of Bibio marci. Taxonomy (NCBI): domain Eukaryota; kingdom Metazoa; phylum Arthropoda; class Insecta; order Diptera; family Bibionidae; genus Bibio; species Bibio marci. Next base: position 41,049,446 of record OU343117.1, read on the forward strand.
ATCGTTATAGACACGTGTGTATATTTTATTTACCCTATACTTTGCCCTACACACTGGCGTATATACGAATTAAATGTCAAGCTGTACGCTAAACCAACCTGCATAATAATGAAATTCATTCTAATGAATCTAAAAAATATTAGTTAAATTGGCAAATCACTTATTCATTAATTGATAGCCTACATACAAATGATTGTGAAATGTATTTATGTCGTGTGTGAGATATTCGATTTAAATGTAAATATCTCTGGTATATTCCAGATGATATTCATAATAAGTCAAAAAAAAAAAACGGTGGCCATATGGACATCACGTTACTATTCATGGGTTATTTTCTATTTGGATATTTAATAGATGTCCATATGGGACGCTTTTATACTATAATTATTACATTTGTATTGCATTTGATTTGCAAATGAGTACAATTGAATTTTTTAAAAGTATGTAAATATTTATGCAGAATTCTATGTGAACCAATTTTATCAGAATATGTAAAATGATAAAATAGTATATATAAAATGTTAAATATACTTTCAATATAATATTTAAATAATACATATCAAAATAAAACAAAAAAAAAAACAACATTATTTACTCACCCAGCAAAATATAGAAAAACAAAAAAAAAAAAAAAACTGGATGCATATTATCTGATTAAAATTACTTCAGAATTAAGTTTTCCAAAAAAAAAATGTCTTTTATTTAATATATATTGTCAAATAAACACCACGAGAACGAGTCGAATTTGTCCAACTTTATTTTTTTGTTTTTGTAAATTTTCACTATTAAAATATATAATTTCAAGAAATTACAACAAATAAACATACTATTATATAATTAATGCATAGAAAAATATTTATATATATCAAAAACAATTATAAAAATGGTGGACAACAATTCAACTCAACAAGAAGAAACAACAATTAAATAATATTAATAGTTCTATTTTACTACATATACACACAAACACACCTTACCAATAATATTTTTATATAGCAAAATGTATGTGTATGCGATGGTAAAAATTATATTTATTTTTAACAGTTATAATAGCCAGACATACATTAATGATAATCATTAACATTGATCATTTTATTCGAAAGAAGACTACAATACGATCATGCGAAGGCGAGAACGAAAATCAAACACAAAAAAATTATTAATAAAATGTAAGCTACCACAAAAGAAAAAAAAACCAAACTAACAGAGAAAAAAAAACGAATAGAAAAAAAAAACTTAAATTAATGAAAAATATAAAGGAATTTTTTTTTTTTTTGCCATTGAACATTGATAAGATTTTATACAACAATTTACACATATTACATTTGCATGATGGATGGTATAAATTACATTGGTATTTGATTTTGTACTGTTTCTCAAACCCATCGCGTAGAAATTTTTCAACACGCATTTAACTCATCTAACATTCACTACTTATTTTTTTTTTCTTAATCCTCTTATGTTTTGTAAGAGTAAATATAAAATAAAATTAAATTAAATATGAATAGATAAAATAGAATAATATAGAAAGATATCGCAAACATTATATAATTTAATAAAATACTTTTCATAAACAATTATTTAAATAAAATATAAAAATATAATAAAAAATAAAAAAAAAACAGAAATGTAAACTCACCAACATAGAAACAATAACCAAATTTGAAAGCAAAGCAGCCGCCAACTGCAGATGATGATGCTGCCATATTGAAGATATCACTGGTTCCAGATTCCAGTTCGGATATCAAGAACAATTTTCTGTTCCATATTTATTATAAAAAAAAAATTAAAATTTCGTATAAATTTTATTATATTTTTTCCATTGAAAGTTAAATTGTTAAATAAAATAATTTACGAATAAAAATTCACATACGTAATCAAACACTCATACAGATGCAGGCATATTTAAAAAAAAAAAAATAAATAAAACCAGAAAAAACTAGAATATAATGTAATTTTTTTCCAAACGTATGTGCGCATTTTTTTTTTTTTGTAAATTTCAAGGTTAATTTTTCTTATATGACGAAATAAAATAATTTACAGAAAGTTAAGATTCCACTAAATGTACCAAATATATAATAATAATTAATGTATTAATTTAAATCTCTTACCATTCGCACCAGACTACGCCTAAGGAAAACATAAATTTTATAAAATTTATATCATTAATTGGATTTTTAATTATTTTTTTTTACCAAACGTACACGGCACAAGAACTTTTTTTTTTTTTTTATCTTTATCTTTATATCTTTATCACAAACATATTTATACATATTTATTTAATTCTAATAAATATTAAATTAATAATTAATAAAAATAATGTATTTTATTAAAATATTAACAATTAAATATGTAATTTTTTATATTTATTTATATGCGGAAAAAAACTGCGTACTAACTTGAACAAAAAAAAATATCAGAATGATTGAAAAACAAAAAATGTCATGAAGAGAAAAAAAAAAAAAAAAAAAAAAAATAGCAAAAAAAAAACAAAAGTAACTGAAAATTTTATATCTATGATTTCTATGTAATTTAAATTCAAACTTTAAATTTTGTTCATTAGGAAAATGAAATGTAGGTGTCATAGAAACTGTCACAAAACACTTTTTATGACAAGAACTTCATATTTTTACAATATGTTTTTGGCTTTAATAAAACAGAAACTCTAATTTTTCGGGTTTCTTCCCCAAAAAAATTAAAGTTCTTTCTATAAGCAAAAGATATCATTAAATTAAATAACAAATCATAAGAAATATACGTTTTATACGTTTCTGTAATTTTCAGTCAAAAAGTGTTTTGTGAAAATTACTGGAAAAAATAAAATAAATTGTTTAAAACACATGGACTCGATTATTGATGATATGGTGAAATGATAAAATCATGGCTGGTAACTTTTACAATAATATTATATTAATTAATATTGAACAAATTGTTTGTTTTGTAGGAATCGAATGAGTTGTCATGATGAGTGATGGAAAACTATTCGGCACATACGTGAATATGGGAACAACATCATCATTGATGAAACTACAACTCTACCAGTTATTCAATATACAATCAGAATTGGTAATTTAGTTGGCATGGTAATATATAAAAATTCAACAATAATATTGCAAACTTCTAATATCGAAAGATAAATTTATAATTCAAATACTTTCTAAACCACGAATGAATTAGATGACATATAATATTGGAATAATTTGCCAATTTTTTGTATGGTAGAGCAAAAAAAATTAAAATTACAGCATATGGAAACGTTTCCCACGACATTATTCTTCTTCAGTAAACTGAAGAATTAATAAAATGTTACATATAACAAATAGTATGGAAAACGGAGATGATGATGATAATATAAATGAAACTAAATGTTTAAGATATTTTCATAATGAAATTTTAAGAAATAATATGCGTGTAAGTGATTGTGTATTAGATATTTTATCAATTTGTAAAACATCAAAGGTTATACACCAAAAAAAAAAAAAAAGGAAAACCTAATTATTATTTATACAATAATATAATACAAGAAGAACAAAATCATTAATAAAGGTAATATATTGAATTTCATGATACCATATATTTTAGTATGGTTTTATTTCTTTTAAATTTATAAAATACTGTAATTAATGTTAATAGATTAATTTCTTCTTTAAGAAACGAATTAAATAATCAGTTTTTATTGATTTTATATACACCGCTAGACATCAATTGATTGCAATAATAATTAATGGGGGGATGAAAAGATAACATAAATTTAGTTAGAATAAATAACAGCTGCAGTAAGTTATATAGATGGTAATGGCATGTGTATATTTTATATTTATATTTATGAAAACAAGGTAGGATTATTTTAACATCACCTGATTGAGGTGATTGATCTATTGTAATGTGTTTTTTTGTATTTTTAGTGAGGTGTTCTATCCAGAACTAGAATTTAATTTCTTCAAAAGAAGAACTGTGTCAATTGCGACATCCTCAAAAACGCACTAAATATCGCATTTTAAATTATGTTTATATATGGAATTTTTAGTGTTTACTAAATTAAATCATTTTACACATAAAACGATTGGTTTATCCTTTTTCATTGCTGATATCTTTACATGCAATATCATCACCATAACAATATTGCTATCAATACAATAACATTGATAATTGTGTGGTATTTTAACATTTTCATTTTAAACTAACATTTTTAAATTAATAATAATGGGTAAACAAAACATTTCTAATTATAAAATGTAGTTTTTTAAACATAAAATTATATAAAATTATAGTTGTATTTAATTTTTTCTTTTTACATATATCTATTTTGTTTATTAATTATATAATTAATGATAATCCATTAATAAAGCAATATATTGAATATTAATAATTTGTGTGTGTCAAGAGAACACTGATTTGGGATTTTAATGGGTTTAGAAAATCGTACAAATATCAATCCAATTTCCAATTTCTATACATGGTTTATAAAATTTGGAAAACAAAAAAAATTTAGAAAGTTGGACTAAATTGATATGCGAACGCAGAGTATTTTCTAAATCCATAAAAACTCCATTGACACTAACTTTTACCATCGATTGTTTTTTTTTTGTTTTACACTTTAAATATTTTAATGCTTGTTAATAAAAAAAAAAAAATAATAATAAAATTAGATTATTTGATTTTACTATGGATTTTTTAATGATTTCATGTTGATTTTTTAATGATTTCATGTTAATATAATTAATAAATGATAATGATAAATATTTGAAGACTATATAAATTTCAATTATATATATATGCTTTTAATTTATTCCCATTTATAGATATATTTATCTATCTTTTATATATATATCTTTTTATCGTTTTGTATACAATAAAATTAAATTCAAAAAAGATATATTTTAATTAATTTTCGTTTATACACAATTTGATTTTTAATAAAAAACATAACAAAATTGTATGTATTTTGATTGATTTAGTTTTACATATAAATATTAATTTATTATTAAAAGCTATATATAAAATTCTTATAAAATTCATTTGATAATCGATGAAATATGTATATTTAATTTATTATTATGTACTTATTAAAATAAAATACTATAGAAATCAAACGACAATAGTTCATTTTAAATTTAGTAATTTGATTTGTTACTTTTAGATGCCAATCTATATGCAAATTTGATTAATTATATTATAATAATTCGGTCATCCATCACATTTTTTCATTCGACTTTTTTTAAACGTTTATAATTTCAAATATTCTGCAAACTTTCTGATAATAAATATGTTAATATTATTGGAATTTTAGGCTAATCATTCATATAAAAATAATATGATTTTAAGGGAACATTAATCTTTTGTTAATTTCAGACCGTAATCGGTGAAATGTGTTACTATCATCGTGCGAGTATTGTAATTTATCAAATTGACTATCTAATTAATGTTTCTGGTATTGTAACCAGAATATTAACATACAAAATTTATTATATTATTAATTACTAAATTTAAAATGAATTCTTTGTTACTTTAATTAAATTAATTAATAGGTAAATTATGACGAATTGTTGTAAAATGAAAATTATCCGATTTAAAGCACTTTTAAATATGTGATTTGGCAAACTTTTTAAAAGTTATAAAAAATGTGTTAGTATTTTTTTTTTTTTTTTTTTTCTTTTTGATTAATTCACCAAAAATGCAGACGATATAAAATTACATGAATTTTATTAAGAATTTATCTCTCCATAAAATAATTAATCACTTATAATAATTAAAATATATAATAATTCTGAAATAAATAAATTATAGTTATTTAAAAACTAAAATTAATAAATATGTTGTGTTTGTTTTTTTGTTTGTTTCTATTTTAAAAATAAGTTTTAGTATTAATGATGGAAAAAATGTTTTTAATTTTAATTAATTCTGTATTTATTATCTAAAAAAAAAAAAAAAAATTAGTTTTTATTTTGTCACAGCCGTAAAATAAATTATTTCCTTTTTTATATTATTTTTCTTTTGTTCATAATTTATGCATAAATATTTTTTTTTTTCATTTCTTTTCAATTAAATTATAAATAATTTATAAATTTTAATAATTAATAGGAAAAAAAAAACTATAATAATATAATTTAAATTTAGATAGAAAGAAATTTTAAATTGTTAATGTTTTTTTTTTTTTTTTTTATCTTTTTAAAGGTTTTTGCCATAAATACATGAAAGTTGTATTCTCGTTGAAACTACTGGATTCTGTACGCTATCCAAATTTTCCAGCTATACACCCACCGTATGTGTGCGTGTGTGTATATATATGAGAGCAACAATAAATTAAATAATAAAAGTAATAAATAATTTTTTTTTTTATTATTTTTATTATTCTATTTTTTTGTTTATAGCAATTAAATTAAATTAATTAAATCAATAAATTATATATTTTCTATATGAATTCGAAATATTTGCGGTTACATTTCGATATAATTTTGAATAATTGCAAAATTATCATCAATGTACTAAATTATATGTCTATGAAGTAATCAATAATTTAATTATTTTACAACCAAAAATAATAGAAGGGAAAATCAGCTTTCGGACCAATAATTTCCAAAGAAACTTTTTTTTGTTAAGTCTTGAACAGAGAGGAGAATTACTAGTTCTATAGAAATTCGTGCTTCAAATTCTTGAGTTGTGCGTTCGCGTCTATACCAAAAAAAAAAAAAAACTATTGTTGGTATAATACTTTTTTGATTTACTAATGTTTTCGACGATAATATTATAAGATCGCAATCAAAAAAGCGTTCACATTACAGATTATTGAAATTACTTTTTACAATTTAATCCTTTTTATTTATAATACCCAAATATAAAAATCATTCCGACTGATGTGTATGTGTATAATATGATGAGTCCTGATAGTTCTGAAAATTTTTGTACTCTTATGTCAGACAAAAATTAGCGTGTGCACACACAATACAAAAAATTATGAGTATAATTTATTTAGAGAAATAATTATCTTCAGTACCATAACATAAGCTGTAATTTTACGTTGAGAAAACAAATAATATATGTGGTTTGTAATTGTAGGTGGTTTTACAAATTCAATTGAAAGCATTTATTCTAACAATAGCGACTATGAGAGGTGCATCTAAAATTATACTATAAATAAAATATATCCTGCGATTGATTAACAAATAAATTTGGCTATAATACATACAACACGTACACTCGCACCATTATAAACAGTGTGTTTCCAATAGTAAATCAATTTTGACTATTGTCCATTAAACTAAATTAAAGTCAAAAAAAGTATGTTAAATATTGTATTATTTATAGTCACAATAATATAAAAGTCAAAAGCATTTCTATTGGAAACGAACACTGCGTAAATAATGGTTTTTATATGAAAAATCAAACATATACAAAAAAAAAACTAAAAAAATATATACTAAACCAGTTGATAATTGATTTGGATTTGTAATGACGTAATGCCGTAAAGGATGTGTGCAATTGTACATTACAAATAATCGTTATTTGCGATTTGCAAACATAGTAAAAATCAAAATACAAATTTCATCCATAAACATTTTGTTTGTACACATTTTTGGCATGGGGTCCAAATCCATAGCATTTAATTATGTGCGATGTGTTCCCATATTAAAATCAAATAAATAACCATTATGAGATGGTGATACGTTCTAGTATTTTTTTGCTTTTTAACTTTCTTTATTTCTATAAATAATTTATCTAAATAAAAAAAACTTAAAAATCTTATACAATAGATAATTGCATTGTTGTTTTGCTAGAAAGCTTATAGACACACTATCTATACTAATAATAATTATAACAATAATAATAATAATAACGATTTTGCTATTTGTAATAATAAAATACTTTTTTTTAAGTACTTGTATATGGTGGTTTTTTATGTGTGATAGAATTTTTAAATCAAACAGCTTGCGTATTATTCAAATTTAAAATTCTATCAAGCTTAAACAAATTACAACCTGTGTTGTATACACAATATTTACACATTATTATAAATTGAAATAGTTGTGATTCCCATGATTGATTTGATCAATATTTATAAATTAAATTAAGTGATTATAAATTAATTGAAAAAATATATTTATAATTTTTTAGTATAAACAATTTTTAAAGTAAATAATTATCGTATCACAACAATCAGTCGACTAAAGCATTACAAGAGTAATTCCTAGAGTTATGTGAATATTAGGATGAATCTTTTTAATATACAGGAACATAAATTTTTGTGATAAGTATTATTATTCAATTCCTGATATGGTCGTTTAAAAGACCAATTGGTGGCTACTGCTATAAAAGTGAATCACTATAAAAATAAGAAATTAGAGACGGTTCTTGGTAAAAAATAATATCCAAAATGAATTCATGATTTTATTTTCTGATTATTAATAATACGATCACGTTTGAATAATAATATGTTTCGTTGATCAGCTCTAATCACTGAAAAAAGTGCGTTTCCAACAAACGAGAAAAAATCCGATAAACCCTATTCTTTAAACAGATGAGGAGGGGTCTATATAGATAATATTTATGTAGTCTGTTGTAAAAATTAACTTAATTCGATTGGAGCTTTAAAAAAAATTACAAATAATTTTTAATATAATTAATTAATATTTCAAAATTTGTGTCGTAAATGTATCACATCTACTTCAAATTATAATAATCGGTATGTTTTCCATACGGATAAAACACATTAAATTTAGCAAATATATAGCCAGTTTAAATTTTGTAAATTTTTCATAATACAATAATTTCATTATTATTATTATTATTATTATTATTATTAATAAATTGTTAAATTTTCAAATTTTGAAAAAGCTTTTAAAATATTTACTTAAAAAAACTTTTTACTTTAAAAAAAATGTAAACACAAAAATATTGAACTCTATTCTAAATACTCTATGCACAAATCTTGATCAATTCTATTATTTATACGCTCGCATGTGTATATTAAAATTGATAATTTTTTCAAAACAATACGTTTCACGAAATGTTTTCCTATAACCAATTTTTTCCAGTTTGTTGTTGTTATTCGAACTCATATCAAGCTATCCATTCTCCAATGAAAATGAAAATGTCTGTGTGGATGTGTGTTGAAAAGTATTATTATTATATGCAAGTGTTCGGAAACAACGGAAAGAAATCAGTTAAGCTATCACAAATACTCATTTTTCCTATAATTATGGTTATTTATATAATACTTGATGAAATCGTGTTAACTGTAACGATGTTCAAAATTTCACAATTTAAATAAGAGCTAGTGTGTGTGTGTGTATTTGCGAGCGTAAAATAGTAAAATCGATCAGACAACATTATCATATAATTAAATACAAAATAAATAAATATATATAAATAAAGAATATTACAAAAATTAATTAATTAATAATAAAATAAACAAAAAAATAATAATGGTAACATAATTACAACAAAAAAAAAAAAAAAACGAAAAAAAAAATCACAGTTTAACAAAATTATTATATAATTTTTGTTTACAATCTACAAAAATAACTATAAAATTTTAATGCTCATATTTTTTGAACAACATATCCGAAAAATTTCCATAAAAAAAGTTGACAATAATGTCGGAATTTTCTAATGAAATTATAATATTTTATAAATATTTATAATTATGAACATATAAATTTCTTAAAAATAAAATAATAAAAAAAAAAAAAAGGAAACATATAATTTTGAACTATTTTAGCGTATTTTTTTCATTTTGCTTTGCATATTTTAAATTATAATTCATTTTTAATAATTAAATTTGAAAATATACTTTTGAATTCGATTTCTATGTTGAAATAAGAAAAATGTATCGATATTTTTCACAAAAAATCAATTTCTATTTGTTCGATGCGAATATCTTTGAAAATATGATGATAATAAACTTTTTTTTTTCTAATTCACAAAGAGATACCGTTTGCAATTATATCGAAAAGTAATTTTTAAAACATTAATCCGTTTATATCTAAAATTAATTGTACCCTTATTATAATTATTATAATACATATTATTATCACAAAATAAAGAATTCAATGTTTTATGTTATTACTATTATTACATATACATATGTTTTTGTAAGCATTGATATTAGTATAATACATATATGCAACGTGTGATAATTTAATATAAGTATTTATATGTGCGGAATTAATTTTTTTAATGTGAAAATAACACTTAAATTCTTTCTTATTGTTTCCGATTTCTGGTAGATATATTTTTATATGTAAAATGGAATTGATTCCATTGTAAATGTAAATATTTCCACTTGGTACCCATTTATTTAAAAATTATTTTTTAGTTAAAAATACGTATTTTAGATGGAAACATCTAGTTGAAATATGTTGACGAAATTGACGTTGACTAGTCTCATACGTACGTATGTGTTTTCCGTTTAACATTTGTATTTTTATGCAGTCATACGAGTATCAATGTGGTTGTCATACCCATATAACCTGACACAAATTTTAAAACATATGTATTAATAACAATAATAATAACAATAATAACATAAAACTATCCTAACAACAATAATTATAATAATAGTAATAATAATAATAATTAAAAACATAAATTATAATTTAAATAAATTTTCCCAAATTACCAAAAATTCTACTTGTTTTTCTTTTTTCTTTTTTTTTTTGATTCTATAATCAAATTAAAAATAAATTCTATTTTACCATAAATTTAATACGGCATAGGTCACAATGATTTCATTAAATAAATTAAAAATTTAAAAATTAATTTAGCAAATTATGCTATTTTCTTTCCGAATTAATAAAGAATCAAAGGGAATGTGTATATCGTCATTCTTTCGCTATATAACCTTCAGCGTTTCATTTAAATTTACGGTAATAATATATGGTAATATAATAAATGAATAATTAAACACATAAATAAAAATAATATTTAAATAATAAAATACATAAATTAAATAACACAAATATAGTAAGCATTTTGGGAAGGTGGTGTTTGTGTGCGCGTGGTAATTTTTTTTTTTTATTTATTTGCTTTTACAGTTGCCTCTGTAATAAAAATTAAATTAAAAAATAATATAATAAATAAATAAAATTAAAAATACTAAAAATAAAAATGATAAAATAATTAAACAAAAATTATATACATAAAATAATAATACATATAGAAAACGATATGAAACAATTAGCAGCAAATAAAATAAATTTGAAAATATATAAATGTTTATGGAAATAAAATTAATTAAAGGTACAAGGACGAATGCCATATAAAGTTTTTCTGCTGTGACAGCTTAAAAATACCTTTACTATTAACTAATTTACTAATGTGACAATTGCATTAATTATTGATTGCAAAATTCTATCGGGGTTGTGTTTTTTAACCTATTTTCAAAATTCTCTATCAATCACCAAAATCTGTTGGTTGCATCATTACTTCGAAAAACGTTTACACAATAACTGATAAATTGTCTATAATTATTCTACACACACACACAACAGCAGTATAATATTAACGAATGATATTCTAGTAAATCCAGTGAATGAATATTTATGAAATGCAATTTATCAATTATTGTGTCAACGTATAATGGATAGAAGCACCAGTTACCGAAACGTTAACTAGATTTTAATTTCATATTATTATATTTAGTATAAAAACTGAAATAATTTTAAACAAAATTATTTTGTTAAATTAATTGTATAGTAGTTTTATGTTGAAATTTTATTAATTTTTAAAGTTAGCATAATTAATTGGTATTATTTAAATTTGCTTATTATACCCATATTTTTTTTAAAATCCCCAAACGGTTAGCATCCAGAATAAACATTTGAATTAAAACCAGAATTTCATTTTAGTGTTCTTTTTTTTTTTTTTGTGAATTTAATTTCCACACATTTGTGCGAATGGAAATATGAACAATTTTATTGATTATGTGTAATAATATTCTACATCTCGTGCGTGTAACGACCCATATGCTATAGCACAAATATATTATAAATATACATAACAATATATGTTTGTAAACAGTGACTGGAAGAACATAAAATTTGCACTTCACACACATAAACATAATAATTATATTGTACTATTAATAGATAGATTGTGGTTAAGCGGAAAACTTATAAACATATTTCATATAATTTAAGCATATTTTATTTATATAGCATAAAATAAAATACAAACCTGTTGCAGTACATATAAAAATTATTTATAATTTGTGGTTTAGTATGCATCAAAATAAATACGAAACAGAGATTAGGTAAAAAATGTGGAACGCTGTACAAACTGTGAAAAAATATAATTTTATTTTACCTTTCAGTTTTCAATAAATTATTATTTTATTTTTCCTCTGTCGAGTAACCTCTGTATGGATGGGGTGGTGTATGACAAAACTTTAACAAAATAATCTATTAACTTGAACACATATTTTGAAATAATGTGAAAAAATTACGAAATGTGTATATAAAACAACATATAATAATAGGTGTATGATGCATATGAATTATAAATTTTTGAGCATGCAAATTGCATTTATTTGAATAACAGTGGCACATTGATTAAATCACATGTCAATAGTTAATCGAATTTATTCGTTTACGAAACCGGAAAGTAAATATCTTTGAAAACATAGAATCAAAAATTAATGACGTCTATATACTACACACAACTATATATGTTATATTCACTATATGTTATTCAACTATATTTAAGAATGAATAAGTAAAGCATCAATATAACAATATATTTTGCTGAATTGTAAAATACTCACATACGGGGAGTAATTTACCCAATCCGGTGTAATGTTTGGTCGGTAGATGCCTAAGAAATGACTGGCACTATTGTGAGCGGTTGACTTAGTTTGACTGTTAAATTAAAAACTATGCACGGCTTAATGTTTAAGATTTGAATATTAATAATTTGTTTTCTATATTTTTTTACAATTACACCCATTCTATTTTGTATCATATACTTATATATTCGAGCTGAATAAGAATAAATTTAGCGACACAAAGGGACAAAAAAAAATGTTTCTCACAAAAATACAAATACACACACACACATTCATTGCACAATAAATAAGTCTAATTATATTTATTGTCTATTTTAAATAGAATTGTTTGAGAATGGATGATAAATTAGAATAACGTGTGTGTGTGTGTGTTCAAAATTTAATTTATAATAAAGTGCAAAAACCTCTTAAAGTCTTTTTTATTTTTTTGGTCAATTTTGTTGTTCGACACAACAGCAAACAACAATTCCTCAATAATAATTATATTAATAATACCATAGATAACATATAGATATTTCTTTCAATACGAATTTATATGTAACATTTTGTTATAATTAAATATATATTTTGGTATTTTTAATAGATACAAATAAATATCTAACATTTAACATTCCGTAATGGTTTTAAAGAAAAAAAAGAATTTCTTTCTAGAAGTTGTTGCAAAAATTTTAAGTTTTAACTAATATTTTAAATATTTGTTGTCGTGTTTACAATATCTTATCTATATGTTATCTATGACAATTACTAATAAAAATATAAAATAGTAATAAATATAAACGTAAAATAGATAAATCTTCAAATATATATAAATAATTTCACAGCATTTATCGTTTGTTTTTTCGTTTTTTTTTTCTTGTAACACAGACAAAAAAAAATTGATTTTCTTTGGTTTTTTTTTTTTTTCTTCGAATTCCTAATATAGTTTTTCTATTACGTTTTCTATTTAAATTATTAATTTAATCACGATTTTTATAACTTGCTAAAAATGAATTTCTTTCGTTTGATACAAGACGTATACTTACACGTCCAATTGAATTTCTACGTATACGTTGATCATCTGAACCAATAACATTGCCACCACTTGTACCACCACCACCACCACCATTTCTATTGTAATCATCAACATCATTTATACATAAATCTGAATCAGAATCGGCTCCTCGTCTTGTATTACCTTCCTATTGTATATAAAAAAATAAAAAATAAGAGAGATTTTAATTCACAAATATTCAAGAATTGCAAATTTTTTAACATACTTGTGTAAGCTGTTCGGTTGTTGTAAGTAATCTTGCAATTGGATGACAACACAATGGTAATGTTTCAAGTAATGTTGGTCGTGAATGGGTTAAAAATGGTTTCATATAACTAAAATAAAAAATTAATTAATCCAAAAGCATTCAAATAATTTAGAATTGTATATACTTTTTATCAAAATTGCCCCAAATACGAGCCAATAATGCTTTTTCATTTACACGACGTGATGCATTTGGTAGTGTACCAGAAGCTGCTGCTAATCCATCACCAACTAAACCATCTCCATTTTCTATATCCTAAAATAAAAATTATATTTAATTAATTTAAAATCATAGAAATCCTTAAATTTAAATTAATTAAAATAGTAGTAAAAAGTAAAACAAAAGTATATGTGCAAAAAATGTTGATTTAATCAATAAATAATGTGTGCTGTTGCAAAATAAATAAGTAGCTATTTAGCAGTATATGATATTGGATAAATTGTCAGAGTATTGTCTTGGGGTGGGGTATAGTTTTTAGTAAAAGTAATGATATTGAAAATATACGTGATAGTTAATTCATTTAATAATATTTTGTAAATAAACTTAGTACTGTATTACCACAATTATTCTAAATTTGGTGTACGCGTCAGAATATTATATTTTAACCGGAAAAAACTAATTAATTTTATTTATTTATAACTTTAATATGTAATGTTAGTTCCACACAATGAAAAATTTATCACATTCGTATTTAATGGAAATCTATTATCGCTGAGTAATATTGTTAAATTTGGAAACAAATAATAATCACTATATAATGGAAATCATATAATATAGATAATTGACAAACATTTAACCAATTTGTTGCAAAATTCATGAAATTATTACATCAAACTATACCCTTTTGTATATAAAAGAGAAATTTAGTAGAAAAATGAATGAATATATTATTGATAAAAGAAATACATGTAGAAAATAATTAAAAATTTGTCTAAATATTAATTAAATTAATGAAATTTCATGCAAAAATTATAAAATTATAACAACATAATTTTTCTCGTTTAAAGAACTTAATGTTAAATGTATCTCACCAAAGAACTTCGTCGACGAGAAACTTGAATTTGTCCTAAATTTAATCCCGTATCAATAGACTGTGAAATAATTAATTAAAATTTATCACACGAACAATATAATATATATTTTTATATCATTAATAAGTTTTTTTTAAGTTGAAAATATTCGCTTCAATGTTTTTCATTTTTATGGAAAAACGTACGTAAGAATGCAAACAATTCAGGATTTTATAGCAAGGAATTGGTAATGCAAACACTGAGCAGGAACTCGAATGTACACATAAGCCGAACTGTTCTTGTTGTATACTGAATGAACCCTTTCTTATAAATTCTATATACCATGGTTTGAATCTCGGATATATCATACATTTCTTATAGAATTCGAAACCAATTTTATTCACAATATACCAATTCTACTTATGCACATTTGAATCTCGGTTCATTCCTTGCAATACAAATTCGTTGATATGAAATACCTGATGCTTGTGAACATTCCTAATATCGATTTTATTCGAGGGTGTGAAATTCTTCCAAATAAAGAGAAACTACTTATAAAAAAAAAAAAGGACTGTTCCAAATATTTGAATGTATTATATTTCATGCACCCGCCATTGAATCAAAGTTGGCATTGTCGAAAGCTACCACAATGTCCATAATTAAATATGTATTTATGTTCTCTTTGGCAATGCGCTGTCATTGTGAATTTCTCTTATTGATATGCAAATTGTAGCTTGTGATTTCCTTTTTAACGGCTGCATTCTATTCAAATGATAGAAAAACGAAACTTTTTGGAACAGTCCTTTATAAATATAATTTTGATAATAGGTTAAACATATATAAATCTGTTCTAATCTCTATAGGTAATAGAGTCAATTTTAAATATAATTTTATATATAATAATTTTGAAGCGAACATTTATCAGCAAATACGATAGAAAAGATTTGAAAAATAGAGTGCATTGAAAAAACTATATATAAATGCGTGCTATCGCAGAAGAAACATTTCATACGTATATAATGTACAAATTTACTGATAATTAATAAAATAAAATGAAAAGCAATTACATATACAAAATTAATGAAAGAAAAAAAAATGCGATGATATCTCTTTCTGATTGTTGTCAGGTGTATAAGCTGCATAAAAATTATTTCCAGTAAATGTGTAGGATGTATCCAATTCCAATGTAATTTATTTATCTAGTCCACATATACGTAATTTGTATGTAACACAAGCTCCATCAGAAAATGATATCATCAGCAGTATATACACAAATAAGCAAATCCAATAATTAGTGTATGAAATATTTCTTCTGTTGTATTTTTTATTCAATTTTAAAAATTTTCATTAATACACACAAACACCTACCGCTGTTGTATTTTCCATAGAATTATATACCTTTTTTTTATATATAATTTTTTTTATTTTAAATTGAAAATTTAAAAATTTTGTTTATGCATGAAAAAAACAAAATAAATAGCCAAATTATTTATTAATTTAATTATTAAAATTGCTTTTAAAAGTGGAAAATTTAATTAGTTATAAAATAAAAAAATAAAAAAAAATAAACAAAAACTTAACACACAACATAAAACTTAAAATTAAGTAATGAAAGATTTTCGAATATTATATAAATTATAAACTTTGCATATAGAGAAAATTGTATTGCATTGCATTTTATGATAAATAATTGTACTCAAAACGTAATTCTAAAGAAAGAAAAACCAAACAGAAATTAATGAAAAAACCAAAAATAGGATCATTTTTATTTATATTCTATTAATGATCCTTTGCATTTCTGAAAATAAATTTAAGCAAACACTATTTTGTGTAATTTAAACATCTCTCTAAACGAGGTTTAATATTGATAAATTGAAAAATGTGTCTATGTGAAAAACTAAATAAATGAATAGTTTAATAATTTAATTTAATTAATTAATTAATTATTTAATTTTCGAAAAATGTCTATGAATATGTGTTTAAAAAACATAAATTTTAAATAATAAATACAATAATTCAATACTTACACTTCTAACACCTTGATAATTTAATGCTTCTGTTTCATCTTCTACACCAACACTAAAATTAAAATATAGATTAAAAATAATATCTCAAATCGATATAACTTTTTGCAGCTAAAAAAAAGGAAAAAACACTTACGGAATATGTAACCAATTTAATAAAAAATTTGAGGCACCACCTTGAACAATAACCGTTACAATAACAATCATTGATGTTGTTGTCAACATTGCCTGACGTGCATCCGATACTGTGTTTCGTATAGCCAATGCAAATGACATTGCACCTCTTAAACCTATAAATATAATAATAATATAATTGAAAAAATAGAAAATATTGTTCATAAATTTTGCAAAAATTGTAAGTAATCATACGTGATCAATTGGAGAAACCGGTCATTGAGGTAGACATTGTTTTTAACGCCAGTTATTGATAATAGCAATTCTCGAGATAAAAGAATTTAATTAATACCAATCAATTGATTGTATACAAATAAACAGAAACAAAATTAAATAAATTATATTAAAAAAAAAAAAAGAGTGTATTGTGCTGTGATAAATGAGTTTGGGATAAAATTACCCTGACTTATGGATGCAGTATATAGTGCACAAGTTCAAGCAAATGTTCAACCAACATTTTACTATCTCAACCATGGTTAACAACAATAAATTTGATTCTAAACAAACAACATCCGATTGTATTTAACCATCATATCCCGCCTGCCGTATATAACCATCCTCATAACTTCATCACATATCACCAGTATTATAATACTTTTTGGCTTTAAATTGGATATTTAAATCATTGATCACAAATGTTTGTTTATTAATTAAATTTAAAGAAATGATTTGTATCACTAAATTTATATATGTATTAAAAGAAATTTAAATATACATACGCGACTATACTACAAACATTTGCTTTTATACATTAATACATTAAATGAACCCTACCACTTGTACATGATATAAACTTTATCATCATTTTTTTTACAATTATTCTTATCATAATAGTAACATATGATATGAGCTATTAAGGTGCATATGCACCATATAATAAAATATACAATACAAAGAAAAAAGTAATTAATTTGAGTAGAAAGTATTATCTATAACTATATTGATGATATTTTAACTTCATACACACCACATCTATAAATTGGAGATAGAAAAAGAACCCACTGTGTTTTTCAACTCACTATTAAATTAGTTTACCATTAATTTTACGCTTAAACAAAATGTTGGGTTATTTCAAAAAATATCATTTATAATTAGCTAATGAGTATTATGTGGTGGTGGTGATGGTAGCGAAAGTTATATTAGATATGCTTTAGTTAGGCAATGTACGATCGCATTATAAAATGAAATACTGTGACCAATGGTTGCGGTTTGTTCCGAAATCGTTGAGGCTTAAACTTGAATGCAGGAGGGCACAAAAAATATTTTCATCGTTAAAGAAGAGTATCGAAAAAAAAAAATTGAAATTTATGTTTTCCAAATTTTCAGGAGACCCAAGGTGAGCACCTGAAATTCTGTAGATCACACACGAAGTAAAAATATTGAGTACTAAATAATTGCACATGTATATACGAGTGTTAGAAATGTGAAATGTAAAAATTTACAACGACGTTAAATTCACTTAACACAATAAAGTAGCCACATCAGCGATATGCTTATGAAATGTAAACAAAAATTATAGATTTTTTGAAACGATTCATAACTATCGATAAAAAATGGATTATAGTTTTAATGAAATAAATCGAAAAACATTATGCGGAGTAAGAAAGTTGACTCAAAGCAAAAAACATTCGAACCTGATATTTAACAATAGAAGGATATGCTATCAGCTATCAGAATTACAAGGAATCATACGCTGAATTCAGACGAATCTACATTCATGCGTTTGTGCTGGATGCAATTTCCAAAACGTTGAATACAATATCAAAATTGTCAATAAAGTGAGCCAAGTATCGTTGTAGGTGTATCGTTTATATTGACCTAATAATAATATTTTATATGAAGTACGAATATATATACGTTATCACTTTTTTGCAAAACAAATAAAAAAATATCAATACTACAAATGTAAAAGAATTCAGAAGCCACAGGCATTGTTGTAGTGTTGCTCTATCAAACTAGTAGCAAATTAATTTTTATTTATTTTATCACATTAAATTTTATTAAATTGTGCAATACGAAATATATAAAAATGCCAATCATTTGTGAAAAAATCAATGAAAAAGATACACCATTAATTTCTAAATCATATTATATTCATACATCTGAATATGTTAAAGCATATCCAACAATACCATCCACAACACCGCTAGGACCAAATTGGTCATTTAAACCATGTGTAGTACCATCAAAATATGAAAAATATACCGAACGCATAGAAAATTTTGCCATACGATCAGATGATGTATGGGTAATAAGTTATCAGAAAAGCGGTACAACATGGACACAGGCAATGGTATGGATGTTATTAAATAATTGTGATTATGATTTAGAAAGTCAACGGACATTAATGGAAAAATTTCCATACTTTGAAAAGGAAATAATATTTAATGATCTTGATGTAAACGAATTGAAAGGATTCGATCTTATCGATAGTTTACCATCACCAAGATTTATTAAATCACATTTACCAGTCGGATTGTTGCCAAAACAAATATGGACGGTTCAACCAAAAATCATTTATGTATCACGTAATCCAAAAGATGTTGCCGTTTCATTATATCATCATAATAGAAATTTACAAGGTTATAAACACAGTTTTAATGATTGCATGGAAATATTTTTAAATAATCTTACATGTTTTGCACCATTTCATTCACATGTACTTGATTATTGGCATTTACGTAATGAATCAAACATTTTATTTTTAAATTATGATCAGATGAAAAAAGATCATTTAAGCGCGATAAAAAATACTGCGAAATTTTTAAATGTTAATTATTCAACCGAAGAATTGATACGGTTACAAAAACATTTAACCGTTGATTCGATGAGATTAAATAATTCTGCAAATCATGAAGATTTTATACGAAAATCTATAAACGTAATGGGAGCGAAAGTTATAGACCCAGATTTTCAGTAAGTGCATATGGTTGTTTTTGTCAGTTACATAAACACTAACATTAAATTCCTAATCGAATGTAATTTCGGTACTCACATGAGAAACTATTCAATTTTTTCATAACGAAAATTACATTTGTTCGTTTATGGATTCAAAAAGTTAATATCTTTGAAAATTGGTCGCAATTCAATGATATGAAAATTGATATTGGAATACAACTATATATATATATATCTGAGGAGGACACTATTGTGTGTGAAATTCTGTTTTGTCAAAATATTACCAATTTTAGTAATTAATTTAAACCCATAAAATGAAAAATCGACTTCATATACGTTTTTTACAAAAACACAAACTATTCAAATTAAAGTATTAGAGAAGGTTTCAATATAATAAAATTACATAATTATAATTACAGGTTTATAAGAAAAGGTGAAAGTGGAACTTTTATGAAAGAAATGTCAACAGATTTAATAAAACGCTTTGATGAATGGACTCAAAATGAATTGAAAAATATTGATTTTACATTTTCTATGTAGCCATCAATAAATAATATAATAATAAAAATTTTTAACAATTATTGTAATGGTTGGATAAAAGTTAATAAAAAAAAATACGTATATTTTTAATTAAATTATGAAAATAATGGGATCACATGTAAATTTCCAGATATTTCACGATTGATTAGCATCCACACTACCCACTGTACCACACCACTGCGTGCCGTATTAAGAGTGCACGCGCTCTAATATATGTTAATCGAACCGAAATTAATAAATTTCGCAACAAGATTGTGTAAATATTTCCTAAGACTATCGATATAATTGTCACACATATTAAGTATATATTGTATATATTCCGACGTTATCAAAGTTCTACATTAAATCTTTGCCTTATATCGTATTTGTCGTTAAAATTTTGCCAGAAAAATATACATAATATATTAATGGTTAATCATATGATTTAACTCACCTGCAAAAAATAACATATGTTGAAAATTTGATGAAATTTTTGGTTTACGTCCAAGATTTAAAATAAATGATAATGGATATATATTTGCTGCTCTGCCGATAGCCGCACAAATCTATAATAATTTAATTTATAAAATTAAAATATTTATTTAAAATAAACTATATATATTAAATAAATATATGCCTATACTTACAAAACCAGCTGAAATAAACCAAACATCAAAATGATGTTTTGGAAATGTAAACATTGACACACCAATATATGAAAATATAAAATTTTCAGCTAAAAAATTTAACAACTCAAATATTTGTTTTGTACGTATTCTTGAATCATCTGATAAATTATTGTATGTATAATGTGCTTGACATATACCACAAAATAATACTGCAACAACACCTAAAATAATAAAAACGAATAAATGACGATTAATTATAAAAGATTTAATTCCACCGAATTACAAAATTGTAAGAACAAAACATATTAGATAAAAATATACCCGTTAATTCAGTAGCTTCAGCTATTAAAAATGTACTATAAGACATAAGAACAAATAAGGCTGATTCTAATAATGGAAAATCTTTAACTCTAGTAAATTTAGTCATGTGTTAAATAAAAAATTGCTGTTAAGGATTAATTAAATTTGAATTAAAAAAAAAAATAATTGCTGAAAATATAATAGCTAATTAATAATAATAAACAAAAAAGGATATCAATGCTGTAACACAACCCATTGTTGCACCAATTAATAATGATAACATAAATATCCCACAAAAATCACCAAATGCTTTTAAGAACGCATTTGCTTCAAATCCACCTGTACTTGAATAATGTTTACCATAATTTTGTATAGCACTTAAATAAAAATAAATAAATAAATATTAATATAAATATATATAGGATTGGGACGAGTTGACCAATGAGATGATAAATTGATATTTTACAGACCTCAATAGGTAAGAAATTTCGACGTGGTACGCCAAAGGGGTGCGGGAAATGATTAATCCGGCTTTGCTCACAACTATGGCCAAATATATGAGCATATTATTCAACTTCAAATTGGATTATAATTCATATTTGAAAAATCATAAAGTGATTTGCATGATTGATGCTAATCAGATTCTATGGATAAATATTCCAAGTCGGTGTAGAAATTCGGCGAATCTTTATTTGTTGAACTTGAATTGGAAGAAAAAATACCACTGACCTTCTACAGAAAATCTATTCGTACACTCACACGCGTAATTACGGGCCACTATGGCCAAAATATTGATTATACTTTGCACGATCTCTGTAGAGACTATATGGAAGAATAAGTGTAGAAAGTTAAACTTTTCTTGTGTCTTCAGCATTGCAAGAGCAACACTGATCCTACAGAGTAGGTGAAAGGTGTTGAAAAACGAATATCTTTGATAAATTTAGTGTTTGTATATATTAACAAAATTTGTGCAAACCATATAGTCGGGTATCACCGATATAAAAATAATGACATTTTGGAATCATATATTTTAAACATAATTGTAGAGCAACTGCTAAAAGTTGATATATTCCCCAATACGAATAATGTTAAATGGTGAAATGAATTAGATAATCTCGTAATAATAAAAAAATGCTAATACTTTATTTACCTGCTCAAAACTATAGCAACAGCATCATTTAATACACTTTCACCAAAGACTAATGCATACATATTTACATCAACTTGTAAATCATTAAATATAGCTAAAATTGTTAATGGATCTGTTGGTGAAATAAGTGCACCAAAATATAATGTGTCCAAAAATGTAAAACTAAATGAAAAAAAAAATATTGATATTAGAAAAAGTACAAAAAAAAAAACAATAAGAAAAACTAACCTATTACTTAATGTAGCTGGCCATAATTTAACAGCACCATACATTAATGCACCTATTAAAAATGCTGATATTGTGGTACCAATTATTGCATATGTTAATATAGCTCCAAGATTACGAAAAAAATATTTCTAAATAATAATAGAATTCAATACAATTAAAACAACTAACATATAATAATGCTAAGGCGTTGTTTACCCTTTTCAATGAATAACCAGCATAAAATATTATTGGTGGTAAAATAATATTAAAAAATATTTCCGGATCAAACGTTGCTTTTAAATCGATTTCATTATTTTCAATAGCAACAACTTGTCCACGAAATGTATAAGCGTATGTTTCATTAGGAATTTTATTTTGACTAGATGGATGTAATTTTCCTGGAAACTGCAGAAAAAAAATAAGAGAAAAATTTAATAAATATGAAAAATGTAATAATTTAATATTTACATTAAGCCATAATGTATCCGGAGGTAAACTTTGATTATATTGTGGATTACCTTCGGCTTCAACATTTAAATGTATAACCGGTGTTGTTGTACCTGCATAACGAATTATTGCACCAACAATAAGGCCTGTAAATTTAAATTAATTGTTAAATACATTAATATATAAAAATAGTTATTTTATTATAACAGACATGCATCGAATTTCAAAA
Source organism: Bibio marci (assembly GCA_910594885.2). NCBI lineage: Eukaryota > Metazoa > Arthropoda > Insecta > Diptera > Bibionidae > Bibio > Bibio marci. Next base: position 41,073,109 of record OU343117.1, read on the forward strand.
CAGCACAATAGACACACATAAATTATAATTTATATGTGCTTATAAAACATCAAAATTAATTAGAAAATAAAATTAACAAATATAAATATGTAAAATTGCTATAAAACATAAATATAAGCTGTTTTATTATAAACTTTAATCTTATCTGGAAATTTTGAACCAGTGGACAATATTAATGTTATTACTGCATATAAAATGAATTTATAACAATACATTAAAACGTTGTTCATTTGATGGATGATAAATGAGATAATAAACTATAATTTCAATATTAAATTCTAGTATTACTATTATCATTAGGATTAGGATTGAAAAACGATTTAAAATATTAAAGGATGAAAATATTGTATCCAATAGCATGATTTGAGAAAAAGCATGCGTATGCGAGTTGGTAACGTTATTCTATATTCTGATAAGATTCCTATAGTTTTCGAAGTCGTATTTCAAGGACTATCGTAAATGATAAATTGAGCTGCTAAATAGGTTTATAGAAATTAGATTTCTCGTCGCAAATAAAACAGAAACGTAAAAGACTTGACGGATAAATTTTCCATAGTAGAAATGTTAGTTTTATTTTATATTTATATTTACTATTTACTCATAGTTATTAATAATTACTATTTTACTTTTGCATTTAATATTTGATGATTCATAATTACTATCGTTTGTTATTGTTTAATATATTTAGTATTCATATTTATTTATCATTATACCTATTTATGTATTATTTTTTTAAGCTTACGATATTTTTATTTGTTTCAAGTGTTCCAAGAAAATACTGCAAATTGTAATCGTTAGCATAATAATAAATAAATTAATAAGTACATGTATTATGAATTAGAATATAGGTATATACACTACAGGCACATATACATATTTATGTAGTTATAACGATAAAATACTTAACTTTTTGTTATAATAAAAAATCAATATATAAAATGATAAAAGATTTTGTCACGATGCTGACAAAACAATGTTAAAATGATTGTTTTTTAGAATGAAAAAAATTATACTAATAGTAAAAAAAAAATATTTAAATATTGCGATGCAAATAATAAGATTATTATTTATAAATATTTACATATAATTAAAACTATATATATCAAAAATAAACTAGAGAAATAGACAAATGCCATATGCTAGAAAAGTCAATAATTTTCAATTAACACAGGGATAGATTAGAGAAGGATTATAACAAAAAAGCCTTTTCTTTTTTATATAAATTACAAATTACCATAAATAACAGCTAATCCAGTTTCATGTAACCAACTAACTCTATGATGTTTAAATAGCCAAATTGTTAATACAGTTAATGTTAATAAAAATGTATATAATAATAAATTTAAACTATCAATACGATGTAACAAATTTGCTTTTGCATCTAATTCGATATCAGTTGCCTCAGCATTTATCAAATGTATTATATTACTAAATAGTAATATGAATATTGTACATTTTTTTAATACTATTATTTTATTGTTTAGCATATTTATTTTTTTTCACTTTGTTTTATTATTACTAATTTTATGGTAATTTAATAAATACTTTATCAGAAATTTAATATTATATTATAAAAAATTCCTTTTTTTTTCTTTATAAAACTCGACTAGTTCCTCGAACATATCAAAATTTTTTGTTCAAACTAATTTTATTTTTTTATTTATTTTTGTTTTTAGTTTGACGTCTGTTGTCATTGGTTGGGACAAGAGAAATTATATATACACACATGCCCTCTGAATGTCAAATTGAAATTAATTTTATTATAGATGGAGCAATCGTAAATGAGAAAGTATAATTCCAGTTCGAAAAGAAAATGTGTTTTGATATTATAAATTTGAATATTTTATAATTAATGATTTTAATAATAACAGAGCGTAAATTGCATTACTTGTAAATTATTATACGTTTTAACGGTTTAATAGGTCTGAGAAAATTGTGTTGATGTAAAACCTCCAACAATGCCGTGGGATTAGAAAATGATTAATTCTATTTCTCTTCATAAAAGAAGTGTTATTTGAAATAGTTATACGAAATTGTAATAATTCTATCAAATGAATGCGAGCAAGAAGCGAAGAGTTTGACTCAAAGTACCACACGACATACAGTTATATTGATCCGTACTAAATGCTACCTTCAGGATTATCATAAATTAATGACAATCCCTATTTTGTGAAATATCTTGGTCAATTTCTTATAGTAGTAGTAATTTTGTAGTAAATAACAACTAATTCAGTTCATTCTTTTGCTATTGAAATTAACAGCTCATATTTTTGAACGAATTATCGAGTATATTCTTAACTTAATATTAATACTTGTTTGATAATCCTATATTTTAGCAATGACGATTTAACTAATAAATTTGCTTATAAAACAAAAACCATAAACTTAGCATATGGTAATTATTTGTGGTAATACTTAAAAATAAGCTAGCGCTTCAAGTACATTTATGCTATGTAGTTGAAACGCTAGAAACAATTCAAAAATTAGCATTTAAGTAAATTAGTATCAATTGTTAAATATCTATTGATTCATATTGGTTTTCATATGGCTGTTGTTCTCTATATTAATGCTTCTTTTTGTTTTATTTAATTCACTTTTAATTTATATTACAATTATAAATTTAATGTCTTTTTTTTTTCAAAACCTAGCACTAAAATTTATACCTACATTATTTATTCAATAAATGTTGTACCCATTTATTATTGTTCTTCATCAATTTCAAGATTTAAACAATCAACCCAAAATTCATCCATTGTTAAATATACATGTGAGGTGACACCGCCTAATGAATGAGCTTCGTTTGGATAATTCTAAAAAATATAAATTAATTTTTAAAAAAATGTATACTATTTATTTTAATATGTATTAACCGAATGAATTAATAATCGTTTACCATTTGTTCAAACATAATATTTTCCAATTGAAGTGCACGTGATAATGCCATTGATTGTTGAAAATGTACATTATCATCAGCACTACCATGTATTAATAGAAAATCATGTGTTTTAAAATTATCAACAATTCGTGTAACATCGGAATTATTATAACCCAATGGATTGTTCTCGGGTGTATCCATATAACGTTCTGTATACATTGAATCATAATAAATCCATGCGGTAACCGGTGCTACAGAAATGCCACATTGAAAAATTCTATCATTATCTTTCGCCAATACCATTGCTGTTGCATATCCACCATAACTCCAACCCCATATACCAATACGTTCGCTATCAATAAAATCATATTTATCTCGTAAATATTTTGTAACCTCCATCTGGTCTTCAATTTCTACCGTACCCATTTTTAAATCTATTTCAAATAACATATCATTACCCTTATTGCCCGAACCACGACCATCAATTTGACAATAAATTACTTTTCGGGTAGTTGTCAGATAATCGGCAAAACCAAATGAAAATGAATCGGTTACACGTGCTGAATTTGGACCACCATAAACATAAACAATCATTGGGTATTTTGTTGTAAATGTTTCAGCATTAATATCAATTTCGGGTGGTAGTATTAATTTAACAGCTGCTTGAAAACCGTTTGCAACATCAACTCTTTCATATTTTATATTAGGTCTTTGAAATGTATATAATATTTCACGATTTTCTGCATTATCTTCCCATGTCAAAAGTTCGGTGGTATCCTTTCGGTGAACAATATCGTTTTATTAACAAAGGTCGTATAAAAATAATATTTTTAATTCATATACATATGTAGATGGGATATGTACTTACATTTAATCTAAACAATTTTGTATACGATGGTGTTGGTCCCCCACATATTAATGCATAATAGGTGAAGTCTTTACTAAAACTTGCACCTGCATATGTACATAATTCATCTTCTGGACCTGTTACATTACACGATAAACATTCTTCATTTCTATAGACATGCCTCTGTTCTGGATTTGATAAAGGAACACCTAAATATAAACTACGAAATTGTAAATTATTAAAAGAAAACGTTAAACATAATTTTATATTGAACGCATGAACTAGTTCAAGCCAAATAAAATGACAATACTTACAGTTCATCAGTATTATCATTGTAATTATAAATATTTGATATTGTAACATTAAACATTCCATCAAAACCATTAAAATAACATTTAGATACATCATTTGAACAATATGGGGCGCTTGAATCAAACCATCCTTTTTCTAATACATTTTCATATCTCTAAACAAAACATAGAAAAAAAAAACGGTTTTATAATAAATTATATTTAACAATTATTAATTTAATAAAAAAGGTAAAGAAAAAATCAAAGATACCACAACACAACGATTTTCTAATGATGATGTTACATCACATATTGAAAGATACTGTTCATTTTGACGTCTATTCAACCACACCGATATAATTTGATAATTATTTAACCAATTTACAGATCCTAAAATATGATCCACATCCGATAAATTTACCGGTACCGGTATTGTAACATTTTCAAATTCAGTTGTTTGTAAATTATAAACAGTTAATTTGACCAGTGGATTTACACTACCGGGCTATAAAATTATATTTATAATAATATATAATTAAATTGTTATTTTATCGAAAAATAAAAGTTACATCATATATAATTATGTACGTTGCGTTTCGTACACATACATACCTTTGGATATCGTAAATGTACTTCTCTCTCATATTGATAATCCATATCTCCAGCTTCACCATATAAAATATATGAAAATTCTGTAACATTAGTATCATCAAAACTTGCTACTGCAAGCCAATTACCATCTGGTGAAAACCACATAGCTGCACTATTACCCAATATTTCCTCTATGTAGTATTTGTTTATTATATATAAAATTGGAATGGAAAGTGAAAAATATAATATAATATATATATATTATATACGGAAATGATTTTTAAACTTTTTTAATAAACATAATTTTTATATAAAATGCGGTATAGTTTATAAAGGAACAATATTATATAATAAAATATATCTGCAATTATAATTATAATAATAATAATTTAGAGATTGTATATAGTCTAGTCCCTCAAATATTAATCATAAATTTATATACAATATTTGTAAATAATTGGTTAGTAAAAGCGATTTGCTACAAACCAATTCTATTGTTTTTCAAAATATATAATATAATTTTAAGTGTTAGCCATACAGAAAATCAGTCAAAATATTCTACCTCAAATTGAAATACATCGATTTGCACGTTTAACAAGTGCATCAACGTATGATTTATCTCGCTGATTGACTGATCACTGCTCACCATTTGTTGGTGCAAATTCTTTGCAGAGAATACGTTTGGAATCGTAAAATAACAAATGAGTATTTTATAAATTTTTGACTTCATTAAACGAGATTTTTTTTATAAATTCTTTCATCTGGTGATCACCATTCAGCTCGTTGACGTTTAGGTTTTAGTTTGTAATAAAAAGCCCATGTTTCATTAGAATTAATTGTTTTTAAGAAATTATCAATTCAAGTCTTTGGAATGTTCCATTCTGTGCAGTTTACTATCATCAGTCAATTGGTGTGTTGTTTCCTTGGACCAGTTATTGATCATGAATTGTTATTTTTGGTACACCATTTCCATAAATCTCACTGATCTCTCTCTTGCTAACTGTCACGAAATAACGCATTTATTTAATGTTTTCTTTGATAATCGGTTTGTACGTTCATCAAAACTTTCTTTGTCGTCTTTGAATCGTTTTTTGTGGAGGTTCAAATTAATCAGCACGCAATATATGACGTTACCAGATCCATATATTTGAAAACCAATATTTCGAAACGGAGGATGTATTACAGAAACTTAAATCCTATATATAGTGCGAAGAGTTTTCATAGTTCTATTATATTATTAATAACAAAAAAAATAAATATATGTACCTTCATATACCCAATCAGGAATACCATTATATATAACACCGTCAACACCATCAAATGTTAATCGTGTTTCGGTACCGTCTTCTTCTAAATAATAAACATCATTTTCTTTAACATAAGCAACATTACGATTTGCTGGTGACCACATACAATAATTTATACTCTCCCTATTTGATATATTTGTTGTCGTACTATAAATATATATGCAATTTAATTAATAAAATCAATAATTTATGATATTATAATACACAAAAGTGAATACTGAATTTTTAAAAATTACACTCACTTTAATGAAGCAATATCATAAATAACATAACTGGCCCGATTAGAATGTCGAAATATGCTGATTACATTATACCGAATAAGTAATTGTGTACTATCATGGGAATAGTAAATTGTACGATCATTGGGAAATGAGGACTATAATTTAAATTATTATTATAATTAATTTTATATATCATAGTATCCATGTGAATACTGTTGTTATATATACAATTATATGTATACTTACAAGTGCCGAAACAGCTAAGATATCAGTTTCTTCATCTAATGCAACATTATATTCCTTAATGGTATTATTTTGTGTATAAATAAATGTATTATCTATACAAATAAAATACATTTATTAATTTATTATTTACTCTCTATAATTAATTGTATATTCAACCGTATTCAAATATTCTTAATACATATGGGTGTTATTTTCTACACGCAGTTTTTTAAATTAAAATAAGCCATCTCAAGCTGGCATCATAGTTAACATAATTTACACAAGTAATTAAACAGCAGTGGAACTTGCGTCGAAATATATTGGTGGTATTATTTTTACATTTTATACTCGTTTTAAAATTAATGTAAATACGGGTGCATATATATGTATAATCATATTTTAAATATTTATATTCACATACCACTGTTCCATATTCCATTAAAACTAGAAAAACGTAATCCAGAGCCCCGACCTATTACATCACTAAATAACACTGTTTTTTTTTCATCTTGTGCTGATACATTTTGATAATTTATTAATAATGTTATAAATAATATTATAAAATATAGTCCATTACGTTGATATGTCTATGTATAAAATAATTATAAAAACTAATATTAGAAATATGTAATTAAAATAAGTGAATATTATGTATAAATGTATTATGGAAAATATTACTGTGTGGAATGAACTCTATATAATGACCGCATAAAGTAGTAAAGATCCTTCCGTACTCAGACGATATATTGTACATAATGATAATACGGTAAGAGAAATGTTGCGGAGTATTATATTTAATGATTGCCGATGTTATTTTATCAGTATTGCACAGTGAAGATACCAACAACTCAAGCTCTTCAGTTGCGAGGTATTATACATTGCCTAAAAAGTATTTGCAAAAAAAAAAATATGCCATAGGCTTATTCGATATGCCAATTAAATTATCCGGGTTCTACGCGGTGAATCAAATATTGTCAAAACAATCAAAATTAAGACCTATACAGACAGCTTACATATATACAGATTTATATATAGTCATATATGGCTAACAAGTTACACATGTACATAAAGATCTAACTACCATATATATACTATTATACATAAACATAGTATTTAAATATTTAACATACAACAATATTCTATTACTATTTATTAGTTCCATATATACTCGCATAGAACAGAAGTACTAATAAATTTTAATTAATAAACTTAATAATATAAAGTAGATATGAGAAATTTTATATGTAAAGAATATAATTTTCAATAAATATAAAAAAATTAACTATTATTTTAACATAAAAATCGTATTATATATATTTTAATAATATACACGATTACAAAGTATACAGAGACACGACAAAATTATAATTATAAAGATAAAAGACATAATCGAAGCTTATCTTTTGACTATAACATCACTTCATATTGTTTAATCACAAGTGGTTTTTATATATTTAATATTTCATACGTTTACGATGATAACCATATTTCCATATTTTCTATTTAAATGATCAAAGAAAATAATTAATTAATTTATAATATTATTTTATGTTAATATAGTTTGTGTTTAGATTGAAAAAGCGATTGAACTAGCTAATAATTCCCACCAATTTCTTAATATATTCTAAACTATATATATATAGAGAGTCATATAGAGGACAATGGGCACCGAATATATGCAGTAATTTTTAGAATAAACTCTGAATAATATTCAATGAATTACGCAAGATATTATATTAAATTATATATGACTAACATTAGTCAAATAATCCCCTCTAAATCTTTCAGTAAATTTTAAACTAATCCATCAATTGTAATTTTTATAAGTATATAATTACGATAAAAACAATAAATTATCTTATATGCGAATACCATAAATAAAATAATTATTATCATTATTTGAGTTAAAAAAAATTAAAATTTATATACCATTTCGATTTTTCTGTTAATAAAATAATACTACACTAATAAAGGTGTATGAAAACACTCACGCACAATTACGCTTCATAAAATTACATAAATAAGTAAATTTAAAGAATACTAAAATGATTGTCACAGTTTACTGATAAAAATATTATCTATTAAGAATCTTCTTCTAGACGAAGTACGAGTACACGTAATACAAAATTCTATATATACTTTTCTTCTTCAGTGTGGTATCACCGTATACGATTAAATTATAAAATATAAACCACAAAATTAAATTTAAAACCGGGTAAACATGTGACTCGATTTTTATGTGTTAACGAACCTTCGTTTAATTTTATACTACAAATATTTTATTTTATATTTTGATATTGTAGATGAGAAAATAAAATAGAAATGAATAATCAATAATATATTAGTCAATATTTATTATCATATATCAATTTATATTTTACATTACTTTTTATTTATTTGGAATAAATAAAGTATTGTGTGATGGATGCATGGCAGATCATTTTAAAACATATTTCTAAGAAATATAATCCTTTGTATTGTATACTAATTTAAATTTGGATTTTACTCAAAACATAAACCGACAGTTTTTTATTGAAAACTTAATATTTCCATTGACATTTCTCGATTATCAACTATATCAATTTAAAAAAATAATAGTTGAACACCCATTGTTGAAATATAGTTATAAAGGATTTGAAGAAGAAATAAACAAGGTTTACATAAAATATTGAATTGTTTTAAATTGTTACTAAATGTTTAAAAAAATATATATAATCAAAAATTTAATGAAAGAAAAAACTTACACATCAATGAAAAGTGTATTCAGTACGATTCTTATATCGTATATTCAGCATTTTTGATTTCTATATAAATAAAAAATACGCAAAGCATTTTACTTCAAGTGGAGCTTATGCAACTGCCACCAAACATTAATTACAATCAAGCTGGTAAATTACTCTGCATGGAAGTATATCATTAAATTGTCCAATTGGTTTGCAATTTTAAAGAAAGTAAATGTTTCCTTAATTCCATAATCAAATATATGATTTTGATATCGTTCAATTATAACTTTCATTTAGTTTTATAGTTGTAAACACTGCAACCATTTTACATTAACAATTCAACTGTATGTACATTAAATTGCTTTTATAGTTGAAAGAATTTGTGTTGTGTACCTGTAAATAAAGAAAAATTAGTTAAGAATATAAAATATTGAAAAAATAATAGTTACAGTGTGTACAAAGAGACATTATAGTTAGACCTTTCTGCATGAAAAAAATGTCTAATTCTTTATGAACCAATCTCCATATGCGATATGTTGTTTGATCAATAATAAAGGTAAAGTTTTACAATGCATGTGATGTTGTTCTCTAGTTTTATAGCTGTGCGTGCATTTAGATAGACTTGAAATTTATAAAGACGTACAGCAATTAATTTAGTGATAAAATAGAAGAAAGTATACGGACAACTTATATATCTATGTTGACACTGATCATTTATCATATTCGTAATAATGTTACCGAAACATATAGCTAGATAGATGTATATAGTTGCTGAACTGAACCATTGAAATACGCTAATTACCAATTGAAAAAACTATGTAATTACCCTAAAGTTTAAACAAACTTCCGTGGCACAGATTGTGTTATCGTTTTAGTATTTGTTTTTATTTATCTATTATCAGTATAGTATATTTATTATAAAACAAATATATTCAAATACTGAGATAAATATATAAATATATATCATATGCAATTGATAAGTCTATCTCTATAGTATATGTATATTATATTGTATATAATAGTACAAATATCTTTTCAAATACATAATCTTTTATAGATAAAAATAATAATATGTTTCTTTATTATATATACAAACCATAAATTAGCAATTAATAAGTATGAAATATATATAATACAAGATTAAATGTAATAAATTAACAATTATTATTACAAATTTATATTATACATTTATACTTGATTTTGAATTCATAATAAAATGATGATTTTATATTTATATATATACTCTGCGTACTGCACATAATACAAAATTCAAGCACCGGGAAAATTATAGAAATTATTAAATCTTAGAAATTTTGTTATTGATACACTAAAGTGTGTAAAGAAATATGAATATAATTATCAAATCATAATATATGACACATGACTGATATTCTTTTAAGCGATTCAAATTTATTGGATCAGAACTTCATCTCAACAAAATTTAGTAGATATAACTTTTTGATAAAGAGCAATGAGTTTCTGTCTAATGTTTCATGAAATTGATAATTTAAAATAATGAAAATATAATGAATAAAAGTATTATGTATATTGTATTACAAACGAAAAACTAGCGTGCCGATCAATGATCTACCGAAAAGTTTATTCATATAGTTACTTAAAACATGTTACTACATGTCGTTAAGAACTGTCGTTCCACAATGATAGCCATCGCTACAAGAAATATTCAACAAAATCGTGTTCAAGTTCACACACACACATTTTTTGTAGAGATTATGTTTCTGTCAATGTACGTATCGATTGTTTGCTGTAGAAGGTACGTATTGTTAAAAGTATTAATATCATAATATATATTAGATATATTATCATCAAGTTATGATACTTTATCGCCGAATACCGTTCAACATTATATTCTTACATAGATGTTCGTATTTTGATTCCACAGTTTCATAAACAATTCGTAATTTTTAATTTAGTTTTTCGATATGAAAAATATTGGAAAATTCCTACACAAAATAATTTATGTATGTGTGTGTGCATGTATGAACTTCTGCAGTATTTTTGGGTCACCGCAAAGAACAAATACAAATTATAATTATATTTTAAATTATTTAGAGAAAAACAATATCATTTAATTATTTTACCTGTTGCTAAAGTGCTGGTTAGTTTTATTCCTTGGTTACTCTTCCTTTACTTCTATCTATATTAATTGCTTCTTCCAGCAGATATAACAATATTTTAGCTTTACAAAATATACCTAGGCCTAGATATTAAAAAAAAAAATAAATATAAAATGTAAATATTCACTTACAATTAATCAATTTATATGGTTTATATTAAAAATTAAATAATTAAAAATAAATTAAATAATTAAGCAATTAACTTTTCCATTCCGTTTTCTTTTATTCTTTTTTTTTATTAAAACAAAAATTTATTAAAATGTTAAAATTTGAAATATACGATTTTTGTTTTTTTTTTTAAATAAATAAATAAATCAATAAAAAAAAACCGTCAAGAATAAAAAAAAAATACCTCGCTCAACATATTTTGAAATAGAGTATTTTGAACCATTGTGACACGAATTTTATTGTCAAAGAAAAAAATAATACATATAGATGTCACCCAAATTTATAAAATAGAATGTAGTACGTATAAGAAAATATAAATGTCAAATTTAGCTCTCAATATAATTTCAAGAAATTACAAATCCAAACAAAACGACGTGGAATTTACTGCAATTTTTTTTTGGCTTATTATTGTTTAATTTTTAAGTAGAATACAATTTATTTATTTTAATTTAAAATAGAAAATAATATAATTTATATATAAATATATATAACGAAAAGAAAAATAACATTTCTTTTTATAATGGCACCAACTGTGAGACGTAAAATTAATGATGGTTTGTTAGCAAGAGTTAATTTTCCACTATATGCTGTGGAGATGTTAACAAGTCGTCATGTTTTAGTAGCTGGTGGTGGTGGTTCATCAAAAACTGGCGTAGCCAATGGTTTTGTAAGTAAAGGTTTTTTTTTTTTTTTTAAAAATAAATTTGGTAATGTAAATTTAATATCAAAATTATAATTGAAACTGCTTTTCGTATCGTTATAGGAAATCTATGAAATTTATCATAATGGTGATCGTTTTGTTGCCGAAGAAATTATACGTCATGAAACTGGAGCAAATGTTGTAATGAATTGTGCCATAAGAAATGATGGACGTAAATCATATTTAGTAGCCGGACAAGAAAGTCATTGCCAATTATATCATGTTAATATGAATATAATGGATGATACAAATGATATAAATGATAAGAATAAAGATAATAAAAATGATGGTAGTAATATAAATAGTGAAGGTGGTATTAAATTTAGAAAAAGGAAGAATTCAGAAAAACCATCATCTGGAACAGAAAATATAAACAATGGAATTCCAAAAAATATAATGAATAATTCAAATCAAAATAATAATAATAATAATAATAGCAATAGCAATAATAATAAATATATAAATTTTGATATAAAAACTGGTGATTCAGTACAAACTGATTTTTCGAAAATTGATCCAATACAAAGAGTTATAAGAATTAGTTTTAATGGTAAATTAATGGCAACCGGTGGTACGGATTGCCATATACGTATATGGAATTTCCCTAAATTAAATCAGCTATTTGATATTAATGCACATACAAAAGAAATTGATGATTTAGATTTTAGTCGTGATAATAAATTGTTAGCATCAATTGCTAAAGATGGTAATGGAATTATATGGGATTTAACAACAGGCAAAGAAACTGTTAAACTTAAATGGAATCCACCTGATGGTATAAAATATTTATATAAACGTTGCCGTTTCGGTGTGTATGAGGGTAAAAAAGATAAGAATCGTTTATTCACATTAGCTAATCCATTCGGCAAAGTTGGAAATCAGGTATATTAACTATCGATTAAAAAATAAATATGTAATATATTGAATATATTTTACGTATAAAAACAGAAAGGATTTCTACAACAATGGGATCCTGAAACGGGTACCTTAACAAATACAGTTGGCATTGATGAAAGTTTAGCATCATTAGCGGTTCGTGATGATGGTCGTTTTGTTGCAATTGGTACTATGTTTACTGGAACTGTATCAATATATATTGCATATAGTTTACAAGTATATATATCCAATATATATATTTATCAAAATCTATATTCTCTAATATTGATATTAACTTTATAAATTATTATATATTTAGCGAGTTTTACACATTCCTAGTGCACATTCAATGTTTGTTACTGGACTTGAATTTATACCAATAAATAATATTGATGGTCCGGCAATATCAAGTAATTCAGAGGCAGCGGTTTTATCAATTTCAGTTGATAATAAAGTTTGTATACATAGTTTACAATATAGACGTAAGTAAATATTTACTGTTAGTCGTATTAATTTTTATTATTTTCGCTTTTTCTATTAATTTTTTTTTTTCTTGATTTTCAGATACAATTCCAGCTTGGTTAGCTATTGCATTTATTATTATTATACTTATTTTGAGTTTTATGTTTTGCTCATTTATTGGAATTTAGTAGAAATACACATTTATTAGTTTAGTAATATATACAAGCATTATTATTGCGATTATTACTACATTTTATCAAAATTTAATAAATTCAAATATTATTTGTTGCAATATAATTTTAGAACTTTTTTTCATAAAATCATTACGAAATAGGTCTTGGGTGAGAATGTCTAATATTTTAGTATTTGAAATATATGAAAGTATTCGTTGATTTATATTTTCCGATAGTTTAAATGTTTCTTTAAATTAAAACCACAGAACTAATTTTATTAGTCCATACTCCGGGTTACAATTACCATATAGAGCACGATAATTATGGATTTTCGATTGATTGCAATATTAACAAATAATATGAAAATAAATTATCCGCTTACCAATATAATTTTGACTTTACTGCATAACAATGGATGATGGATAATACTTATGTTATTGCACTATAGTGCTACTGGTATCTGCATGAATGGATAGTATGAAACCAATAACGATTATCTGGTTGGTTTGCTTCAAAAACTTCCTTCTTGGATCATGAATTTCCTCATACATTTTTTATTTTGAACATATTCTTTCAAAATATTAATTTCCCCAAAATTTGTTTGAGATTTGGAGTTCTTCATTTTTAATACCTTTAAATTATAAAAAATAAAATTATTAAACCTAAAAATTAAGGTTTTAAAGTTATTTTTAATTACCAAAATGGTTCGCCAAGCAACCGAAATTTGTTCTTCTTCAATTTGATTTTTATGGTTATGTTCATTTAAAAATTTCATATTGATTGCGAATAATGTAAATTTAATAACATTATCTGCATTTTCTATGTACAAGTTCACATCTTAAAATAATAAAAATCGTATTCTTAAAATAAAAATTATCAAAATTATTTAAATAGTGATAAAGAAAATATAGAATTTTTTATGTTAATGATGCACTTGAATCTTTTTCCAAATATTTTTATTAAATATTTTTTTACCGTGTACAAAATTTAGCAAAATGAGCAACAAGATACGATAGATGAACGATGAGCGTACTTTTTTTGTCAGTCTTTTGCGTCATTTGGATTTGACATTTCCTTATAGTTGTTTCTCTTTATCTCATGAGCGTATGCCGAAAACGTAGAGTGCTTTTATTTGATTCTGTTTGTACTGAAATTGAAATCGTAAATGTAACGTCTATTTTTTTAATAACGAAAATTTGATAATATTAACATTAATAATTTATTAAAAATAAAATAAAATATAATTATTAAAATTAATCGAAAATAGCGAAACTATAATTAACAATAAAAACAAAATGCAACAAGTACAACTAAATGATTTAAATTTAAACGATACAACCTTTGATATTGACGCTGTTATAAATGATTCAAATGAAATTCATCGTATAATTACTAGGAAAAAATTAAAAAACAAATATAAACCATTGTTTTCAAATGATAAAGGGAAGCGTATTACAGTAAGTTAATTTTATTATTATTAATTTTATAATTTTTTTTATATTATAATTACAATAAAATTTAGAAAGGACCAGATCCAAATTTTCCTGTTGAAAGATTAAATCCTGTTGGTAATACAAATGCAACCAATGGGAATTTTTCACCACCAAAACGATATGTTTATAAGGAAATAGGTGATTTTATATTTCTAACATTATTATTCTTTAAATTTTTGAATATTGGTTTTTTAATTTGTAGAAACTGCTGTAGTACGTGATGCAGATAATTTTGTTAAACCACCAGATAATTATAATTTAACAAAACTTAAACGGCAAAAAATAATAAATCAAAATGATTCTAATATGACTGTGAAATTTGTTAGTAAATATAATTATAAAATATATATATATCATTTATAAAAATATGATTTTAAAATTTTAGTTTCAAAATCCACCCCAAGCTTGTAGTACTCCAATATTAAATGCAGCAGAAAATAAGAATGCAAACATAATAAAAAGGGTATCAATAGTATTAAAAGACATTCGAAATATTCAACCAATAAATCCAAGTAGAGCTCAACCTACTGATGATAATTTAGCAGATCATTTACGAATAAATAACTCGGAAATAAACTATAGTAATAACGATACTGTGAAACAATTTGCAATGAATAAAAATCTATCAAATTTAAAACAATTACATACTAAATCTCAAATTAAAAATATTACAAATTATAATCGTACAATGCAACTGGAATTTGCACATGCAAATCAAAATCAGGATGAAATATTTGTAAACGAAGCAGTTCAAAATAGAATAATGGATAATGTAAATACAACAAATAGATCTGATAAAGACATTGAAAGTGAAACTGTTGTACCACAAGAACATCTCTCACATCGTGCAATCGAACAATTTTCAAACTGTGATTTAGTAGAAAAACAAACAAATACGTCTGATAGAGATATGCAAGTTGTAGAAAATATTGAACTTCAAAATGATTCAATTGATACACGTAAATCAAAAACTGTACCGGAAGAAAATTCTTCTGATAGTGAAATTGAATTAGATAATGTGATTCAACCTAAAAATAATTCAAGAAAATCTTCTATACAAAATGCGGAGAACAAAGATACATCAAATATTCAAGAAAAATCACGTTCCTCAATTATTAAACTTAAATCAAAAACTGTACCGACAGAAAATTCTTCTGATAGTGAAATTGAATTAGATAATATGATTCAACCTAAAAATGACTCAAGAAAATCTAATATGCAAAATACACAAAAAAAGGATAAATCAAATATTATTCAAGAAAAATCTCATGCTTTAATTAATGAACATAATTCAAAATCTATATCGGAAGAAAATTCTTCTGATAGTGAAATTGAATTAGAAAATGTGATTCAACCTAAAAATAATTCAAGAAAATCTGATATGAAAAATACACAGAAGAAAGATACATCAGATATCATTCAAGAAAAATCACGTTCCTCAATTATTAAACGTAAATCAAAAACTGTACCGGCAGAAAATTCTTCTGATAGTGAAATTGAATTAGATAATGTGATTCAACCTAAAAATAATTCAAGAAAATCTTCTATACAAAATGCGGAGAACAAAGATACATCAAATATTCAAGAAAAATCACGTTCCTCAATTATTAAACGTAAATCAAACACTGTACCGGCAGAAACTTCTTCTGATAGTGAAATTGAATTAGAAAATATGATTCAACCTAAAAATGACTCAAGAAAATCTAATATGCAAAATACCCAAAAAAAGGATAAATCAAATATTATTCAAGAAAAATCTCATGCTTTAATTAATGAACATAATTCAAAATCTATATCGGAAGAAAATTCTTCTGATAGTGAAATTGAATTAGAAAATGTGATTCAACATAAAAATAATTCAAGAAAATCTGATATGCAAAATACACAGAAGAAAGATACATCAGATATCATTCAAGAAAAAACACGTTTCTCAATTATTAAACGTAAATCAAAAACTGTACCGGCAGAAACTTCTTCTGATAGTGAATTTGAATTAGAAAATGTAATTCAACCTAAAAATAATTCAAGAAAATCTGATATGCGAAATACGCAGAAAAAAGATAAATCAGATATTATTCCAGAAAAATTACGTTCAATTAATAAACGCAAATCAAAAATTGTACTGGAACAATATTCTTCGGATAGTGAAATTGAATTAGAAAATGTGACTCAACTTAAAAATGCTTCTAAAAAACCTAATGTGCAAAACATACCGCCAAAAAATACACCAGCCGTTATTCAAGAAAAATCTATTTCTTCAAACAATAAACATAAATCAAAATCCGTACCGGAAGAAAATTCTGCTGATAGTGAAGTAGAAAATGAAAATTTAAATCAGTTACGGAATTTATCAAAAATTTCCAAACCACAATATAAATTAATAGCGCATAAAAATCAGTTTGTTCAAAATAAATCTTATTCATCAAATAAGAAAATTAAATCAAATATTGTACAAGAACAAAACAATTCAACTGATAGCGAAGCTGAAGTTCAAAGTATTAATTTAGCTAACGACTATTTATCAGTAGGTTCAAAAGCACAATATTTAAGTAAAATGCAAAATTTAAAATCAAAAAGTATTCGTTGTACGCATAATGAGATTAATTTAAATACTGGAATAAAATTTCATCAACAACGACAACATCTATTAAATATTGAATATAAAAAACAAAATCATAAAAATAAATTTTCTAAACACACATCAAGATTAGAGAGGCTGCTAAACAACAGTAGCGACAGTAGCTGTGATTCAGCAGATAATCAATGTCATAAAAAATATAAGTTAACAGATAATAGAAATGTTGCACATAATTATTATCAACATTCAATACAATATAAAGATAAAAATAATAAAATGAAACGAAAATATTATCATGGAACAAAATCTGATATAGATTCTGAACAAGAAATACAATATCATAAAAAACCAAAGCGATATACACAAATTATACATTATGTAAATTCAGGAGCATCAATAAATAATAGAAATAATACACGTATTTCACAAAAACCTAATCGAAAACGTTCAAAAGTTCGACATCGACAATATAATTTGATTAGATCTTCTTCTGATTCAGAAACTAATATAAATAGAAGTAATGGTAAAAAAACGTACCAACAGCCATTAAATCGAATACAGTCTCATTACGAGCATAATGAATTTAATAGCTCATCATCTGATTTAGAATCGAATTGTGAAAAAATTACCAACCAAATTACCCTACCGTCACCACCACCACCGCCACCACCATCACCACCACCACCACCACCATCATCACCACCAGCACCATCACCACCACCACCACCACCACAAAAAGATGATTTAGTTAATGTGCAAACGAATGTGTCACAGAAATATCAATCAAATGGTGGCGGGGATCAATTAGAAGATGAAACCGAAAAATGTGAGTCATCCATTTTAATATCTAATCGATCAACACAAATTGATAATAGAAATTTGATTATTACGGATAAGAATTTATCGCCATATAAAATTGTAAATAATGTGGATAAAAATAAAACTAATGAATTACAAAAATCTCATCGCGAACCAGTAGAAGAAGAACGTACAAATGAAAATATTGTTGAATCTATAAATCAAACAAATATACTATCAAAAGAAGACCAAGAAAATTATAAGCAAAAAGATTCGGATAAAAATAAAAAACCGATACAAAATTCTAAACTAGTTATTAATAAGAACATGGAACCACCTTCAGGTGTTCAATTGTTTTCAAATGCTACAGTAATAAATTTTGAACGATTATCACAATGTGCAAATGAATCAACAATAATAGAATTATCGCCAGCGTCATCACAAGTACAAAAAGACCATGTAAATTTCGATTTTGTAATAATTTTAAAACTTATTTTTCGAATTTACTTATTTTTTTTTTTTTTTATCAGATAACAGCAGTCATTGAATTAGGAAAAGAAAATTCAATAAGAAATAATAATTTTATTATACCTACAACCTTTCCAAAACAACGTGTAAGGGTAAATGCAATTTTATAATATTTTAATGAATATAAAAAAAATGGGACGAAGGTATTCTCTCTAATACGTCGATTTCTTAACCAATGTTGAGGAAATTTTGTATCGAAAGTCTATATTTTCATTGGGTATGTCAAGCAGATTAATAAACGTATTATTGGTTACTGATAGCAATCATATAATATATAAGTATTTTGGATCAATAATACGCGTATAAATGTGTTTGTTATATCCAACCGAGAAATATAGCCTAAGTTTAGGATTCACAAAACGAAGAATTATTGATTTTTATTCAAAAATTCAATCTAACTGGAAAATTTCATTCATGCAATTAAAACGTTTTATGATACTAAATTATGTGAAATTTAACGGAAAATATTCACATATCAACACTTCCATACCATAGTAATTAATTAATGTTTCCCCAACTGCAGTTATTTAGATTTCAATACAATTGATCTTAAGAGACTCATCCGCTTATCTAAAATACTTTTGCAATAGTTGTATTTTATTTTGCATGTCATTATTCGCATGTCACAATTGACAACGCATTTGTAACAGCAAAATACAGTAAAGTTATTCCCTAAACTAAACTAGTTTATTGTAAATTTGGTTATGCATATAACCATGGATAAATGTAATTAATAATACTAGTTTTATTTTATTTTAGAAAAATAAAGAACACATGGAATATATAAAACATTTTGAGGATTCAATTCGTAATCCATGTAATCAAACAAAAGATATTAATAGTTCATCTCGTCGTATTTTGTACAATAAACAACTGGATGAAGATGTGGATACACAAAATGAACCAAATAGTGCAAACATAAATGCTGAACAAAATGAAGCCATAGAAACCATTATAAATGAACCATTACCAAATTCAACGAGTGAAAGCGTACCCTTAGGTATATATAATATAATATAATAAATTAAATTAGTTATAACTTGACATCTGAGCCATGTAAACATTCTTGTAAAATAATGAAAATATCCTTATGCATGTGAAGTGAATACTCCTTTAAATTTCAATTATATGATATTTGTGTTCCTGATATATATATTTTAAATATTCTTGAAATTGTTGTTTTGATCCCTTCCTTTTTACACGAAAATGTTTTCTTATTTCATAATTCTTCAATTATTCAATTTTACATAATAGGTAGTTGTATTACGGTGAGGGCTTCTCCGACGGTGTACTATTTTTGGGCATCGCCTTAGTTTGTTCCAATATTCCACACGTATGTATATTTGTACCTTGTATTTTTGTAATTTTTGTACTATCGGTTTGAGTATTTCCAAGTTGCCTGCTTTCAATTTCCATAAAGGCGATTTTTTTTATTTTGTCACACTTTTCAATATCTTTGATAATGTGATGTAGCGCCATAAAACAATTGAAACTGGAATTTTATTAATTTGTTTTTGCATAACCTTCAAGATGTTCTTATGCCTTATTGAATTCTTGTGGCAATTGTGTGTGTGTATGTATGTTTTGGTATCATAAAATATATAAAAATTGCATTTATAACAATATAGATCCGGTGGCAGAGAAAAGTACTAAGGAAGAAAATGTAAAGCATAACAAGTTTAAGAATGTAAAGCAAAAAAGAGACAGTTTAAACACATTTACAGCAATGGCTGTTAAACTTTATGCCTATAATCCATTAAAAGAACGCGAAGTACCTGAAGGTATGAAAAAAATACCCTTTTTTTTTTGGTTTTTTTTTTTCTATTATTTATTTATTTATTAAATTTTGTAATAATAATCTGAATTCCTTAAATAAGGTTGTAGACGATCAAATCGTAATCGTCGTTTACCTGCTGAACGAAAGATATATACCGAATCAGAAATAAGAAATTTAATATCAGAAAGAATTGTTGGATTGGAAAATAAAAAATTTGATTCACTGCGTACGCAAATGAAAGCGAAACAGCCGCAATCCATTAATACTGATTCAAATAATGAAAAAAATAATAATACTGACGGTCAAAATCAACCACATCCACAAATATCTAAAGTATTCTATTATATTTATATTAATTTTAATTTATTTTTATAATTTTCGTTTATCTTCTTTAAAAGCCACCGGCGGAAACTAGTTGTAATTGGATTGATTCCATTTTTACAAATCAAGAAAATTCTACATCACAAACGAGGAATATCATTTCTCATAAATTAAAGGATGATAACGATCAAAGTATATTACGTAAGTTGAATTGATTTGTATATAATAATTTCCTATTATAGCATATATTTTAACTAAATGTTATTACGTTCTAGAAACTTTTACTACAAATAATCTTGAATATGTTCATAAGAATGTTGATTATGCTTTTTATAATAAAAGAACTGGATATTTGCGATTAGAACCATTTACAAAAAAGGACGCAGTTGTCACAAAACATAGAATTGTAAGAAATCTTTTTATTTGGTTTTTTCTATAATATTCATTTTTAAATGTTTTTTTCTTGTCTATGTTCAGAATCTTTTAGTACTATCTGGATCTGTTAATGTCATTGTTAAGAATATAGATAATGCAGTTACGGCAACTGAAGGCATTTGGTTTAGTATATCAAAAGGTAAATTTATTTGATTTATATAAAATATATATATATATATATATATGCAAATGTAATAATATGAAAATTGATAATAATTGTATTCACGAAAGTTTTTAAAAGATTTATTGTTCAATAATCAAAACGGTAATCCATACATCTTAATATTGTTTGTCATAGATACATGCAAAGTGCCATGCCAATTCATCCGAATTCAAACTGATCTAACTTTTTTGGTATTTTATATGTTAAAAATGGAACTATGATTTATGGCAAATTGGCAATTATACATGAAATACAATATTTGAAACGTTTGCAAGCATCGATTTGGGTGTCGTAGTTTTAATTTGATAACTTATCAATCACGTACATTTTTTAATCTTGTCCTCCTAATTATCACATAATAATTTTGCATAAAAGTATGCGATTGCAAAAAAATATAATTAATATTTATTTATTTCTTTTCTATAGGTACGGTGTATGAAATCCGAAATGATTCAAATAAATATGCAATAATTCATTTCTGCAAAGAATTGTAATTAATACGAAAGAGGTTTTGGTAATCATAGTTAACATAATACTAGTACAATTTTCTAATAATTAATATATTTTCAAAATTATCTTAAATTTTATTTTACTTATTGCAATTAACATTTTCATTATTATTTATTAAATGATAAATTGTAATAATAAAATAAATGGAATTAAAATTTTCATTTCCAAAAATAAAAGTAAAAATCTTCAGATTATTGTGTATTTAACAATTTAATGAAATGAAAATTAATCTATCCACATTACATTATGAATGGAAACGAAGCGATCATTAATATGGTGAAATCGAAGTAGTAGTACACTACAAAATAATAAGTTAATCAAAAAAAAAAAAAATTAAAATTAAGTGAATGTGTAATGATTATGATTTAAACTAATTTACCGATATAAGTGAATATGTATATATGAAAACGAAAAAACCAATAGCTTAATTTTTGTTTTGATGTATGTACCATTTAGAGTCCTTGTAATATAGGCATTACAGTTTTCGATAAATATATATAAAACGCAATATGGAAACATAATAATCCTATATTAGACCCGTTTTTTTTATTTTTTATGAAAACACAGTGTACTAATGCACGCTGTATGTACGTATTCCAAAACACCATACATATATACCGATCTATCCATATTGTATCTGATATTATGAAAGACTCATTCAGGACACATGCGACATACTAAAACACTATACAGACACACATGGTATCCAAATTACCTGCACTCGAATGTGTTTTTTTTTTTTTTTTTAAGCAGACACAATTGACGCACATGTCTGTGTATGGTGTCCGGAAATACCGTGCCTTTCAAAAAACCAGGCAAATGTTTTATATTGAAAATATTAAAATTACAGGTTTTTGTTTTTTTTTTTGTAATTTTCAATACTGATTTGTCTGAAGTCTGAAGACATGCTCTAATCTTTACCATTAAAGCTATAAAGTAATTTATATTAAGTTCATCTTTTAATGACGATGGATATTAATAATCGGTCAAAGACATATAATAATATCAAAATTTACTTATGTATGTTCTCTATATATATACAGTGAATATTGCATTCAATTCAATATATCGCACATCACATTTAATTAATATGTAAATAAATACTATATAGCAACGATTTGTGTTAATTTTTCATATATTGTATTCCGGTGAATTTATTCAAAATGTTGTATTCAATATGGAATATTTTGATTACTGACAACAGTTTGAACTAAATACAATATTCACTGTATGTATTATAGGGGTGATTAGTATTAGTAGCAAATAGTTATGTAAGCAAAAATGTTCAATTATATTTTTGGTTTGTTCATACACCGGTGGCGGCGGTGGTGACTACTAAAAATACAAATTACCATTTTAATAAATGTTAATATTAAAATATTACAAAATATATTATTTGTTTGTTGTGTTTTCTTTTGATTTCCATTTATATATATATATTTCTTTAATTTAGAAATTAATTATATAGTTTTGGCTTAAGACGTGTAAAGTCAGTCTAAGGCTATTACCCAATTCGAAATGAAAATCTCTTCGAAAAGCTTGATATTCTGCTTGTACTTTAACATTTGGCAGATAATAGTGACGCGTCAAGCGTTAGCTGTAGCATAATATATATGGTAGACGACTGGAAAATCGGTATGATGAGATTTTTATTTCGAATTCAGTATACTATATGTTGTACACAGGATATTACAAGAAAATTGATACGCATATTAATGGGAAAATCTAACATACGTATTTTTAACCGTATTATTGGTATGAACATATACTGTCATATTCAGTGGAAGCATATGGAGACTAATACCAATCATTTCCATAGGAGATTTTCAAATGTTATTTTATGAAAATAAGATTATTCATAAAAATTATAGTTTTGAAAAATTAAAAAAAAAAAACTATTCATAATTACAAAATTAAATAAATTAAAATTACAAATATAAATAAATAAATAATTAAATAAATAAATAAATAAATAAATAAATAAATAAATAAATAAATAAATAAAAATATACAATGATAATTAAAAAAAAAATTATAAATAAAATGAAATAAATAAATAATAATAAAATAATATAATAACAAAAATATAAAAAAGAAATATAAAATAAATAATTTATAAATTAACAATTTTAATAGAAAGAAATTAAGTAAGTATTAAAAAAAATAACATAGTGTTAAATTTAACCCACGTTGATTTTACAAAAATATTTAAATGTTATCGAAACTTGAAAAAAAAAGATTAAAAGATTTTTTTTTTTATAATTTTTTATCATTTTTATTTATTTTTTATTTCATTTTTAATTTTTTTTATATTTCTTCTTTTTTCTTTTTTTTTTTCTTTTAATTATATAACAAAAACAATAAAATTTATAATTTATTTAATTATTTCTTATATAATTTTTGATAATACTGGTTTTAATTTATTTTTTTTTTTTTATCTTAAATATATATAATATTTAATAATTATTATTCAATTTATTTATTATATAAATAATTTTCATTATTATAATTAAGTTTTTCGTTTATTCGGTATTTTTTTTTTGTATTTATTTATTTTAATTAATTAATATTAAATACCTACGTTTTTTTGTTTTCATTATTTAGTACCACGAACATAAGAACATAAAAATTAAATTAAATGATAAAACAAAGGGGTGGTTTGGTGGTGGTGGTGGTTGTAGGTGGTAAGTGGTTTGGTATAGTGGTGGTTAAATAAATATTTTTTGAGAATTATATTTTCACATTTGTAAATATTATAATATACTATTTTTAATAATTATTTTTCTCTCTAATAATTTTCATATAATTGATTTTATTTAATAAAATCAATAATAACAATTATGAAAAAAAAAAAAAAAAATTGAGTTAAAATATATTTACTTATTTATTTAGTTTTTATGATAATAAAATTATATATTTATATTTCGTAATAATATTACAACAATCATATATATTATATATTATTTAAATATTTTTACTATTATAATTATTTATGTCTTTTTCATCTGTTATTTATATTAACCACATTAACACCTTTTTTTTTTGGTATAAGGTGAAGGTGTGAAGGATGTAATTATTATTTAATTGAAGATAAATTATATAATGAAAAATGTATATGTAGAAAAAAGTAATAATGAAAATATAGGACAGAAATTTTTTTAAGTAAATAAATTTATAAAGAATTTGAAACAATATCATTAAAATTTCGATAGATGTGACGGCAGTGGTGTGTGTGTGTGTGTGTGTTGACGTGACGATACGTTTGGTTTCACGAAACATTTTAATTAATAACTATTTTTCTTATAATTAGTAAGTATTATAATATGTATTTGTCATTTGTTATGATACACATGCAAGCTAATTAAACTATACGGTTGTGAAATATGTGTACATAACACACCTGTTTATCTGAACGGAACTGATCTATGGAAGTAGATTCTAACGAATTTAAATGTTGATTGACTGCGACACAGACTAATTCAATAATTTATTAAATCTATGTATTTATGTAATTATATTATGTAACGCATTAACGACAAAATATAGATGTAAGCAGAAGATTGGTGAATAACGTGTATTCTTGTTCCGGATTGAATTGAAGGCGAAGGAAGTGATTATAATTGACAATTGAAAATAAATTTGAGGCTTTGGATAATAATAAAGAGAAGTCACAATTTATTAACCGAAGACATTTTAACCGAATGCTAAAGGATTTCACGGAGCGGATTATAAATGAAAAAGCCGTAAGAGAACTGTTGAAATAATGGTCAGAATAATATTGGTAAATTGTTAAACATGTCTGTACACACAGTGATTATCAAGTAATAAATGTTTATATATTATAATTATTTTAATTCATTGTTTGTATACAATTATAGGAATATGTGTTTTAAGTCTTGACCAACAACGTTTTTTTAAAATATATGTGAAATTTATGAAATGATATTGTTTCGAAATAATAAAATAATAAAATATATAATATTATAGTTCGGATATTATTTTTTTTTCATTTTCTAAACAGCTAAAAATTTAATATAGATAAAAAAAAATCATTTAATTTAATTTAAAGAATTTTTTATAGCACTAATTTTTACTTAAACATTTAATTTAAATTCTTTACTTAAAAATTAGGTGAGACAAATAAAAAGTCTTTTATTATTTTATTTATATTCTCAATATGAGAAAATTTTTGTTTTTTCTGTTTTTTTATCATTTTTCTATTTAAAATAAATTAATAATTTATTTTAGTTTTGTTGATAAATATATTGAATAATGCAGATAAATAAAATACATTTATTTATTGATGTGTGTGTAATTTAAGGAGTATGTAATACCTTTAACGCTTAACGGTCGGTCGATTGGTGGGCGGATGTCGAGTAATACTTTATTTTTATATTAAAATTTTCGTCGCGACTTTACATTTAAAGAAAATTGTGTGTGAAGCGGGATTGTAAATAACTGCAACGAGTTTAGCCAAAAGATTTGTTGAATATTTTGAAAAATTTATCATTTTCGGAAAAACTTCATATGCAAATGTATTGTTAAAAATCAAAAAATTCAATATAACTATGTTATTTAACTTTATTATTATTGCTTTATTATTATTGCGGAATTTTAAGTTGAAATTAGATGACAACATTTTTAAATTAATCGTTTTTTTTTTCCTGAAAATATCTGGATTTTTGTTGTTTTGTTATTTGGAACATCTTCTTAACATAATGAAAAAGAAAAAAATAAGAATAAATTAATTGCCATGTTTACCACGGCATGTGAAATAACATTGATGAAGGACAACAATGTAGTATATGTCAGTCCTTTAACGACAGTGTCTTTTTTTTTTTTTGTAAGAATTAGACAGAAAAATTTATATTAAAATTTGTTGTCAGATCAAAGATCAAAATACGGGGAAAAAAAAATTCCAGAGATCCGTAATTTGGCTGAACATCATACGGACGGAAGGAATAAATGTTATATGGTAATATCGACTGATAGAATACATTGAATCGTCGTTATATTTTAATACACCCACCGTGTTCATCCGAACATTATATTATTATTATTATTATTATATTTATTATAATTATTATTATTATTATTATTATTATTATTATTATTATTATTATCAATTTATTATATATTGCATTTTCAATTTAAAAAATATTTATAAATTTATATTTATAATTTACTGAAATAATAATTAATAATTATAATTATTTTTAGCAAATTAATAATTATATTATTATTATTATTATTAATTATTTTACTTATACATATTTTATATATACGTTAATTTATTATTTTTATAAGTTATATTTATAGTTTACGCGATGAGTATGCGTATGAACACAAAATAGTTTCTCATTCGAATTTCTTATTTTTAAATTAATTAATAATAATAATATTAATAATAAAAAAAAAAAAAAAACATACCTAACATTATTTATTCATTTTAATTTAACTTTTTATGACTTATAATAAAAAATTCAATTTTTTTTTCCCCATAACATTTCTCTACAACTATTAATTTTTTAAATAGCATTAATTTTATTTAACATTTGTTTGTCAATCGATTTCTTTATTTATTATTTATTGTGTGTTTGCGTTGACTACAAACGTTTTTGTCTGTTTGTGTGTGTATGTGTATGATTTATTTTTAATTAATTGTTTTATATTATATAATTTTTATTGTTATTTTCTATATATCAATTCCTCTATATATTATAAATAAATTATAACAATATTTTACGATTTGTTTTAATTTTAATATTTGAAATTATACTATTTATTTTTTTTTTATAAATATATTTTTAATTATTTTTTATTTCTTGCTATTTTTTTCTGAATTTAAATCAATCCCTCTTTTTTTTTCATTATTTTTTTTTCTTTATTTTTACTGCGATAAATATATTTTAATTTAATTAATAAAAAATAATTATAAATATTGTAATTAAAAGTATAGTAATAAAAATTAAAAAAATATGTAAAAATAGGGTTGGGTTTTTGTTGTTGTTATTGTATATTTAGTGTATTGCAAAATTGTATATTATATTTTTAATTGATGATTTATTAATTAATTCATTTATTATTTTTTAATATATTTTTATTTAATTATTAATTAAGTTTTTATTTTATTTTCTGGCTGTGGTTTTTTGATACTGATGAAAATAAAAAAAAAAAAAAAAAAAAATTGTGGAGGTGTTGGTGTAAGGAAAGGCGCGACTTATAATATCTTTTGTTTAATTATATTAATTTTATTTATTTAATTTCATTTTATAATAATTATTTATTAAAATTTATTTAATGAATACTTATACGAATTTTCATTTAGCATTAGTCAAGCTTTAGTTAGATATATAAAATTAATTTTTTATGCACAACATATTCTTACCGGCCGTTGATTTAAACTAGATGTTTTGTCGCCATATACCAACAAATAGTTAGTGGAAAATGAGTGGGTGAATTTCCGATATTTAGACAGGAAAAGATTCTAGATATGTGAATTTTGACTAGACACCAGAAGTTTTTATAAACAAAATTGTTCGTTTGCCATAGAAAATGGAATGAGCGGTGCATATCGTGTAATGTTTTAGTTTAGTTTAATTGCACCAACAAACATTTATACATATTTTTCTATGATATAAAATAGCCGCATTCTGATGCCATCATGAAAATAGCTATACTTTTATTATTTATTTTTTTTCGGATTGTACAAAAACAACAGTAAGAAACAGTAGCGGAAACAACAGTATGAATACTATCCGATACATTTTTTTTCTAACATTCTGTATAGCGATACTGCACAGCAGTAAAACAATTAATTTATTAAATACCTCCTCATGCATTTGACATTTTTTTGGGAAGTGCATTTTAACATTAAATTTTTTAGATGGTAAATAGTGCATAAAATCTATGGTATTCATTAAATTTAAATTTAAATTTAAAACTATATTAATTGATTAATTAACACAATAATAAATAAATTTTATATTAATATAAATTACTAATATTTTGACTATAATACACACGACGTGTTTGGGTCGTGTGTGCGGCGCATTATATTATATATTTACTTATTTAATAACATCACTTTTATTTAATATTAATTTTTTAATTTAATATTATTTTATTATTATTATTAATAGAATTTTTTTTATCTAATTTTTTCTTAAATTTATTTTTATTTATTATTTTATTTATTTATTTATTTATGTATTTATTATTTCTTTTAGTTAAATATAATAATAATTAAATATAAAAAACTATTCGTCAATGTGACGAAACATAATCTGTTTATTTTTTTATTTATTTCCTTTTTTTTTTTGTATCGCATAATTCGATGACAGACTTTTTTTTTTTATTTTATTATTAATTATATAAATTTTAATATTTAATTCCATCTTTCGTTTAAGATAAGTTTTCCGGAAAAACAAAAAAACAAAACAAAAAAACATTTTACATAAGAAATCTTTTTCTTTTAGCTCTAACATTTTTACAATTCCATAAATTTATTTAGTATATAGTTAGTTATTTTTATTATATGATTGTTATTAGTATATAAATTAAAACCGATTTAATCCTGTTGATGATGAGCTCATTTATATTATTTTTTATTTGGTTTTTTTTGTTAATATCAATTAGTTAAAAAAAAACGTAAAACAAATTTAAATAAAATACAAATAAATTGAAAAAAAAATAAAATAATAAAAGGTACTCTCTTTGCGGGAAGATTTATTATATTTTTAATAATCATAGACATAAAAATTAAATAATTTTAAACATCAGCCACTGTTAGAGAAAATATTTTTTTAAATCGTTTATTGTGTATTCAAACACTCTTCTATATAAATATCAAACCATTATTAATTGTCATCATTTGTTTGTTTGTTTGTTTGTTTTTTTCTTTTTTTCATTTTTTTCTTTTAATTACGACAAAAAACACTTTTATAAAAATTTATTTATACAATAAACATTAAAAAAATATTCATTTTTATTATCTATATAAAATTTCTTTAAATATTATATATATGCAGCAGCAGCAGCAGCAGCTGCAGCAGCAGCAACACCACATCACACAAAATAACTTATGTCCCGAAAAAATATTTGTGATACGTAAAATTTATTTTTATATAAATATAAGGTGCCAGAAATTTTTAAATCTATATAATTTATTAATATAATAAATTTCAAATGTTGTAATAAAAAATTATAATAACTAAATAAAATTAATTTTTCCACAGGAAATGTGTGTGTGTGTGTGTGTGTGTGTGTGTTCATTGTTTATAAATAATTTTGTGAACATTGAATAATAAATATATGAGCGGTGAACGTTGTTGTATTGAAAATTTACCACACAGCCACACACACACACAAATAACTAACTTTTGATTCAAATGCCTGTTACCGATTTTGGCAATATCATTAATATTAAATTGATATTAAATGAGAAGATTTAATGGTTCCATATTGTTGTCTATATTATAACTTAAAGGTGCTTCTTCTATAAACGAATTATTTATACTTTGTATCGCCTGGATAACGTATCATCCTTTGTATGCAACGCATGATGCGTTTATTTTATATTTTCTAGTTAGTAGTAGTTCATTCTTGTTTTAAGCTTCCTCTTCAATAAATTTATAATACCACAATTAAGCACAAAGTGTGTATGAGTGTACGGTTTTTATAATTATTTTGTAAATAATAAAAATAGCAATTGAATTGCAAAATTTATATGATTGAAATGATTATTTCTCGTTTATGAATTCTGGTGTACTACTCCAAAATTTATCGTTTTCTGATAAAAAAAACACATAAATGTGAAACGAAATGAAAGATTACAAAATGCGTGGTTCGTGGTATTACAAATATTGTATATTAACATTTCATTGGAGTTATGGTCTTAAAGAATAAAATAAAATAAGTGTTGTGGGGTGTGGTGTGCGGTATACCCTTTAATACAACGAGCTTTTTTTCTAAATTGATTTAATTACTCTGTGCTCTGTAATACAAATATTACGTTTTCTCTTATTATGTGGTCGTCGTGGCCACACATAAACATATAATACCAGTGAAACGGTATTGACCTACAATATGAGGTATCAATTAACAAAAATTAAGTTTATATTCTTATGTGTGGCAATACATATGACCATTATTTATAATTAAATCAATTTTAATATGTGTGGCAAATAAAAAACGAAACGAAACCGAAACTAATCGATAGAAAACGTGACCTAACTAATTAATTAGGAAACAATTTACATTCGTATTATTTTTTTTTCTTTACCAAATTTATGTTTAATTTATGTTTTTAATTTCTCTATTATAAAATTATTAGATTAAGAACATATGATATACTGTGTAAAGTACTTTTATATATATTTTTTTAATAACTCTTATAATAATTTTCTTTATAAAATATATCAGTTTTAAAATTTTCATTTCCTATTCTTGTTATTAAATTTTTGAATCAGCACATAAATTTCACGTAATGAAACATTATACACATCGTCCTTTCCTGGTCACTTCGGATAGAGAGTATTTATTTGTACATTGTCCATCCTCTACAATAATTAACTGATATTTTAAATATAAAAAATTAATTAAAAATTACGTGTTCCAGTGAGTAGTACTTCAAAAAAATATTATATGGTTCTTTGATATAATTATTTATAATAGAAAACTTAAAGAAAAAAAAAATCGGATACCAAATTGTGTAACAGAATTAATTTTCATAAAAATCAAAATCAAAATTAATTAACCTCTTTGTGTGTGTGTGTGTGTTTTTTTTCGTTATTACATATTTTAAATAGTTCATTTTTTTTTTTAATTAATATAATTTAATTTAATTTATTTGAAAATTTATCACATAAAAATGATATATAGATTTCCATTTTTTTTTATAATTAAAATAATAATATAAAATTTAAAAATTAATTTTTTTAATATATCATTTTTGTGATAAATATTTCAAATTTATTATTTTGTATTTTAATTTGTATGATATTTATTTATTATAATAATATCTATATACTTAATTTTTAATTAATTAATTTTTTATTTAATTTTTTTGTTAAACGATATCAATGAGAAGTGGATATTAAAACTTTGGATGGAATAATAAATACTTATACATATAATATTATTTATAAAATGTGAGTTTAGCGGCGGCGACGGCACATTAAATAATAATAATAATAAAATGAATAAAATATATAAATTTATTTAATTTTTTAGTATCGTTACTTTTTAACAATAATATAATAAATAAATAATAAAATATAAAAAATGGTTTTTAATTGAAATTATAAAATCTAATAATATTTAGAACAGATACATAAGAACAGCGGTAAGCATTGTGGTTAGGATATGGAACGATATATAAAGAGGGTACTATTACATATATGAAATCGAACGAAAACAATCTATGGACAAATATATATTTAGAATGATACTCTATAGGATCTTTTAGGATCTATAAGAGAAATGATTAATACTGAAATTTTTCAATTGATTGTATGTTACTATTTTATCGTTTATTATTGCGAAAGAATAACTTTAAAAGTATAGTGTTAGAAGCAGTGGTTCCTTGAAGGGTGGTCTAATATTTTAATTAACTATCAATTTCTATTGAACATGAACTTTAATCGAATTTAACTAAGAAAATATTCTTTCCAAAGACGCATCAATAAAGTAGAAAATATTGAGTATCTTTGGACATATGAATTTTGAAATAAAATTTGATTCATAGCCCCTGTTACCAATTGTAATGGGTAAATCAAAATAAATAATCAGCAAATATAAATATTTAAATAATGATTACAGTACAATGCAATGGGTCAATAATTGATGCACGTTCGTTGTGAGCAAAAATAACAGACTAACAGAAACCGAATTATTATTTTCTATGTGGAAAATATTAATAATTTACAAAAAATACTTAATTTTTAAATTACAATAACTAAAAAAAGTAATGCTATTTTTTTGTTCATTTTACATAAAACAATTATTAAAAATTAATTTAAAATATCCACTTTCATTATCCGTTATGATTATTATTATTTTATTTATTTATTTATTTAATTATTTATTTATTTATTTATTTATTTGTTTATTTATTTAATTTTTTCATCAATATAAAAATTTTTTTTTCCTTTTTAATATATTGTATTTTATTTTAAATTTTATATATTTTCTATTCTATTATTAATTTTAATATATAAATTTATTATATTTTTAACCAGACCATAATTAGTCTTACACTTTAACACATTTATCATATTAATAGACAAAATGTCAATTTAATTTAATTAAATTTAATTATTAATAATAATAATAAAATTGATTTCTAATTATATATATATTTTTAAATATTTAAATTTTAATAAATAAACTATAATTATTTTTTTTTAAACTGTATTTATTTAAATTTCTGTTATTTATTATTTAATTTTTCATATTTTTAATTGTTTTTGTGATGTGGTGAAGGAGGATGATGGATGGATGGATGGAGGAGATAACAATATTTTAATTAATAAAAGAAAAATAGGAAAAACAAAAAATTAAGAAAAATTATTATTTTTTAAATAATTAAAACTTAATATTAAATTATCATAAAATGAAAATGTGTGGTTGAAATATGTTTATTTTTAATTTATTAATAATTGTGTGCGTTAATATTCTATTATTATTTTTATTATTATTATTATTATTATTATTATTATTATTATTATTATTATTATTTATTTTGATAATAAAGTATTATTTTTTTTTTTTAACAATTTTAATAACTATACAATTTCCTCCGCATTCCATATATATTAAACATATATGTTTTTTGGATATTAATAAATTATTACATTATATAATAATTAATTTAATTAAATATTTTTTATTCTATATATTATATTTATATATTTTTAACAAAATTTTGTATAGTGTCGGTGTGTGTGTGTGTGTGTGTGTGTAAGTATATGTGTGATGTGTGTAAGTATGAGATGTAATTGTGATAGAATGTAATAAAAACTAATTATTAATAAATAAAATTTTACACATTAATGTTACATGTTGAAGTGGATGGAGCTGCAATGGATGCATCTACTAAACATTTAATTATACAATCAAGTCTTTATAAATTATTCCGTATGGGAATATATTAGTATAACAATTCATCAATTTGGTCTGCAATAATTTTAATGCTATCATCATTATTATTATATATCAGTGATTTAGTCTCCATATTATAATGGCAATGTTTCAAATGTTTGCTAGATGCTAACCATAAATACCACCACTTATTTCTGTTATAACATGTGATTTGATTTGATAATAGATAATGAAAGTTTTACATAAATTTTGCCATCTAAATATAGATGATGATGGTGACGATTTATAAATATTTTAATTATAATAATATATATATAAAAAAGGAGTTAATTATTTTAACATTTAAATGTTTAAAATACATTTAATGTTTTCTTTTTTTTTTATTACTTTTAATATTTTGATTGAAAATATATATTTATTTTTTATAATATATTATATTTATAATAATTAATAAAATTAAATTAAATAAAATACAAAAAACAAATTAAATAATAATTATAGTTTATTAATTAATATAAGGGTTTTTTCTTCCTATTTTTTGCTTAATGTAATGTGTTGTTGTTGTTGTTGTGTGTATAACAAACAGTACAAAAACTAATTTATTTATTTTTAATTTAATTTCATTTAATTTTAATTTAACTATAATTTTTTTTTTTAATTTATAATTGCAACTATATAATCTTTTCATCGTTTATTATAAATATTATTATTAATATAAATTTTGAATATATATAGTTTTTTTTTTTAATTAATTAATTATTATCATATTTATTTAATTTTATTTATATTTTTACCCTTTTGTGTGTGTGTGTGTGTGTGTGTGTCAGTTTCTGTGTGAGTGACTGAGTTTGTGTGTATGAATGGGTGTGTATCTGTTTTTGTGTAGTGTTGTTAATTTTTAATTTATTTAATTATATTTTATTAAAAATATATATATTTATTTATTTATTTTAAACTCACATAATAATAAAAAATTATATTATTTTTTCGTCAGGCAATTATTAAATTTTTAAATTTTTAAAATAGGAAAATGCAAAAATTAATTGAAATTTTGCGATAGAAATAAAATTTTGCTTGTTAATAATTTTATAGTGAAAAATCAAACTTAATTATTTTTAAATAATACCAATTGATGATGATGATGATGATGATGATAATAAAGATGATGATAACGATGATGATGATAAAGATGACGATGTCCGCGGCTAGAGAGTACATGATGATTTGTAAACGATGCGTGTGTTGTGTATTGTGTGTATTGTGTGTATAGGAACAGTGTATTTTTAAAAATATTGTAATTTAATTAATTAATTTAATTTAATTAGTAGTTGTTGTTTGTTGTTATTGTTGTTGTTGTTGTTGTTGTTGTTGTTGTTGTTGTTGTTGTGAAGAATTAAAAAAAAAAAATAATAATGGTGCACTTGAAGAAAAAAGGTTTTGTTGGAAAAAAAAAATAATAAGAATATTTTAAATAAATATTTTCTTCTTATTTTTTTTAAAAATTAAAACAACAAATTCTTTTCAAAACTTAACGTTTTTTTCCCTCTTTATATCCATATATTATTAGAATTTTAATATTAATTTAATTATCTAATAATTAATTTAATTTGTTCATAGTTTTTTCTATTTTTCACTTTACACTTTTTATAATTTTTAAAATTAATTTAATTTATTTATTTATTTATTTATTTATTTATTTATTTATTTACTTTTCTTTTGTAATTCGAATAAACTAATTTTAATAATTAATATTTGTATATAATATAATTAATATGTATTTGTTTTACATATTAAATTAGATAATTTACTATTGCACTATAATATGCGGCGCTGATAGTAAAACTGTTACTGTTGCAATTATTGTAAATAATGTAAAAACAATTAAACAGAACCTATGAAAATAAATACAATTAATTATCCTTTAATTCATACATATTTAAATTTTTTAGCCTATTGCAAAAAAACATGAAAAAAAAAATAATAAAAGTATGTGTACATTTTTTGAATTACCAAAAGATTTTATCATTTTGAATTATCTTGTATTTGTGCTGTAAAAATAATTGTGAAATTTTGCATAATTTTAATTATATTAATTTAGAATAAAATTTATTAATAGTCGAAAGAAATTATGTGTCGCATTTGGACATACAATTCTGATGTTCTTTAAAAATTCTTAATTTTCCCAAAATATTAACTCATGCGTCTTGTTGGGGTGTGTTGTTCGATTTTTCGGATTTGCAAAAAGTTTTTTCGGAGAATGGAGAACGTTGAACGTTGACAAGTGAGAGAAATAATTTTGTGTATTCTAAAAATCGAACAACAGTGAAAGAGCGAATAAGCAACGTCCTACAAAATATTTTCGTAACGATTAATTGGTTAATTTGTTAACATGATTAAAATACATAATTGTTATTATGAAAGTGTTCACTAAAATATAGTAATAAATAAATTATTTGATAATTGTTTTCAGAACCATAATATTAACACTAAAATATTGGATAAATTCATAAAATGTGTTTCGAAAATAAAAAAAAAAGTAGCAAAATTGTAAAAATTATACAAACAATAAATATATTTCATACCTGTCCACAACCATTGCAGCAAATTTCCAATCACTAATTAATTCAGCTTCATCATCAGCTTTTTTCATACGATTTGTTATAAATTGTAATTCTTTTAATATTAAATGCATATCTTTATGATTACAATTGCCGCCCATCGAATTATGATGTTCTTCAACCGTTGTCGGACGTCCATAACTAAAAGTTGAACTAAATTCAATATTATAATATATTAAATTATATATAGAATTTAGAAATTTCAAAAACTACTACTAGTATTTATAAATAACATATACATAGATAATAAAAATGTTACCTAGAACCAATGGCTGTTTGTGATCCGGATATACCAACATGCCGAAAATCATCATCAATATCTAATACATTTGCTAATAAAGATTTTGATGAACGTTCTTTCAGTTCCAATTCTTTCATTCTATTATTTAATAATATTGTTTTTCTAGTAATTTTTTTGCCTGGTCGACCCATTCGTAACATCCACGGTAACCATTGAAGAAATACCGATTTTATCTAGCAATCGTAAATATTTTATATTATTATATTGTAATATTGTGACGTGCGCGTGTGGCATTTAATGTGAGAAGATATTAAGAATATAGTGTAGTTTTAAATTAAGTGCAATTATTGAATTTTGAATTAAATAAAACAAAAAACGCACATGTAAATTATTAACAGAATTCTTGATGTTTGAAAGAGATAAAATTCCACAAATATCAAAAAAAAAATACCTAACAATAGGTTTGCATAAAATTCTATAATTAACAGTTTTTGCATTTTTTTTGCTTTTTTGTTCTATACTTACCCATGGTGGCATCTCATGAATGTCAGCCGTTCGATGATGATAGTTTAATACTACAACGGTAAGTACAACCGAAGACGCAACCATAAACATTATACAATTGAAATAGGTTCCTATAAAAATATGATTAAAAATTTTGAAAAAAAAAATCTATTATTAAGAAAAATAAAGAAATATAATAGATATTAGATTTCTAAAACACTTTTAACTAATTTAAATATAAATGGAAAAATAAAATAATAAAAAAACACAAAAAATAAAAAATAAAATAATATAAAAATAAAAAATTGATTGAATTAATTACCACAACTACACAACTACACAACTACAAATAATTACAGGCATATAAAATACTATGGCAAACATGCAAATACTATTTTTTTATTTTTATTATTTAATAATATTCGCATTTAAAAGAAGTGGAAAAATACTTTTATTTGCTAATAAGCAAAAATCTATATTTAATTTAATTTTTTTAATTAATCTTTTAAATGTAATACAGACACTGTTTAATTTTCCTATTTTATGTTGTGGTTTGTGCGCGCTTTTAAATTCGTTACTACATCCAGAACGGTTTTAACGGACAAAACCTCGGATTCCTGTGGATGTGAGCCCGAACGTATAATCATTCCGTATGGGACACCTTTCTATAACAAATTAAAAATATATTAAGCTAAAGTGATGATTCCCGAAATTTAAATTAAACTAAATTAAACACTAAATTGAGTATAATTATTCCGTTCATTACAAATTCACACGATTATTATATAAAATAATATCACCGGTATTTTATCAATGTATTTTAGATTATTATTTTAAATTTAATTATTATTATTTATTTTAAAATAAAACTATTTACATTCAGCTTAAAAGTAAAAAAAAAAAAAAAAAAATGTTTTAGCCATACGTTGCAAATAAATGCGCTCGCTACCAAAAATTAAATAATTGTTTTCAATTTAATTTTTTAAAACTATAGAAAAATAATTTTCATGCATGCCTTTTTTTTATTATTGTGGTTTTGTTTACCTTTTTTAATGGATTTTTTTTTTTTCAATTTTTAAATTTAATAATTATATTTTATTTTTTCTTTTTTTAAATTAACATAAAATAAATATAATATAAAATAAAAAAAAACGGATAAATCAAAAAGATTAATAATTTCTTGTTTGTTTTATAAAAAGCACGTTTTAACGAAGAAAAAAAAACCAAAAAAAATAGAGCAAAATTATAAAATAATTAAAAAATAGTAATAATAAAAAAAAAATAAGAAATTGAATTAAATAAAATTAAATTAAATAGAAAATAAAAAAAGAAATAATAAAATTAAGTGGGATTATATTCAATAAAGTTTATATAGAATAATTTATGTTTATATATTTAATTTGTATGTGACAGAGACAAATTTTCAACAATAATTAATTAAATTTATATTTTAAATAATTGTTATATGAAAAAAAAAGTTTTAATGGAATTTATTTTATTAGTTTTTTTTTTTTTTGGTTTTGAATTTTGTACAGAAAATTGGCAATACCGCCCTTGATACTTGGAATTTGGCCATTGAGGAATTTAACTTAATTTTTTCGATTTAAAATTATATTAATTCTATAAATTATTTTAGTTTTTATATTTATATTAATTATTTATAACGCTATTATTATTATTATTATTATTATTATCAACATTTTTTATATTGTGTATTAAAAATTTATTTAATTATTATTATTGCGAGTTTAAATTTTAAATTTTTTATTTCGTTGTTCGTTTATTAATTTATTTATTTTTTATAATTTATTAATAAAATATACTTTTTTTTCTTTTTATTTAATATATTATCTGAAAATGAATTAGAAAATTATAAATTAGATTAAAATTTGAAGGTTTTATTTTTTTATGTAAATTTTTCTGTTATAATTTAAAAAAAATATATTTTTTTTTTTATTTTATTTTTACTTATTTATTTTTAACTATTTTTTTTTTAAATGCGAATGGTTCTATTAACCATATTATTATTATTATTATGAGTTTTTGGTTTTTTTTTTAATTTAAGTCAATTATTATATCTAAACAAAAAAAAAATTAAATTAAAATAAAATTAAAATTATATAAGAAATAATAAAAAAAAATAATAATAATGTGTAAAAATAGAAAAAGGTTAAAACAGAAAAATAGCATAATTTAATAAATGAAAATAATGAATGGATAAAAAGTAGTATAAAAATAAATAATAATTGTTATTATTATTATTATTATTTTCTTTGTTTATTTTTAAATAAATTTTAAATTAATAAATTAATGTATGAAGCGATTTTTGGTTTTTATATTTTTTGTTTAAATATTTGAAAAATAAAATGAAAAAATTAAAAAATATATTGCACGCAAAACAAAAATTATATAATTATTTTATATATATTTTATAAAATAGCAAATATAAATAAATTCTACTCATTTTTAATTAGTTAATATTTATTATTATTTGTTTTTTTTTATTTTAAATTATATATTTTTTACCTACAAAAAAGAAAACGAAATCCAAAATAAAAATATAAAAAAATTATTGATGAATATAATTTTTAAGTATACTTTTTCTTTTTTTTTTTTTTTTTAATTAGACATTATTTTTTAAAATAACATTAATGTTTTCTCTCTTAATTTGTTTATAATTAAAATAAACAAAAAGTATTTATTGTATTTAATTTTTAATTTTTTTTTTTTTTTTAGAATAGCGAAGGCACAAACCTATAATTTAAAAATAATAATAAAATAAAATAAAATAAAATAAAAAAAAAATGAGAATATTAAAAAATATATATTTTAATAGATTATTCCTTGTTAAAATTCATTTATATATTGATTTTTTGTTTGATATTTCTTTTTAATTTATTTATATTAAATAAATTTAATTGTTTTATTTATAATTATTTATTATTAATTAATTATATATAAAATATAATATAATATAATCTACGCATAGAGGTAAAATTTTTGACATGCTTCTGCAAATATAACACACAAACGTATTGTTTGTTGTTTAACTTTTACGTTTAACGATTTTATTATTTTTTAAATTATTTTAATTTTATATAATTTAAGTGTTTTTCTGGTTTTTCTTATTTATTGTTATGTTAATGAATTTAATGAAATTTACGATAAATTCATTGTGTAATTTAACAAATACCAAATATAAATATGCAAATACGTGCGTATAAATTAATATTAAATTAATGGAAAATCGAAATAATTATGCGATAATTTTTTTGGAAAATTAAAAAATGTATGTGAAAAAATGTTCCACAATTATAAGAAAAACATTTTCCTACAAATATGTGAGGGAAAAAAAAATGACGACAGAATAATTATAGAAAGATAAAGATACGAATTTCCAGCAATTAAAAGTTATGCCATTACACATCTTTTTTAACTTAGTATTTTATATGAGTTATACAAATAAAGAAAAAGATAATTTGTAATGTAATTATAGAATAAATTATTACAATTCCAGTACACGATGCAAGAGACTCTTGTGATTCGTGTCACACCATTTAACAAAAAAAAAAAACCAAATTTTCATAATAAATATATTCCTTTGATGTATGAAATTAAATTTTTAGATTAATTTTTACATATTTAATAATAATTTGTATGCAAAATAAAAAAAAAACCGACCTCCTCCTTCTTCTCCACGATCTCACTATCCACAAACAACACTTACAAAAAGAAAAAAAAACAAGCATATTAACATTAATTTGAATATAAATGAGAAATTTTTTTTAAATAAATAAAAAAAATTGGCATAGATTTCTTTTTAAACTTTACTATATTGGTGTGACTATAGAGATACATAAAAATATGTAATGACTAAATAATTTAACTTCGCTAAGAGACAATATTTACAACAACAAAAAAAAAAATACAAAAAGTTTAGTGTTTTTAAAATAAGTAATGGGAAAATTGGCACCACACTTTATATACCTTTCGGTGCATATACTAATAATACCGATTATTCAAGGGCGAAGCGTGAAAAAATGGTTTTCAGATTACAATATCACTATATTTTTCTGTTTGCTATTTTTTTAAGAAAAATATATGTGGCATTAAAAACTGAAAGCTATTTGTCTGCTGACTTCGCGCCACTACGGATTATTCTTTATTTTTCCATAATTATTTTCGCAACATTAACAACACATTACAGAGAAAAAACACTTAAAATATATTTATTTAATTTTTTTAATGTATATACAAATTTTATTATTCGTGTAGTTTTTTTGCATTTTTTTATTTTAATTAGTTTTTTCTATTTTTTTTTTTTTTTTTTTTTTTATATAATTAATTGTTTAAATGCTCTATAAAAAAAAAATATATGGCTGCGAATATTGTTCATTCTTAATTGTTATTTAAAACGGAAAAAACTTTGTACAAAAGTTGGAAAAAAAAAAATAAATACAATTTACATTTTAACAATTAATAATTTTTTTTATGTTCTTTTTTTACATAGTTATGCGAAAAATTCCAATATACATAATTTATGTAGACAGAGAGATAGAGAGAGAGACAGAGAGAAACACTACTTTTAATTAAATAGTTTATTATTTTTTATAAAATTTAATCGTCAAAATAATAATCCAATGAATAATAATTGTTTGTATTTTTTATATTTTCTATTAAAATTATAATTTGTAATTATCGAAA
This sequence comes from Bibio marci, assembly GCA_910594885.2. NCBI lineage: Eukaryota > Metazoa > Arthropoda > Insecta > Diptera > Bibionidae > Bibio > Bibio marci. Next base: position 41,115,477 of record OU343117.1, read on the forward strand.
TTTACAATTCAGTCTTTATAAAATGTGTAACTGATTTTCAGAAAACCTTTGAATTATAATTATATGGGTTGAGGTGATGATTGCCACATAGCTAAGATGTGTCATATAATTCTTTTTAACACTTGTGAACATTCAAGCAAGCGTTAGTATTGTAGTGTAATCGTTTGTACTTAGTTAGCAAATACAAATATAGTTTGTTATTTTCATTAATTTTATTAACAGCTTAATTTTATTTTCAATTAAAATTCTAGTTAATGAAATTAAAATGCTTGACATCACATCAGTTTGTTAATTGATTATGAAATCCAAACCATCCCATTTAGAATCCCCATGGTGTTATGGCAAACATTATAAAAGTTATCATTAAAAAGTCTTCTATACATAAAATTATCATTATCAAATCTATTCTATATCGACGAGTTGATAAAAAAAAGTTGTCATTAAATCTTTAAGAATTTTAATAATTCAAAGAAAATTGAAAGTGAACCATATGTGTTCAACAAAAGAAGGAGTATAATTGATCATTGTCAATTACCAATTTTCAACAAACTAAATTTAATGAATTTAATGAAAAAATATTTGTATATAATAGAAACAACTAAAGGGGAGTTACTTTTATTATTAAGGAACTGAATTGTATATGTACCATACTACCACTATTATAAAAACTTTACGATCACCTCAATGGCAAAGTTTGAAATTAAGTTTTCACATTACACAATTTCTACGTTTATCTATTTTTATTAAATATAATTTTACACAGACCATAATTACAAAAAAAAAAAGTAAATTGGAAATCCGTTAAAACTATATGGTCTGTAATTAAAAAAGATGATAATTCATAAATGTAGCGATTATCCGAAAATTTTACTTCGGTGAATAACTATTTCTTTTTCCACAATTCAATTGATTTTTAAACCAGATTGTAAGAAAAGTATAGTGCAATTCATTTTCAAAATGGACATGTAAAATATGCATGTTATTGAAATTCTCTCAAAATCCTCCGTTTAGTTAACATTAACTTTTTACCTTTCTTCCAATTTATTAGTATACATTTTAAAAATTGGTGTTAATGAAACGTTTGCGTGAAGTGCTGCGTGTGTTATGAATGTATGAGGAAACACAATTTATAGATTTTACATCTACAAACTGCAAAAACGCATTAATTATACTTAACAATGTCTGGCTAAAACCAGTACCAATATAATGGGACATTCACCGAATTCATTGAATTCGTGAAAAGTAATGTATGAATAAATGGTGATGACCGTGTATATTTATTTTTTTTTTGTAGTAGTGTAGTTTGTTAACAATTACAAATTAACTAATACCATTGTAATTGAATCATTTTATTTTGTTTCTTAATTTTATTATATAATTTTATTACAATAAAATTATATAATATATTTTTTTCAATTTATAAATTATTATTGGATTTTAAATATATATATATATTTATAAGTGCAATATGTTCCATAGATAGATAGCCAGAGGGATAAGTGAAATGGTTAATAAATCAATATTTTAACAATTTTATTCTTAGTCGATGATATCTCATATCTAACTAAATCTTATTTTATATATACAATACAAATAATCACTTTGTTTTTATTTTTTAAGTGCTCCTTATATTAGGAAATGAAATGCATATATTTATTTTGAAAAGTGAAAATTAGTGATAAATTTAAATAAATTTTTGGCGCGCGATGTTTGATTTTCTACAAATAAATTATAAAATGCCTATAAAACTTAGGTGACAAATACAACTTAAGGTGTGAACAGAAAAAGCATAATTGTGTAAATTTGAATTGCTTTTTGGCAAATGAAAGCTTTAGGAGCGAGTGTGTTTTATTTAATTTTTCAGTTGTATTAGGCACATATAAATAGTATAGGCTTATATAATTTAATTTAAATTTCTATAATAACGAATTAATTGACCAGTGATATTTTCAACATAAAATCAATGATATATATATAGTGTTTTGACCATTATACGGATACAACCATATGGAACACCTTGTATATAATATATATTTATATATATATTTAGTATCTTTACTATATTTAAAATATAGATTAAATTAATATAAAAGCGTTTGTTATTTTTAAATTTTAAATTTCTAATTTGTATTTTTTATGTTAATACAAAATTTTATATTATATTATTTAATTAAATTTTGTAAGAATATATATTTTACAAGTTTTATGTCAAACATGCGTTTAAAATTCATTATGGTTGGTTTTAAATTCTTATCGTTAATAATTTTTATTTTTTTTTTGATGTTGTTTTAATAATAACCATTTTAAAAATTAGTAAATTTTTTACATTAAAATTATTATTTATAAAAAATATATAAGGTTCATATAAATTTTTTCAAATTTATTTAAATTGTTTTTGGCCATGATAATCGATTTAAAATAAAAGAATAAAAATAGTTACAAAAGAAATTTCAATTTCAATGAAAAGTAATGCCCAAGAATATATTAAATTTGTTTGGCACATCATTACCTTGCACCTGACACCTACCGCCTGACACATATTTATAATATATAGAACAATATTTCGATCAATTTCAGTTCACGCAACACAATGTGTAAAATAATTAGGATGTAATATCATTTTAAATTTTGTATCATTGAAATATTTTTTAAATAAATATGAACCTTATAATATTATAATAATAAAAAATAATTTAATTAATTTTTTTGCGCCGCCGTCGTTACACTAATTTAATAATTTTAAATGATTTTCAAATATACAGTAATTTTTAATTATTATTTAATTGTTAGTAATGCGAGAGTCACTCTTAAAATGTAAAGATTGTGTAATTATTTTTATGAAATTTGATTGGAAAACTATTTTAAACGATTGCAACGATGACTTTTCACAGGTACAATACCAAAAACCATTCTTTTTGTGAATGTTTATATTATTATATTATTATACTCTTGCTGTTGTACTTGTAATATTTCCAATTAAATCTAAACATCTTTAAATTATTACAAATATTCACCAAATAATGTATTATGTCGAATTCGTACTGTTCTTCTTCATCTCACATGCAAAACATGTTATTTTATTTACAATGAATATCTTAATTTTATAATAAATTAAATGTTAATATTATTATTTTTAATTATAGTTTAACCAATATTATTTCATAAAAACAAAATTCATCAAATATATACAGAGTGACAGTCTCGCATCATTATAATTATTATGTTTTTGTTAGTGTTTTATTTGTTTTGTACATGTGCCCTTAAATATGTATGTCCTTTAGGATATAAATTTAATAAAATAGTCTGTATGTGTGTACAAAAAACAATTATTTATTCAATAACTTTGTTCGCATCCTATATTTATATATATATATTGTTGATAGAAGCAATAGAAGTCAATAAAAGAAAAGTTATATGCGTTGAACACACAAATAAAAATTATTTATTAAATAATATAGTAGCCGCACAACAACGTACTACGCTAAGCAAGACGATAGGAATTGCGAATTATTAAAAAATTAAATAAATAATAGACATTCTTTTAGTTGTCGTTTCTTCTGTTTTGTTATACATGAACATCACAAGGAACATAATAATAATAATAATAATAATAATAATAAAAATAATGAAAAAATCATATTACAAAAAAAAAAAGCCGAAAAGAAAATTCAATAACTTTTGGAATTTATAAAATGAAAAAATCAAAAGTAGATAAATCTCGTTTCTTTTTTTTTTTTTCTTGTTCATGTTTATCTTTCTTTACATATCAAATAAACGAAATTGTTGTATTTTGTTGTTGTGTGAATGGCATACGATTGTGGATTATTAGGGTGACCTACAGAACTTTCCCATTTGATGTTTTTGTGTGTTTATCAACTCTGTAATTTTTATACACTGTTTTTGGTGAGATACATACACTACACCTATACAACCTATAACTTATGATTCACTACAATAGTCTATTGTTGGTTTTCTTCATTAATCCATTGACATTATTTCATTTCATGCTATGTGAACCTTTTATCATTTTCATAACAATAACAATTTACGGTGTTTCTGATGAATAGAATTCAATTACCAACATTAATTTAATGGACACCAATCCCCCACATTAAATACCCTTTAAATTTTACTCTATTATTTTCAGTCAGAAGAAAGTGTTGTCCGGCCATCGACGTGACGACCACCAACCCTAAACTTTTTCTCTACTATATTTTTATTATAATAGAAAAATGAAATGACAAATAACTCTTTTCTTTAATCGAAAAAAAAAAGAAAGTATATCCCAAGCCAAATAAATACAAAGAAAAATATTGATCTTAAATATTTTATAAAGTTAAATAATAAAAAAAAAAAAAAAAAAAAAAAAACAGAAAAGGAAAAAAAGGAAATATTGAATTCAAAGAAATAAATAACCCCAAAATCATATATACTTAATAATCTCTACATATATACTATTTTCTCTTATTTGACAAAACATTAGATTACAGAATATACAATAATATATAAAGTTACGAAGATACAAAGTTTTGAATTGACAAAGGAACAAATATTTTTAACAATAATTTAATATAAAATATAATATCTGGAATATTCATGAAAGAAATTTACAAATTTGTAATGTAAAAATAACATATGCGTGAAACGATACCATATGTGAAACGTACCGTGTGTGTGTGTGTGCGTATATGGTTGAATGATTTAAAAGGTGTAATGAAATTCTATGATGAATTTTAGGTCTGCAAAATTATTTTTAATTTAGCTGTTTAATTATTGGATGATGGTTTTATAAGGAAAATTTTCATAACTCTAAAATAAGGTAAAAATGTTATCATTTAAAACAGCTAATAGATTAATTAAATGACTTCGCTACTAATGAACGATTAACTCATATCCTTCCAAAGTTATAAGAATTTTCCAGCTATAAAATTAACATTTATATTAATTTCGACTTATTATCATCCATCATAAAATCCAGTAACTTCCCTCATAGTAATGTATAAATGTGTGTTTCTCCGTGTTTTTGTGTATATTAACAAATAATGTTTTAATTAATATTTTAGATTTAACATTTTAAAAATTATTAAATTATTGTAATTAAGTATTTATGGTGTTTTAACAACATAGTCATTTTTAATTTTATATATTGTATATATACAGAAAATTGTAATATTTTATGTATAACTATTTTTTGGTTGTATATTTTATATTAATTTTAATACTTTTTTTCTATTATTATTAAATCTACCTAAAAGTGGTACAGCATCACTTGTTTTTGTTATAACATTTCCAACCAATAATGAAAATACTGTTTGTGACAGCAAAATTGTTACACCTGCGGAATATAAATTACATATATCTAAAGGATTTCTTAAATTAGTTTTTTTTTAATTGTTAAATGTGTTATGATGAGATTGAGACACTGCAACAATTTTAAAAATAGGATATTATAGCCAATCCTAATACTATTTCAATACAAAAAACACAGTTGATGATGATGACAATTTTATAATAATAATATTTGTAACACACAAAATATATACGAATCGCCTTATTACATACAAAAATGTTGAATGTTGTATTATTTACACACGCACACACGCATCCCGCGTCCTTAAACAAATACCATAACTTAATTTTATAAATTATTTATAATTTTGCCTATTCGAATTCGTTTCTATTTATATTTTATTAATATTAATATTATTATTTAAAAAAAAAAAGTAAAAATATATTAAATAGCATTTTAAATAAAAAAAAATTAAATTAAATTAAAATAAGAAATTGATTAATTGATTGCACCTTATTTAAACTATATAAAAAAAAGTTTAAAAAATAAACATTGAACAAAAATTATTATTATTATTTAATAACACAACGAACATTCAAAAATTTTATATTTATAACTTATTATAAAAAGTGTGTTTAATGTGTATTTATAATTTAACCCTTTGAGACGTTGTAACAACACGTGATAATTTTTAATTTTATTTAAAACAAATAACATTTATTTGTTATTTGGATTTTATGGATACTTTATTGAGCAAATTATATTATATTAATTAGGTTAGCTATTTTGGATATTTTAATCACATTATAATGATTGTGCTAACCAAAACTCAAAAAATATTAATTATTTAAAAATTATCAAACAGAATTATTCCGCGGTTCTTTCTCAAAAGGTTAAAAATTTATAATTTATTATTTAATTTTTATATTAAATATAGTTTGTTAAAAAAAAAAAAAAAAACACATGCATATAATCGTTTCTGATAATCGCGAATATTAATTATAATTAAAATGAAATTTAATAATAAAAATAAAAATAAATAATTTTATGTAAACAAAAAATAAATAATAGTAAATTTAATAATCGATTTGACCACCTAAAATTCGAAGAATCCTTTTTTTTTATCTCTTTAACATATACCAAATCATAAAATTCATTAAAATTAAAAGTATTTTATAAATTAAAATGATTTATTAAATTGGATAATTAAAAACAAAAAAAAAAAAAAAAAATTAACCATAAAGAAAAAAAAAAAAACGATGCGATAAACTTAAACATAAAATAGAAAATTATTATCTTAAAACAACAAAATTGATAAAATCACATACAAAAACTTAGGTTTTTTTTAATTAATTAATTAATTAATTAATATATAAATGATATTTAATAGGCGCAAATATTATTGAAATGGAAAAAAAAAAAAATTAAAATCAATTTTGATTAAAAGTTTAAAATTAAAAAAAAAAAAAAAAATAGTTAAATAAATAAAATAACTTCTTTTTAAATTAAATACTTTACTGAAATTTATTCCCATTTTAATTTTTTCTGATTTTAATTTGTCATGTCTCGTTAAATGTAATCGCACGATTTTTTTTTATTTATTATTTTATATTTATTTTGTTAAATTTATTAGATAAAAAAAAAAAAAAATAATAATAATAATAATAAAAAAATAATGGGTTTGTGCCACCTTTTTTTTTTTTATTTTATTTTTATTTTAAATAAATCATTAATTAAAATAAACATTCATAAAAAAAAATTATCAAGAAAACCTATGCACAAAAACACTCGACTGAAAATTGCTAAAAAATAATTTTAATTTTATTTATTAATTTTTTTTTATATTAAAAATTTAAAGGAATTTTTATTTATTTGGAAAATTTGTATCGTTTTTTTTTTTAATTAGAAACTTTTATTTTTGTTATTATTTTATTTATTGTGTGTGTATTATATTTTTAAACTGGCTATTAATTTATAGTAGCAAGCAATCGCAGGCAATTAAAGAAAAAAAAAAGTATACGAAAAAATCATATAAAATTTATTTATTTTTTTAATGAACTTTTTAATTAATTAATTGTTTAGTTTAGTTTTTCTTTTTTTTTTAATTTATTTTTTGCGATTAATATAATAAATAATAATATAAATGATATTAGGGTGCCATAAAATAAAATATATATAAATATAGTTAAATATTTTGCTGGTTCAATATATGGTATATAATATTTAAAAATAATAAATTAAAATAAATTAAATTAAATTAAATTAAATTAAATAAATAAATAAATAAATAAGACCCATGTTATGAAAATGATATTTTAAATTTTTTAAAAATTTTATAATTCATTTCAATACATTTCTTTATTGTAAACATAAAACTGGATGTATTGAAAAAGCTCAATGATTTTTTTTTTTTTTTTTTCTTAAATATAGCAATTATAAAAATGTGAATGGCAAAATTTAATAAAATAAAATTTATGTAAAAGTATTTGTGCATTTTTTTTTTTTTGATGTTTTTAAATAACATCATTAAAATTTAAAAATTCATATACCCCTCCCAAAGGGAATATTTCATAATTTTATTGTTTTTTTGTTTCTACTCTAATAATTAATAATAATAATAATAATAATTTTAAATAATTAATATATATTCGAAATTGATGGACGGACTTGTTTGTTATGGCTCAAGGTTGTCTGTCTAGTGATGAGTCAAAAATTAGAAATTAATAAGAAAAAATACGGAAACAATGACTGTAACAAGGTAAATTATCTGAGCAAAATTTCGTTTTAAAAGAAATATTTAAAATTTTTAAGTTATAATTAAACCAATTTTTTATTCTACAATTTTCTTTATTCATTTTTTGAACACTAAATAAATTCAAACATTAAGAAACAAAGTATTGAAGTATTTCAGTGCACAAGTTAAATGCTCTGTTCTGTAATGGATAAACTGAAAAGATAATCGTAAGCACATTTAATATACAGTGTGTTTCGACGTTGTCACTTAACACGATTGCTGCTGAAAACTACTGTTGTTACGTCAGAACTGATTTACAATCGATAAAGGTTAATTATATGCTAATAATATTAATTAATTTAATTTATAAATAATCAAATTATAGAAATTCTATATCGGAAAAATTGGCAAAAAGCAAAATATATATATATATAAATTAATAAAATTATTAAATATTATTGTTGTTATATTTTATATGTAAATTTTGAAATTAATCTATATTATTTATATACATCCACACACAGGGTGCTCTCTCAGGCTAGTGGCTAAGTCAGCTATTAAATGCCAAACATTTTTTTTCAAATAATAGTTGTACAAATATTTTTGCTCGATATCGATTTTTTTTGGAATGACAAAATTTATGCTATCTAATAGACTGGACTCACCATGTGTGTGTGTTTGGTGATGGTTTTTTATATGTAATAATTATAATTATATGCAAAAATATGTATATGAAATAATAAATTCATAAATTATATAAATTAATTATGTATAAATATAATCTATCACAACATGTGGATTGTAAAAATCGGGTGTTATGTGTAAAATTATATTAAAAAAAAAACAAAAATTAAAAAATTAATTAATAAATTATGTTACATTTGATTTTAATATTCATGTCGGTAAAGTTACAACAGCATTTAAGTAACACATAATTTTTTATATTTTCTACAGAAACCATAAACTATATGATACTTAAATGGCGCCACTTACCAAAAATATATATATATTTATATAAAAATCAAATTAATATAATTAAACTAAAAAAAAACAAAAAAAATTAATTAATTCAATTTTAAATTTTTAACTATTCGTACGATTACATATTGAGCAATAAATTTAGAATTATACAATGGTAAAATTTTTAAAACAAAAACAAAAAAAACACTTAAAATATCATTTCAAAAAATGGGTCAAAGTTTCAGTAATTTATTAACTTTTTTTTTTTTTTTTAAGCAATCAAAAAAAATAAATAATAAAATTATTTAAAATTACAATTAATTAAATTGTTATATTTATTATTAAATTTTTTTTCTTTTCCTTTTTAGTAAATTTTAAGATATAAGATATGCCATATGTTGTTTTTATGTTTGTTTAACAGAGTATAAATTGTAGGTGGTGGTGGTGGTTGTGTATAGATAGAAAAGATAAAAAATTATAATAACAAAAAAATACATATTTTAACAGCACAACAGTTCACTGTAAATATTTTTTTAATGTTTTAATGTTGCCCATCGAACGCAAAACGACGATACACAATTCTATAAGGTGTTAAAATCGTGCTGAGGGTGTTTGAGCAGTAGCTAACGACTTTCATTTCATAGATATTGAATGAAATCGTCTGCAATGGAATTAATTCAATACTATTACTATTAAAATGCATTTCAAAATTTCTGGATTCTTCTATACAAGTAAAATTAATTATATGTAGTGCAAACAACAATTTTTTCAATGGCAGTGAAAAATTATGCTTTGTTATTAATTGGTAATTTTGCTTGTGCATGTCACAATGGCAATGCCGATTATTTTCCAAACAATATGAAAGTTTAAAAGAAACAAAAAGAAATTACGAAAATTAAATGTTCCAAAGGGATTTGTATCAAAGTTAAAAAAAAAAACTAATACAACTATATTTCAAGTTTGTTGCTCACAGTCGTAACATATATATAAATTAAAATATATATATTGCTGTAAGTAGTTTACACAAATAGAATAGAATTTTATTGTTGCAAAACACTTTTGGGGCAATGAAAATTTTAGAATTGCCTTTTCAAAAAATCAAATTAAATGCAAAACAAAAAAAATACCAGTGATGAATAGAGTAGAGGTTTAAAATATGTTTTTTTTGTTATCCATAGTCAAAATACAAAATAATAAAAAATAATAATAATAAAATTAAAAATAAATAAATAATAATTTTAATCCGTATGTTCAATGATGCAAATAAAATTACGTGAAATTATAATTTCCGCGACACGGCAATGGTTGTGTAATATATTGTATAATGGATGCGAAATCATTACATTATAAAATAAAAATAATAATAATAATACAAAAGTATAATAACAACAATAATAATAATTAATAATAATAATTAATAATAATAATAATAATAACAATATAATATCATTCATTTTATAAAGAGACGAATATTTTTAAATGATTATAAATTTGATAATAACATATAAAATAAATTACATATATAAATAAATATATAAGAAAATATTAAAACATCACATAACAATATTTGTGCAATCACTGAATACACGGAATAAATAATAAATAGTTATATAATAATATATTAATAGTTTATAATAATTTAATATTTAGTAAAAAATAAATAAATAAATAAATAAATAAATAAATAAATAAATTAAAAAAAATAATAATAACAAAACAAAACTGAGAGATAGATGCTTCGATTTATCTTAAAAAATAAAATAAAATAACCAAAATAAAACAAAAAAAATAAAAAAACTAAAAAAAACATTAATTTATAATTAAACACAATTTATAATAATGTGAAAAATAATAAATTATAAAATATATGTTTTATATGGAAAAATAAAAACAACCAAAACATAAACCATAATATTATTTAATTTAATAATATATTTTTATTATTTTTATTTTATTTTATTTATATTTAATTTTTTTTTTTTTTGTTTTATATGGGAAACTACCTAACAAGGGAATGGCATCAGATACTTGAGGTAATGTTTCTGCAACTAAATTCAGGAACACTGTTAACGATAGTAGAATTGTAACGCCTGTAAAAAAAATTCTTATATAAAATAAAAACATTTTATAATTCCACTTTTATTTTGTTTTGTTTTGAAATAATAATAATTAATTAATTTTGGTTTTTTTTTTTTTTTTCATTATCAAACTTAAATTCTCGTCTATATGCGTCCTCATCTTGTTGTTGCGCGGCATGTGATCTGTGCCGATCGAATATTTGTTATAGATTTACCAGAAGTTGAAAGATAAAAAAAAATATTACTTAAAAATTTAAATTTTTTATTAGAAAAAACAATAAAATAAATTCGGTGACATTCGGTGATTGTTGCAGAGAATTATTCGAGTATGATAAACTATACCATATTTACTAAATAATAATATATATATATATATTTCGAACGAATGCTGCCTGTTTAATTACGTTTAAATTAAATGGAATTAATATTATCAAGACAATTTATATCCAACTGTTGTAATGGTGTTTTTTTTGTTTACAGATCAATTAATAATATTTACTATAAGAATGTTTAAACATACAAACAATTAATTGAATAGACGATTATAACTATAAATCATTGGTGTTATGATGGAAAAAATTGTTTGAAAAAAAAAAGGAAACGGTATACCACCCTGCGCTCTTCTTAGAAAATATTATACGGATATGTTTTGGACAAGAAAATGCTGAAATTCATAACTCAAAAATATACCCAAAATATATAATAAAAATATTTTAAAATGACATATTTGATGTAATTATAGATTTAGAAAAAGGATGTATTCTGTATTAATATTATGTTAGAACCGAAATTTTATAATATATCATATAATCGCAACGAATAATATAAAACTACCACAGAAGCATAATCCTGCCACCATCAATGACAACGAAATGGCATCACAGTAGTTCGGTTCAAGAAATGAACAAATAATGTACGCAGCTACATATAGAATAACCGAAATGTCATTGGCAATAATTTGGAAAATACATTGTAAATTTTTTATATTAAATATTATATGTATAACAAGTTAAACAAAAGACTGATTCCATAACAGTTAATGTCCATTTTGCAGCAAAATAATATCAATATCCTTCTGTCTATTTGTTTAAGATTTATGATATAACGTTAAAAAAACTGCTGAAAACCGACCGATTTGTTAGCAAATTAATACATCGCTGGAACAAAAATTGTTTATATGAATTTTATCTATACGTGGACGAGGGATTTAAATGCAGTCACCAATAAGTTGCAAAAATAGTTGCTTGTACGTGGACGAGGGATTTAAATGCAGTCACCAATAAGTTACAAAAACAGTTACTTGTACACCTATAACAAGCATTTTAACGCGCTAAACACATTCATCATTCATTCATATGATAAATGAATTAGATGGCAATATAATACAATATTAAGATTATATATAACGCGATTGATTTTTATACATATGTCATGACATAGAAATATTTTTAATTAAATCGGTTCTACTAAATTCATACTTCTAAGATTTCGTCCATGAAAATCATTTTATGAATTTTATGGATTAGAAATAAAAAAAAAACAATTTGTTAAACAAAAAAGCTGTAAAATACTAAATATAAATATAAATATTAAAATATTATAATAGCTTAAAATTATACGTAACTTATAATATTATATTGTGCATATATGTTATATAACAATTAGCCTAAATATAAATAAATTAATTATATTAAAATTCCGGTACTTTATTTCTATTTCGTATTATTATATTTATATATTAATTAAATTCAAAGTGTAATATAATTAATTAATTTCGTATATCCTCATTTATATAACCAAGTATCAATGACGTTTTTTTTTTTTTTTTATCACTGAACACACTGTTTTTTGTTTTTTTTTCTATTTAGATGGTGGTAATAATTTAGAAAATGTATTGAAATTAATGTACCATAATGATTGACGACGAAGGCCGGACGCATTTTGAATATAATATAATGAATAAAATTCTAGAAACATAAAATTAAATTAAATTTAATTATAATAATTTAAGAATATATAATGTGTGTATGAACCGCATGTCTAAGAACGAAGAAGAATATTTTAGCTTCCCAATTTTTACACGTTAGTAAGTAAGAATATTATTAAGTATAGTTTTTAATTGAATGACTTGCGGATGATAAATCCTTATACAACATTTCGGAAAAAATAAAGGTAAAAGCATTTATATTTGAAAAAGTGTAATGTAAATTATTTACATATTTTTTTATGGACACTAAATATAAAATCATTGCCTTATTTTTGTAAGTGCGTTTACTTAACACCAGTTCATATATATACCATGCATTTTTTATTCTCTAAATTGTCACATAATATTCTATATTATAATTGATTTGTTTATAATGGAAAACTTAATAATATAATTAAATAGTTTATTTGTATTCGAGCATAAAACATATTTAAATTCATTTTAATTGTATTATTAGACGACCAAAAATTGAATTTAAAGAAATGACAATTACGTATGATTTAGTTTCTAGAAAATTTATCCATTATATAAAATGCTTTAAATGTCTCATATGCCGACCGATATGAAAATGAAAGAAGCCATTTTGTGATGATTGTATAAATTTTTAAATTTTGTTAAATATTTAAATGAGAAATTACTATAAAATTGTGTGCAAATTTCAAAACAAACATTCATATGATTAAAGATTAAAGATCTATTCTGTACATATATTAGTTACAGTTCAATTTATAAAATATATTTCTAGACGAATGCCATATTATTTTTACATTTTAACATAATGTTTGTTGGGCAAACACTATTTTTAATTACCACGACATATTAAAAATTTAAATAGAACACATATACATTTATTAGAATTGTTTAGAACATGTTTTTTTGCGATTTTGTTAGAATATTATTTATATCAATATATATATAAAATAGATCTTTAATAAAATTAAAATATAGAAAAAATTATAACTTATAGATATTATGAAAAATGAAAATAAAAACAGTATTAATTATATTAATTTCATTTTTTTTTTGTAAATTCCAATTATGTGTGTGAGCCTATTGTTTATTTCATATATTGTATAATATTATATTAGAATGGTTTTAATAAAAATTAAATAATTTATTGTTATATAAAATGTTGTCACAAAGAATCAGTAAAAAATACCATATATATGAAATAAATATATTTCATTTTTTTTCCCAACATACAACAATTAATTAATTAATTTCACAAGTGACTATTTAATAAATCACATAGATTATATTTCAACATCATGAGTATCAAAATTTATAATATCAAAATATGTATGTACATTTCAACAAATGAAATAAAATATTATAATTTCTACAATATATATACAAAAATAACACGTGATTGATATAATAATGTAAAAACGGTGTGATCGGTGTTCCTCCATAAATAAATTTAAACAATTCAAATTTATAGTGATAATAAATTTTATCCAAAATACCAAACAGAATTTATAATATTGTATTTTATTGTACATAAATATATATAATTTTTGTGACCACTTTGTCGTTTCGTCCTTATTATACGCAAAATTTAATCACACACACACACATATATATTTGGTTAAATATTGAAAATAATTAAATTTAATACCCATAAATTATAGATAGATAAAGGCATTGTGAAACACGTGAGGTGGTGTATTTGTAAATGTAGATTTTATCTTATCGTATTTTTTTCTTTCTACCTTTGTTATAATTATAATGATAATAGAAAAAAAAAAAAGTATATGCACAGCAGAATAATTATAGGAAACATCCTTATAATTTTTTGTGGTCATACAATTCCGGGTAATAATGTATATGGTGTACCACTTTAATTGAATGGCAATTTCAAACATTATTACACACAATGTTAGTTAAGCTTAATATTTGCATGAACACACACACACACACACACGATGGGATAATAATGTAAAATCTAAATTTTAATTAAACAATTTGTAGGATAAATAATATTTACACATAACACCTGTTTTTTTTAGCAGGTTCAATTCCCGCTATTTATAAGGGACATTTTTCGATATATTATATTACTACTGCAATATTATTAATAAAATTATAATATTAAAATGTTATATTGTGTGGAGCATATATATGGTATCTAACAACAGACAACATACTACTCCGCATCGAAGTATATAACAATTTACCAATTGTACTGTAATCATTATTTAAATATTTGTATTTATTTATTTTTTTGAAATATAAAATCGGACCGAAAGATTAATAAGAAACATACAAATCGAATGAAGAATACATAACGTTAATGTTATAACAATATAACCCATTCATATAATACTATAGAAACTAATACATGCATTTAAATGCTATAAAATTATTCATTATCCAAACAATTTTCATACACAATTTTATATAAATATTTGATTTCAACATCAATTGAACATCTGTATTATTTTTTCAGATTCATTTACGCTTGAACTGTTCAGTTTTGTCGTCCCACATAACATACATGCAAATTTCGATGTGTATTGATATATGGTGATAACAGATATTATTTATTTAACATTTATAAAATATTATAAAATAATTTTTGAAAAAAAAATCAATATTATTTAATGTCAAACAATAATAAACAAAAAAAAACACCGAAAATTTTACTGATTCTTTGCGTAAGAGGTTATTGGTATTTTGTTGTTGAAATAAATTTACTTTTTAAAATCCCGAAGACAAATCTATAATATTATAATACCACCATTTCGTTAAGCACTTTTTTTTGTGTTTCAAAAAATGAAATATACTTTTTCGTTTGATTGTTTCATTTTTGTTATATGATTTTATTAGGATATGTTTATTGTTAAAAACATTATAGAAAAAAAACAAGAGTGCAATTTTTTTGGTTTTTATTTTACATTACAATGTTATTTAAATAATAACCACAATTTTTTGGGGGTTGAAAAAATTCATCTGCAGATGGTAATACTAAATACAAAAAAAAAAAAAAACAACAAAAAAATTGCACATTTGTTATTTCAACAAATTTCTATTTGTAGTACATTTTTTTGTTTTGTTGATTGTTGGTTTTTCAGAACTTTGTGTAATCTTTCTATTTTTCTTATATTTATTCATATATGAAAAAATAAAAAAAAAACAACACAATATGAAATAATTTTATTTGAATTTTCTCTTTGATTTTAGATCAAAAAAAAAAAAAAATTAAAACAAATATAATAAAAAAAAAACCCAAAACATAATTATATAAATAAAAATGAATAATAATAATAATAATAATAATAAAAAGGCATAAATAAAAAATTATATTTCTCACTAATATTTAGTATTTTTATACTTAAACATATTTATTTACAATGAAAAAAGCACGGGCTTTTCTTATTTTTTTGTTTTTGCTATTATTTTTATATTTTGAATGTACGATTTTTACTGTTTTATATACAAAGAAAAGAAAAGCACCATTATAGTTTTGTATTAAATTGTTTCTTTGGTGGGTGGTGGTAGTTCTCCTTTTCGATGAATTGAAAAGGAGAGAAAAAAAAAAATAGAAAATAGAAAATGGAAAATGGAAAATGGAAAATTTGTACATATATTTTTTATTTTATTTCATTATGTGCTGTTGGTTATTTTATTATAATTCTTATTTTAAATAAATCACAATAATCGCACTTATATATAATTTCATTTATAAACGTTTGCGGAAAACTGCTTTAATTTTTTTCTATTGTACTAAATGTAATTTAAATAACTATACTCATATACACCACAACACGTAGTTTATATATAAAATTGCATAAATATATTGAAGTAGTAGTTAGCATTAGTATAGTAAATCAATTAGATAAAATCTTTTAAAATTTACGTTTAAAGGAAGGAAAATATATCTATGTAAAGGAATAATAAAATAAACAACGAGTTTTATTGATTTTGTTTGATATTTAGTCATTCGTTCACATTTTCCAGTCTTTGGAATAGCTAAAGCGGTATACAAATTATATATACACAGTATACAAACCAAATATTTTGGAACATGCCGCATATATTGATCGTTCAGTTTTACCAATAAAGTCTGTTCAATGGTTATATCATGTTAATATTAAATATGACTGCAATTATCTAAAAATATTGAAAGAATTAATCCAATTGAACAATACATGATCGAAGATAATAACTTAGTAATTAACATAATATATCGATTATAAACATATTCAATTTTCAATTAGTATATAGTAACTCGTACCCTAAAATATGCTTGAAATGTATTATATAATTTTGTATGCATTTGACGGAATAAAATTACATAAAAAAATAGGATGACCATTTAATGTTGTGTTGTTTGTGTGTACATTAAAGTAGTTTTTAGTTCTTCCAAAATCACATAGTTTGAAGAAATTATAATATTTTGAATGAATAAATTAATATCATTATATGTGAAATGACAATTTTCTAGTAATACAAACACATCGTCTTACTGGAAATTAATTCCCTCCTTTAAAATCAATACAAAGAGTTGGCCAGCTATTATACGTTTTCGTTCCCCGATTGTTCCTCTGTGCAGTGCAACAACACATAACACAAATATTATATAAATATGTACCAATTTATTCCATATATTACAAACAAACATATTACTACTAAAATGATATGCATAGATTGAAAATTTATTATTATAGTTGACCGCGAGAGACAAAATTAATGAAAAAACAACAACAAAAAAAGAAAGTGGTTTTGTGGTTAATAAAATTAACTCTAAAATTTTCCAAAATTTAAATTTTTTTTCTTTAATTTTCTTAATGTTCTTGAAAATAAAAAGATAAAAAAATCTAAATTTTTGAAATATTTCAAATTTTAAATTTACTGGAATTATAAAATTAAATTAAAAAATAAATAAATAAAATAAAGTAGAACTAAATAAATTATTAAAAAAAAAAATCAACTAATGAAAAAAAAATAACAAATAATATTATTAAAAATAAAAATTAATTATTTTTTGTTGATAAATTTTTTTTCTTTTTTCTTTCACTAAAAAAAAAAAAACAACAACAATAAACAACAACATAAAAACAATTAAACTATTCATCAAACACACACACACATACACGCATACAAAGAGATTTTTAGAGATTTACTTCTTCGTAATACCTATAAGAGGGACTGCATCTGATGTTGTTGGCATTGATTCGGCAACAAGATTTAAAAATACAGTTAATGACAGTAGAATTGTAACTCCTGTAATTGTAATTGGTTTTTTTTTTCGTATTTTTTTTTTTTTTTTTTTAATATAATTTAATAATAAAATAATGTTTTTAATAAATATAAAAATAAATTTCTGTATTATATTAAAAATATAATAATAATTAACCATTTCTTGTTTTATCTTACCCATCAACGTGTCGCTCTGAAAATTTATATTAAATTCTATTTAAACACACCTACACCTATTTACATACGCAATTTATATACCCATTTTTTGTATTTAAATTAATATTAATTTAATTGCAATACTTAATTTATTATATTGTATTTTTGATTTTATTTATTTATACTTTCTATTAATTTTCTTATCACAAAATTTTTTTAATTACCTAATGTTAATTTTTCACCCGAATCTGGTGGCAATGTAAAACCAAGCAGAGCCATTGATGAAATTAATACACATGGTACAATTAAATTAAAAAAATAATATAATGTTCTTCGTCGTATTTGTATTGTAAATGTAATATCAACATATGGTTCTGGACAACATACATAAGTTATGGTATTTTTAATTCCGGGCATTGCTGAAAATGTATTAGTAAAAGAAAAAAAAAAAACGAGAAACAAAAAGAAAAGCGAATGTAATAGTTCTTGAAATAAATTTAAAAAAAAAAATACTATGTAATAATTAATAAATGCAACAACAACAACAACAACAACAACAACAACAACAGCAAACCACAAAACATTATAACTTAAATTTTATGTTCATATTTCTTAAATTTATTTAAATAAATTTATATAGTTAATTTAATTTTTTAATACATTATAATTCGGTAAAATTTCATAAATTACACATTAACAATTCAATTCAATTAACACACACACACACACGCACACACACTTTATCAGGATCGATATCAATATATAAAAATGATGGCATGAAAGTAACGTATTTTCATGTCCTCTACAGCGACGACCACATATATATTTCACAAGAACCACAATATATATATATATACAATAAGTAAATATATATGGGAACATGTGGAACAAATATTAAATGAAAGTTTAAACCATTTCCTCAATTTTAATAAATTTATATCAAATTTTTTATCGAAATCGGATGAATCACATGCATTATATTTTCACTCCTTAATCAAATATTATAATCCTTTTCAATTATACATATGAAAAATCATTCTTTTTATTATATTACCCATAATAATAATATGATATATAATAATTAACACGTTAATCGCCACGATAATATCAGAAAAATTTTTACATGGGCCATGGTAACTTTATTAGATCGCGTACGTTAGACATATATGTCTGACATGGCTCATGTAAAACTTCTTAGCGTCAGACACATATGACTGACATGGCGATTAATGTGTTAAATTACAAAATTTAAAATTAAGATATGATGATTTGGATGAGATTGTATATTGTATATATTGAAAAGTTATAATTAATTTATATCGATAAAATACTGGAAATGTGTAACGTCATCTATATCATTGTTTTTTATGATATTTGGCAAAAAAATTAACACTCTGTTAAATGTAATTTTTAAACATTATCATATATTTTATTATAAATATCAAAATCAATACGCCGGCCACATGTATATGTATTGATATAATGTTGACATTAACCATGTAACAAATTCTTAATTTGTTACACGTTTAATACAAATGACAACCGTCTGACATTAACATTATTATTTATTGTTTTTTTAATATGTAAATTAGCTATATATAGTATTTATTTTTATATAGTATCACATATTGCATAATATCCAAAATGATGAACCCGCATCGAAAAACCCTATTCAAAAAAAAAAAAGGACTTACCTTTTACCACAACATCTCTTCTTCCATATTTTATTTTAATACATACAATTTATTTGTTTATATCATTACAATTTAATTTAAGCAATACAACTATTTTATTATTGTATACTATTTATTTGGTAATTTCAAGTTAATATATTAATGATGATAAATAATTAATAATAAAAATGTGAACTACCCAAATAATATAATAAAAATATAAACATTTTTATTATACCACTTAATTAAATATATATATACATTTGTGTTTGTGTGTGTGTGTGTGTGTCTGTATAATAATATATATATATATATCTACATATATATATATATCTACGTATATATAAGATAATTTGATAATAACTATAAAGTATTAATATGGTTTAAAAATGATTTCAATTAATTCAAAGAGAAATAACATATTATATTAAAAGTTTTTAATAGGCAACAAATAATATGTAAAAAGGATATTTATGTTACAAAAAATAGGAAAACATATTATTTAAAATTGATAAATTAAAAATGTATAAAGCCCGTCCCGAATATATTTCTCTTTGAATAATCATTTACTATATAAATAATGATTACATATTTATATTTATATCAAATAATAACATTGCAAAAAAATTGCATAAATGAATTTTTCTAATAAAAAATTATACTACAATTTCATGGATGATGGCGGTGGTGGTGCATGCATAAAATATAATATATGAAAAATATAATGTTATGTTATTTCACAAAAAATAGTTAAATTGTTAATCAAAATTTTTGTGTATGTGTGGCAATTGCATTTTATTTAAGACATTTTGATTTTTTTGATTTTATTATATTTTCTGATGATTTATAACTGGCTATAATTTCAAAAAAAAACCATATATTTAAGTTAACAACTATAATATTATTTATATGTGACACAAAAAAAACAAAAAAAACAAAGATACGAGGATGATATTTATTTAAATTTATGTTTTAATTTATTTAAATTCTGTTTTTAATTATTTTTTTATATTATTTATTTATTATTTATTTATTATTTATTTTTTTATTTTTTTATAAAAGCGGGGATTGGTTTTAAAACAACGAAATTTTGTTGGACCATAAATAATTTATGTTGATTTTATCTATGCGATACTGTGTGTTGTGAGTGGTGGCTGACGGTGCAAAAATGTATAAATAATCAACAGGTTTTTGGTGGATTTTATGAGAAATTTTTAGAATAAATATAAAATAAATATATGAATATTCAAATAGTTACGTATGATAACTAATATACAAACAACATTGATTATTAAAATTAATTTGGTTATAAATATTATTTATTTATCTTCTCTAATTCAGAGATGATGAATGTTATATGATTTTTATATTATACATCGAATATATACAATTATCTTGCACGAGTGCAGGGTACTCTTAAAAAAAAATACTACTTAATCTTATCACATGGTAAATATATATGTACTGTGCGTGATTTTTATTTATTTTCAAAATATTGAAAGTAATACATTGAACGAATCCATTCATTTGCATAGATTATTTATCAATCAATATTACATGTGTGTTAAACATGATGCATGATTGCAAAGTGAATCAAGAACCATTTTTTAAGAACACCAACTTATCTATCGATTTATGATGTATCCAGAATATACTGAAATTAAATGAATAAATAAATGTAAATTTTTATGTATAAATTTTTACAGAAAATTAATAAAAATGATTAACAATTTTACCGAAAAAGTAAAATTGCGATACCTATACGATAATCATTATAGTACGTATGATTGATTGAAATCGGCGTAAAACTGATTGTCGTTTGTAATAATGAGTTGTTGCTATAATGAATTATACAATTTAGAGATACAAAGATCATAGTACATAAGGAAACAATCAATCATGACCATTAATAAAAGACAGTTTTCTTATGACAAAAATACATTACACACCAAAATCTCTGAATTAGAATAAAAAAATAATATTTAACCATATTTATAATATTTATTTGTATTATTCATATTTAAAATTTAATTGTTTAATTATTGAAATTAATTAAAATGTTTATACAATGTGAAATAATAAAATTAAACATATTAATTAATTTTATTCTTTTCTTATATTAAAAGGATATTATTATTAATGTTATTATTACATTTGTATATTAGGTTTTTATGCAATATACTAACAAAAAATATATATATAGAGGGATTAATTATAATATACTACTACTAGCTACATAATATTCCATTAATATAACTATATTTTATAGGTCATCAATTGTTAATAGAACAAAAATATATTATATATGTGAGATATGAAAATAATGTGTTGTCAAGTATTGTAAGAAATTAAATCAAATATGCGAAGGTGTCCGTCCAACAGACAAAATAGATAAAAATTAATTAAATTAATTGAATATATAAACTAATATTAAAATAGATTTAATTTTTATTGTTTCTAATATTGAATAATGATAATGGGCGATGATATGATGACCATAAAATTTAGATATATACCAATTTATATATAAATCGGAATAAATATGGGCTAAAGTAGTATAAAAAATTGTATTGTATAGTAAAAATAAAGACAGAATAGAAAAGGTAAAATATTTATATATTATAAAGGATTTTAATTACATATTTATTTTTATGATATTTATAAAAGCAATGAAAGAAGTCATATTACTTTTTTTTTTTCAGTTTGTTTGTTAAGTTTAAGTTAAGTTTTGTCTTCATAAATATTTATTCACATTTATGTATGAAATTTGGCAATACAAAAAAAAAAAAATTAATTAATTCCTTGCACACATCTTTAAATGTGTGCAGACGTATTATATACATTTATTGTAAAATATATACAATTGGTAATTATTACGAAAACTTAAATTTTCTTTTAAAAAGCTTGTACACTTAAAATTACGCGCATATAAACTTTTTAAAACCATATTTTGAACAAACAACATTAATTAACAGAATTTAGTTAAAATATAATTTTATTTCAAATTTAAAAATATTTTCACAAGAAATAACATAAAAAAATTGCATTGTATATATTCTTGTAATATTCCCACACATCGATCATCGGTTGTGGTCTGGCCACCAAAACTTTATATGTATTTGAATAAATATTAAATTTCTCATGGGACAGATCATGTCATCAATATAATACACATATGGTGTATATGGTGACTTTTTGACATTTTTACTCTGGATGACCATTTGACATATATTTATATTTGTTCATTTTACATTGTTCAAATAATAATATTAAAAATGTCTTTTTGTTTACGCAGAGGATGGAGGAGAGACTGTACAGAAATAAATGTATAAAATAAATAAAATATATATTGATATTTATTTTTTTTTCATTTAAATAAAATGTTATTTAAATTTGTTTATATATATTTTCATTTTTGAACCGGTGCCATTAATATAGACTAATTGTTTTGAGTGCATTAAATTGGAATGCGATTGATAATTATAATGATAGAACATCAGTCAAAGATGGGTGTCTTTATAACATCCAATATATACGTTTTATGGATTTCACCAATTTATGTTTATGAAGTTTTCTATTAGAAGTCGACGAATTCTTAGGACAGTATTAATAAAAATAAATGAACAAAAAAAAAATGTGTGTGCTCCAATGTATTCGATCGTATAATTTAAGTTTTCTGCGTTTACAAAACTTTCTCTATAATATTTCTTGAGATAATAGATTTAATTTGAAAATATTTTAACTATATAATATTACTAATACAGAAATTAATAAATACGCAGCCGGACCATATATTTATATATATATTGAAATTAAAAAAATGATTAGAAATAATATTCAACACCAAATTATTATAAAAATAAATTTAAAAAATATATGTTTTCATCCTCGTATCCTTTAACCACCCGGAGGGCGGTGGTTTTTTTTTTTTTTTTTTTTTTTTTTATCGTAGGATGTAATATTTTATATTAAATAAATGATGTGTGTTTTCCCTGTTTTTTTTTGGTTTTTTGGTATAAAATATGAAGAAAGGCATTTTCCTCTCAATAAACATGAGCTCACTAAATATATAGATATTCACAATAAAAAAATAAATAAAATGGTATTTATAAATTTATAAATACGCATAAGAATTTTGAAATAATATATTTTGGACATTGCTTTTATAAAAACCTAATTAGAATTTATTGTATTTTTTTTTTTTTTTTGTTATTTAATTAATTAATTTTTTTATTTAAATTATTTAATATTTGATTTATTTAATAATTAGAGTTTTGTTTTTTTTTTTCTTTTTTTGTCATTTAATTAAATGAATCAAATATTAACAAATTTATTAATTTTTATCATTACATACACTTTTTTAAGATTTTAGCATAATTGTATAATTTATATATGACACCAATAAAATATCTATTAAGCACATATTCGTTAAGAGTATATTTTTATGTAGTTATCAAAAAACATTGATCAAAAATATTATTTATAGCATACCGTTACACATTTTATAAAACGAATAAAATATTTACCTATAAGAAACCATTCTCCATTCGTTATAAAATCTGTAAGGTCGCCGCCTTCGTCAGATTTTAGCACCAAATCAAGCTAAGAAAATGTATTACAATATTTTGTGGTATTAGAAAATGAAAAATTTAAATAAAAAAAAAAATAGAACATGACCAAGAAAAAAAAAAATTTAATGGATTTTATGAGGAGAATAATAATAATAAAACACTATAACTAAAAACTAATAATAATAATAATAATATAACTATTTTGAATAGAATATTTTTTATAATAAATATAAAATACTGCTTATATTTTTTTTTATATAAATGTACAATGTACCAATACCATATATAGAGAGAATAGTTAAATAATAAAATAATTAAATTATTTGAAAATTTATGTTTATAGTTTTGCCAGCAATAAATTACATTAAATTTTGCATTTTTTTTTTGTCGTTAATTTTATGGTGTTTTTTTTGTTAAAATTAAAATTATTTATAAGTAATAATTCGTACACAGATTATTTGCAAAGGTTTGAAGATAAACACCAACAAAAAAATTCCCACTGAAAATTGTCTCTGTTAAAGAGAATTAACTAATAATTAATTTTTCTAATTACAAATCATTTGTTATTCGATTTCCGGAATTTTGTTTAAACAGCGAAATTTTTTAAAATTTAATCAGAATTTCTGATAAATATAATTAATTTGATTCCAATTGTGTTTGCTATTCTTATTTTTGTACAATGATATCGAATCCGAAAATCAAATTGTATATATTTTGTGTGCAATATAGATAGAAAAAATTGATTAAGTTTTAAAATTTCTTTAATTTTATTATTGAATTAAAAAATATATACGTTACGTTGCAAATAAGAATTTTTCGTAAATATTTACTACTACAGAAATATTGTGGTAATAAAATATAAAGTTCAAGTTTATATAATTATATGCAAAAGCTTCCAGGATTTGCTATATATCAATGGGACATTTTTATTTGTTAAGTTTTGTTGTTAACATAATTTAATTTTTTTTACAACAGAATCATTATATCGCCCACTAGTTTATAAAATGAACTGAACACATCATCTTAATTCGAAAATAAATTTACCTATTTAATAATATATCGTTAAATATATATATATTTATAATATGTTTATAATCATCACAATATTAAGTGTTTTAATTTAATAAATAAAGTAATATCTATAAAATATATGGATATTTTGTATCTCTGACTAATAATATTAATAATAATAATAAATTGAAAATTGTATTATATAAGAAGATAAGAATAAAAAAAAACTTAAGATGTTAATATCATTGAACATTTTTCAAACCATTGGTTAAATAAAAAAATTAGATAATTTATTCCCTAAAGTATAAATTAGATAATCCGAATACAAAATAAGATAACCTCAATAATAATAATAATAATAATAATAATAATACATAATAAATCGTGTATAATAAAATTTTTAAACAACATTTCAATGTATGCAATGTCAAAAAAATATCTATCCTTTTTTGTATACATATTTTCATAAATACAAAAAAAACTCATAAAAATAAAGAAAAAGAAATGAAATTCTTGAATACAAATCCTAAGTTGAAAATTAAAATGTGTTATTTTTTTTTTTTTTTCACACCATCCATCTGAAAAATACTCGGACTGTATAAAAAATAAACTAATAATCATTGTTTTAAAATTAGTAAGAATACTATATCAAATTGAAATGGTTAAAATTGGCTAATGGTGTAGATAACTGTTTTTATAGAAATAGTATAGGAAATTCAAAGGCAAACAATCCGGCCTGCGTTGCTGATAATGAACGGCAAGATTTAAATTGTTCAATTGAATAATGAATTGGATTATTCAAAAGACGTCACTTCAAACAGCAAAACTGCTTTAAAACTATACTATGTACAATCGCGTGATGATTTTGCATATCGTGTTTCTAATACAAAATCGCAGAAACTAAGTGCCGAAGTGCTGACCTACGTGATGAAAAGCATAACCATAATATATGAGAGACACAACTAAAATCATGCCCGATTTGAATGGCAGAATATTTTAAATAAATAAAATCAAATTTTATTATTTAGAAAAATAAATCAAATTTTTTACTTTTTTCTATTATTAATATAACCCATTCCGGTTATTTTTCCTCCAACCGGCAAAGCGTTCCGTATAAATTACATAATTTTATCAATGTTAATTTTCACACATCCACATTATATACATTTTTATTTTTGTATTTTTTATTATTATATTATTAGAATTTTAAATTTTCCAAATATATACAATATATAATATATATAATGGTATATGCGGTGCGGTGCGCGATACGATAAGAAATGTATGTTATATGAATATATATGGTATATAGGAAGAAAAGCAATAATATACCAGAAGAGGAATAATATATATAATAAGACAAAAATAAAACCATTTACCATATACCTTTCAATTATTTTAATTGTGACCTAGATATGTATTTATCCATAAAAACTGGGACAACCCCTAATATAAATATATATATATATATGCATATGATGATTATATATGATATAAAGGTATAACATATACGTGCGTATATACAATATATTAAATTTTATTCCAAAAATATATAATAAAATATAAACTATATAAAAATTTTGGCTCTAATACTATAGGTATTAAAGTATATATCCATAAAATATATAATACAAATTAAATGAAAAATGCATATTGAAGAGAGTACAAAAAAAATGTTGGCGACAGGTATTATATTATTGTACAATATATGTATAATGCATAGTATTATTAAGAAATATATATGTATAGCATAAATTATAATAACCAGTGGTGATATGAATATAGATATTTATATAACAAATATATATAGAAGCGATTATGTTTTTTTTAATTATTTACATACCAGAGGATATAAAAATATATATATATATTTATATGTGACAACAATTTATTATTGTCTTTGGTGAAGGATTTAAAATCTTATATTGTTTCGATAACACGTCGTCTGCATAAGTTGTTTTTCAAGATGATATTATTATATTTCTTTTTATATAATCTATAGACAAAAGTTATGTAAGGTAGATCGGGGGAGAATGGTTGAATTGTTTAGTATACCATACATTTTAGATTACTAAAAATTCAATGTTTCTCTGAATAAACAACGTTTAGTTCTGCACACAGTAATATTTTAATTGAAAATTTAACTTCCAAAAATAACCGAGCAGAGTTTTTTTTTTGGTTACTATGTGTTTTATGATGAATAAAATTTTATATAGAAATCCATAAAAATTTGAACGTAAGTGAAATTGATAAATTAAAATTTTAACAACTCTTTGCCCTTCTTAATGGCAGCCTATATACCAAAATTATATAAACATTTTTTATATACAATAAATATATTTTTGAATATAGTTATTAATTACTATTATATTAATTTAATTTGACCAAAGTAAATTTTTGCATACATTGAATTAAATAGATATAAATATTGTAGTTTTTGATGTTTTCAATCAACCAGTTCTCCGTCTACGCTACACACACATCATTGGTGTTAGCATTTCTGTTAGTCTATACCATATAGAAAAAATATAACAATAACAATATACAACAAATTCAACATTTGTTTATGCAAACTATTATTAATATTGCATATACCATATTTATTTTGTGTATACAAAATATAAAATAAAAAGAGGTGATGATATATATATGTGTATTTGAACTTGTACATAAAAAATAATATGTACATACAATTGCATACACACACACACACCGACACACACTTAAATAAAATATGAAAAATTCTTTCTTGCATTTAATCTTGCATAAATAATTGTTGTTTTGCATAACAAAGTAGTGCTGTGCTGATGCTGCTGATGCTGCTGCTTAACAAAAGAGAAATGAGATGTGAATTTTTTTGTTTTTTTTTTCATTTCGATTGCAAGTTGTTCTAAATGTCAACAAGTCTTATATTTGTACTATACTAGCCATTTATAACAACATATATATTATATTATATATAGTGACTATATACTATGACTATATGTATATATTGAAATACAGATATAATAGTGTACAATGAGAACAAGGACAAGATATAACTATGGATATATATATATATATATTTGTATATGGTATATATGGCAATGAAAATAATAAGATAAAACTTTGTCAACCTTTATATTTTATAATATCATATATGATGGTATAAATAAATACCTATATGGCTACTGCTGCTGCTGCTGCTTCTATAAATTCTGCATATATATTATATGTGTTATAAATATTGTATATATAGTATAGATAGTTAGAGATATAAGATTATAATATTTTACATGTAGTTTATCTTCTTTATCGTGTTATTTATTTATTTATTTATTTATATATATTTATTTTTTATCAACACCCAAAAAAATGATATTATCATAAAAATAAATTGTGGTAAATTATTGTATTTGTATTGCACAATTAAAAAAAAAACTTGTACTTTATTTAAGATTTTTCATCTGACAATGCATGCGATAATGAAATGTTATTTTCCGTTGTTGTGCACGTCAATTTTATTTTACACCCAGAATGAAAGAATGTGAATTCAATTTTATTAAATCAAATATATGCAGAGATTTATTATAATATATATTTTGATAAAGTATAGAGTAAAAAACGGTATAGTATAGATTCAAAAATTATGATTTTGATAATACTTAAGAGTTTAATCGCCTGAAATTTAGCTATACAATAATAATTTTTAAATCCAATTCAATCACCGTATCGATATATTTATGTAGTTCTTAAAATGAAAATTTTATTTTCGCCAACGCTTAACATTTTTATGCATATAATTTATTGGAATTTATCGAATTTATCGAATTTATCGTATAAATAATAACTATTTATAGAAACACAAATTCGTTAACCATTATTTTGTACGTATAGATTAACCCGACCATATATAAAACAATTCCTATATACAATATTAAAAAAAAATCCATTGGACTAAATGAAACCGCTCGCCCACTACTCCTTACCATATATTTTTAAATAGATAATAATAATAGATAATTTATAATAATTATCTGGGAAAAAAAAAATAGATAATTTATAGAATTTATGATTTATGATAAACTAAAATGTATCCTTATTTATTTATTATTATTATTATTATTATTATTATTTTTAGAGGGAAAAAAGAAAAGAAAAGCTTCCTGTTTTATTTTACACAAAAAATGCTTTTCCACGCATTCAATGATAATATATAACAGTAAAAATGAAATGGATATAATAAATAATTTTTATTTTTCACATAAACAAATTTTGTTTTTGATTTGTGTAAGCTTTTAGTTATCTTCCTTTTTTATTTTTTGCCTTCAACTTTAAAAATAATAAACATAAATTTTTCTGTTCCTTTTTTTTTCCCTATATCTTTATCCGGAAACATGTTGCTTTGGATTTATTGTTATTATATATATATATTCTATATATTAGTTAGTATATACAGATGGATTGGCAGAGGTGGGTCCATAAGATGGTCGCCAAGTTCTCCAGACTTAAATCCATTGGATTTCTATTTATGGAGTTGCCTTAAAGAAAAAGTATGGTATATGCAACTGTGATTAATTCACTTGAAGAGTTAATTCAGCTTATTGAAAACTGTATTCAAGACCTTCGCCACAAGTCACAGCAAACACTTAGATTGGTTCGGTCTATTGAAAAGCATTGTTGTCTATGTATTCGAGCTGAAGGGGCACATTTTCAGCAATTACTTTAGGCTTTGTTTGTTTAAAACTGTGGTGATATGCGTGCGTGTGATTTTGTGGGTATTTGTGTGTAGGCCTTTGTGTGTGAGATCGTTTGTGTGTGTGTGAAGGTTCGTGTGAATGCATAGGAGTGTATGGAATCAATTATCTGTCACGTCCGTATTGTTGGTTGTGGGAAAAACCAAAAAAAGATAAAATTTTTCCATAGCGAAAATCAATTTTAAGCCTACATCGTTGTAGTTATTTGTATATATCTTTGGAACCAGTTGAGACTTATCGTAATGTTATAGCTTAAACGAAAGCTTATGAATGTGGCAAGTTTTTAAACTTATACCGAAAAAATTTTTTCATCATGATTTTTCGACTTATGCTTGAACAAACTTTCAAAAAGAAAAATGGCGTTCAGCTAATCGTCAACATTTCTGTAAGTAACTGGATAACAACATGTCCGAATTGCCTTATCTTAACGTTAAATTAAAGATCGCGGTATGCTAATGCTAATAGTGTATCAAAAATTTAAAATCGGTTAATTAGTTATTGAGATATTCACCCCAGTAGAGTGCAAAACATGGTCTGATTGAAAATTTGGTTATTTGCGTGTAACTTGGTACCGAAGTCGAATCGGTCAAAATGTTATATGATATTTTCGACGCAAAATGACCCAGAGAATCTAGTGTTTTCGTATTGCCGTCGATAATTGGGACACCCTGTATATTAGTTAGTACGTATATAATAAAAAAAAACCATATATAATTATCAATATATATTTATATATCTCACTGTTGCTGTCTGTTGTGTGTCTCGGCAGGAGGGTTGAATAAAATACATACATTTATGAAGAAAGTTTTCTTACGCAAAAAAAATGTATTATACATTATTGATACATTGCGCACACATCGGGCGGGTGCAAATGAAAGTTAAAATACTGAATATATATTTATTATTATTATTATTATTATTATTATTATTACAAAAAAATTAAGATATATTTTCATTAAAATAATTATTTATTTATTTATTTATATATTGTTAAATAACGAAAGTTTTTCAGGATTCATTGGTACGAGAGCGACAAAACCGCATTTGGTAATATAAAAAAAAAAAAATTCAAATAAATATGGTTTCTTTAAAGATGTGAATTATATAAAAACGTATTCTTTGAACAGACTGGGAATATGAATTAAAAATAAATACTGATTGTGGTTGTTTTTAAAGTTATAGTGTGAACGATGCGATATAATAACCATATGCACATACTGCAAACTGATATACCATATTGTAAAGGATATGAAGATATAATTATTATTTATTGATATTATGAACAATTGATAAAAAAAAATTGTGAAATATATATATATTGAAATTATATTTAATGACATTTAGAATGTACAAACGTAACTTCTCATTATTTATTATAAATTTTTGTTTATAGCAGATTCTATTCATCACACAGTTGTTAAAATATATTTTCTAAATATATTCTTAAATATATATTTTATAATATACGAAAATACTTAATTTCGAGATAATTAGTAAATCAAAAAAATATAATATTGATAATTTAAAATTAAAACTTAAAATCTGTGTGCGCTTTATTTAATTTTTTTAATTTATATATATTGTAGATTAAACATATGTATACGATGATGTGATGATATAGAGTGTGATTAAATTAATTTTTGTGACAAACTAATATGATAAGAGTTACTATAAATATTTTGTGCAAAATACATTGAATCAGATTATAATAGGGTGGTGCCCGGCTCCATAATAGTTTGTCTGCGACTTTGCGACATAACTGAAATATTATTAATAAAATAATATTATTAAAATGTTATATTGTGTAACATGTCACATTAATCCAAGATGGAGCTTTTATATGGCAGCATCGATCACAAAATTCTACTCAGCATCGAGTTACACATAACAATTTACCAATTGTACTGTAAATATTATTTATATTTGTTTGGCAAATTACTACAACTATTACACGTTTGTGAGTATACCTAACAATTTTATCTATTTCATTGAATAGCGTCCAACTATGAGCGATAAATTTTACAATGTACAAACTCCTTGTTACACAATTGTGTAACAATATATACAAAAAATATTATTTTACTTTGATGATAATAATAATGCTGTGAAATTATACTTTTTAATATATAAATTATTAAATTTAATAACAAAAACAAAACAAACAAAACATAATTATTTCATTAATTAATTTTTAATTAATGTAAAACATCTAAAAAAATTTATGTATATACGCGAATTGAAATATATATTTTGTTTTTAATATAGGGAAGTGGTACTATAGTATTCACCACCCCCGCAATTAGTCCGTATACCTTCTTATATGTACAATATAAGAAAAAATAGCATTTACGTTAGTACGTACGCTGTGATAGTTTTTCTTACGTGAAGCTGACTGGTTACAGGGGTTGACTGAATACTGGCGGCACTACCCTCTATGTAATATTTAAAAAAACGCAGTAGTTAATGAAAAACCAAAAAAGTTGACCACCACCTTTTTTTTTATGTTTAAAAATGCAAAATTTAATGTTTTTTTAATGCTCTCCATTTCGGCGGCTTGTGTAAAGTTTAATATTAATTTTTTTTATGTGATTTTTTTTTGTTTTTATATGTAATTGTTAATAAATAATATATACATTATAATTGTATTAACATTATATAATTGGGAGTAGAGTATTGGTTGGTATGTATAGTGGAAAGGGATGATGTGTACGTATGAATTTTTATTGAAATTATATCATCTTTTCTGGTGTTTCTTTCTTTAACCACCCCCATATACCCATTTTCAAATTGGAAAATATGAATATAGAGGATTTAAGATGATATAATTTTGAATAGTGTGTCTTTGTGTTGCAGTGTTTTTATTCTTTGGGTTATTAACAATTAAAATTATATGTTTATTTAACTAGATAAAAAATAGTGTGTGTGTGGGTGTGTGTCAACGTTCTTTCACCCAACGACAATTGTATTTGTTTCTATTTTATTTTATTTTATTTTAATTTTTTTTTTTTTTTATAAGAGTTTTCACCAAATCCAATTTGTGGTTTAATTTTATTTTAATCATTTTATTTTTCTTCTTTATCGCTGCATGCAAAATAGGGCATAATGATGTTTTGTATTTGGTATATATATTTATATATGTATTATTATTTTTTTTTCTGTTTTTTGTCAAGGGTTGTTGTTTAAATAATCATTTTTGTAATATTTTCTGTTGTTATTTTGTGATTTTTTTTTTCGTTTCATTTTTGTTTGTGAACAACAAAAAAAAAATATGATCATATAATATTATATATATAACGAAATAAAAACATCTCTCACATGGTTCCACACAACCGATACGGTCTTGTTTGTTATACGTATATATATATATATATGAATTTTATATTTTATATATATGTAATATGCTTATAACAAACACGGTTGTTGTCGTATACATCTCCATAGATTTATACAAAACAGAAAAAAAAAAAATGAACTTACAAAACGTTATTTATATTTATAACATTAAAAATTTGCATAAATATAGAGATGTTTTTTTGGTTTTATTTTTTTTTCCAAATTAAGTCTGTTATTTTTGCAATCTATTCATATTATGAAAAAAAAATACCATGTATAAATTATAAATATATGAAAGGATGCACAAAGGCGGGAGTACATCCATATAAATACAATATATATGTGTTATATATATTAAAAAAAATTATATATACTCGTAACACAACATACGAGTATTTTGTATTTTGAGTATATATTGTGTAAGTATTAAATTATAAATGGGATCAAAAATTAAGTTGTTGCAAAAGTTATGACGAATACAAATAAGAATTGTTGAAAGTACGTCTTTTTGTTCATGGTTGTTTTTTTTTTCCACTTTATGCGTTTGCATATATAAATAATATAATACTGGGGATCGATTGCAAAAATAACCTATTAATATTGAGACCTAATATATATACAATATATTATTGCGTGCGTATATTTGTGCGATTATAACATATATATATATTTTGGTGGGTATATCTGCGATAAAAACTATTATAAATATATCCTTTCTTTTATTATTATTTTTAAATCGTTTTTATGTGTTATTTTTGGAATATATTTATTTGTTCGTATAAAAATCGGTATGTAAATTGTGTTTGTGTGTTTGTGTGTGTGTGTGTGTACCATATACCGAAATAGAAGAAAAAAATCTTAGATTCGTTTTTTTTTCTGTTTCTGTTTCTTCTTATACATTGAATACATTATTATTTGTGATTGACAAATGTATGGAATAGTATTGCCTATTTATATTGAACTATATTTATGGTATATTTGCGGAAAACAAAGAAAATGTATTCAAATATTATTTAAAATAGATTTAAATTTTCAATTTTTTTTATTATTTCATTTCTTATACCCATACACAACATATCCTTTATTTTATATTCAATTTTTCAATTTTTTTTGTATACCAGGTATAGGAGTATGAAGTAAGCCGCTGCCAATAAATGGCTGTACTTATATTAGTAATTGTGAAAGAGCCTTAATACGATGTTTTTTTTATTGTTTGGACATCTATCGACAACATTCAGTTTGGTAAATTCCATTTGTAATACAACAACATAAAAAGTTTATCGTGTTAAAAATGTCTAATTTTGTGCCGTCAACAAACGATTTGCGGGAATCATTAGTTTTTTGTTATCATTTCAAGCATAACGCAGCTGAATCTCAACGAATGCTTGTAGAAACTCTTGGTGATCATGCTCTATCATTAGCAACATGCAAAAGATGGTTTCAACAATGATTTTTATTTGAGAAATGAAGAACGTGGAAGACCACTAAAAAAATTTTGAAGACAGTCAGAATTGCAAGCATTGTTAGATGAAGATGATACACAAACTCAAAAACAACTTGCAGAAGCCTTAAATGTATATCAAAAAACAATTTCTAATCGTTTAAAAGCAATGGGAAAGATTCAAAAGTATGGAAAATGGGTTCCACATGAATTGACTGAAAGGCAACAAGAAAATCGAAAAACCATTTGTAAATTGCACCCGTCAACAATACAAAAGGAAGTCTTTTTTGCATCGAATCGTGACTGGTGTGATGAAAAGTGGATATATTTTGTGAATCGTAAACGCAAAAAATCATGGATTACACCAGGTAAAGCAACAACATCGACTGCAAAACCAAAACGATTCGGTAAGAAGAGAATGCTTTGTGTTTGGTGGGATCAGGAAGGTGTGGTGTATCAAGAACTTCTGAAACCTGGTGAAACTGTTAATACGGTTCGCTACCAACAACAAATAATCGATTTGAATCATGCATTATTAGATAACCCAACCAGAATGGACAGAGAGAAAGAAAAAATCTGTTAAGGTAATTTTGCAACATGATAATGCAACAGCACACAAAGCAAAACCAGTTGAGGATACAATAAAGTCGCTTGGATGGGAGCTGTTACCACACCCACGTTATTCACTAGACTTGGCTCCTTCGGACTACCATTTGTTTTCATCGATGGGACATGCTTTGAAAGAACTACACTTCAAAACATCTGAAGAAGTTGAAAATTGGCTATCTGAATGGTTTTCGTCCAAAGCAACACCATTTTTTCGACGTGGTATACGAAAATTTCCTAAAAGGTGGTTAAAATGTGTAGAAAGCGATGGAAGTTATTTTGAATAAAATATTTTTGATTTTTCTATTCTAAATAATGTGTTTTTCTTCATTTAAAAAAGGCTCAATTCATGCTCCTATACCTGGTATTATATTCTGTGTAAGTAATATTGTATTTAAAAATGTTATTCCAGAAACATTTATATATATACGTGGATTGATTTGGAATTATAATACACACTCCTTTTTTTTTTTTTTTTTTATATAATATAAATAAATATATGGAAATTTCTTGTGTGTGCTATAACATTTTCATTTCGTGCAATATGAAGTTATTTTTTTTTTTTGTAAAATTCAACATAATATAATAGAAAATTCATAATAAATATAATCAATAATATATTATAGATATGAGATATGAGATATATGAAATAGATTTCAAATAAAAAAATAAATAGATACATATATGTAAAGTAAGAAAAAACGAGAATTGGAACGAAAGATTTACGTCGAAATGGAAAAATTTAACAGGAACAACGATAATAGAAGATTGTACCGGAATGTCAATCGTTTTCGCAACGGATACAATCAACAACCTTTTTTGTGCAAAAACAGACATGGTCAGGTTATGGCGCAAGAGGAAAGGTGCCTCGAAAGATGGGCCGAGTACTTTAAAGATATATTAAATGTGAATACGCCAGTGAATACTATGGAAGATGTGCGATTTCAAACCGCCCAACCATTTATAGCTGAACCATCGATACACGAAGTAAAGAGTGTTATTCAGAAGCTCAAGAATAATAAATCACCTGGATCTGATAGCTTACCAGGTGAACTCTTTAAATATGGTGGAAATGCATTATGGTGTCAACTGCACGAGCTAATTGTAAAGATTTGGAATAATGAACAGGTGCCAGAGGAGTGGAAGGATGGTATTATCTGTCCATTGTACAAAAAGGGTGACAAATTGGATTGTAACAACTACAGAGGAATAACTTTATTAAACATTAGCTATAAGGTATTTGCTAATATACTATACCATAGACTTATTCCATACGCCAATGAAATTATCGGAGAATACCAGTGTGGTTTCTGCGCAGATCGATCTACATCTGATCAAATATTTAGTATACGGCAGATCTTGGAAAAGTGTACGGAATTCAATGTTGATACACACCATTTGTTTGTTGATTTTAAAGCGGCATATGATAGCGTCAATAGGTCAAAATTATGGAATATTATGGAAGAGTTTGGTTTTCCAAAAAAACTGATAGATTTGGTGGCTATGACGTTGGAAAATGTGAGGTCACAGGTACGAATCCGAGGTAAATTATCTGATCACTTTGAGACGGTTGATGGACTACGACAAGGCGATCCATTATCAACACTGCTATTTAATATTACGCTGGAAAAGGCAGTGAGGGGCGTAAATATTGATAAACAAGGCACGATTTTCACAAAATCGGGTCAATTGTTAGCGTATGCTGATGATATAGACATAATGGGTCGGAATATGATAATTGTCAAGGATGCTTTCGAATCGTTACAAGAGGAGGCATCAGGTCTGGGTCTCAAAGTGAATGCAGAAAAAACGAAATATTTGGTGGCAACGAATACATCACGAATTCGAGATCAAACGGTTAATATTGGAGAACACAATTTTGAAATAGTCAATAGTTTTGTATACTTAGGATGGTTGATAAATGTTGAAAATGATATTGAAGAGGAAATACGCCGCAGAATAGCAACTGGCAACAGATGTTATTACGGGTTAAAAAAACAATTCCGATCGAAAACATTACAACGAGATCTTAAGTGCAAGCTATATACAACTTTAATACGTCCAATATTAACGTATGGGTCGGAGGCTTGGTGCATGACACAAAACCAGGAACAACTACTTCGGATTTTCGAACGAAAGGTACTCCGTGGCATATTTGGTCCCGTCAAAGAACAGAATGGTTGGAGGCGACGATACAATATTGAATTAGACAAGTTGTACGGTCAACCAAATATTGTCAAAACAATCAAGATCAATAGATTGAGATGGCTTGGACACGTAGAACGCATGGAGGAGGAGCGTGTGCCAAAAAAACTGTTAAATGGTAAACCGGAGGGTAGAAGGAGAGCCGGAAGACCTAAGGCGAGATGGCTAGATGCAGTAAACTGTGATATAAAGATCCTAAAAATTCGGGATTGGAAGACGTTAACTGCGGATAGGTCAGGTTGGAGAAGCGTGTTGGAGAAGGCTAAAACCGCACCCGGGTTGTAACGCCATGGAGTAAGTAAGTAAGTATATGTAAAGATAGATAGATAGATAGATAGTTAGATAGATATATAGATAGATAGATAGATAGATCGATAGATAGATATGCGATGAAATTGAGTAAAAGAAAACATTGATTGATAGTTCAATTCAAAATGACATTTATTTATTTATTTTTCATTTTGCTGGTGTTGTGGTTGCTACATATGAAGAGTTTTTTTTCAATTTTCTCCTCTATGCAATGCTGTGCGGTGCTGTGTACGCCACACTGATATATACACATTGAATTTATTTATAAAAATTGATTACAATTTTTAACAAAAATAAACGGATTTTTTTCAATTTTATATACATATTTTCGGAAATATATATAATTATTTAGTTGATTGAATTTTTTTCCAATTTTTATTTATACATTTTCTATTTTTGTATTGTATTTCTGTATATATATGAGAAATATTAATTATATTAAAATATAATTCTCTTATTATTGTGTATACAATAATAAATGTTATTTTCTATTATAAATTTGATTAATCATTTCAATGGATTGAAAAATATTGACCAAAATCATATGGGGTAGAGTAAAAATATACTATTATTTTAAATATATAAATGCTGCATAGCATTTCGAACTGTTTTTTAATTATACAATGGTTTTATAATAACATATATGTTAACAAAGGGTTTAAAACACATTTAGCATTACATATTTTGATATGATTAAGAAAGTACTCACTGTAACATAAATAAATTGGTGAATTAAGGTGCTAAAACAACCTTAAAATGTCCTTGTGTAAATTTCAATGGCATCAGTGTCTATAGCAGTGATGCGTTCAATTGAAAATTTGTAAAATAAATATAATACATTCTAATGTTATAGCGAGTACATTCAAAAATAGAATAAAAAAATTAAATTCAATGGTTATATTAGATATAAAAGCAGTATACTGAAAAAAAAATAAAAACTCTTCTTTAAACAGAAAAATTTACAAAATTACATAGAAAATCTGTAGCGCAGAAAGAAGAAAACATATAAAACCATCATCATTTTTTTGTTTTCCCATTTCCCATGTTCGAAAACGAAATTGTACCAAAAAAGAAAAGAAACATTTTAATTAAATTATTTTATGCCATTTTGAATTATACATCATATTTTCTTTTATCGTTTTGTTCACGTACAACATTTTCTTTTGCATAATAACAACATCTATCTATCTATACTACAATATATTGTATATATAATATATATATATATTGATTGTATATACTCCTTTTTATATCTTTTGTTATAATATACTGTGTATGGTATATATATATGTACAGTAGAACAGAGAGACATAGGCACACACATCTATACATATATATATCATATATATGTTGATTGGCAAACTGTGAAAATTATCTAATAAGATGGGTAATTTCCCATGATTGCATAATGTTAACATCAGCAAAACAGAAAAATAGAAAGAAAAATGCGCATATTATAATGTTTGCCAAATTAATTGAAGTTATATATTTTTATATATATTCTTGAGTACATATACAAATATATTTTTTTGTACTACTGGTATATTCATTGTTGTATCTTTTGCACAAGGATATTATTTTATATGTATATAGGATATTCAATACGAGATGTGGATATAAAATAACGACATTGATGCTTCAACGTAACCATAGTTTAATATATGCAAAAAGTGTTGTGTGTGGAAATGATGCCGCACACAATCGAAAAAAAAAAGAAGGCTTATAAAAAATTTGTTTGTGCAAACACTATAAAAATGTTATTGAAAATTATCCAAACTTCTTGGCAAAAATGATAATATCTGATCAATGCTGCGAATTTTATATATCTATATGAGATCATATAGAAGGTGTGAAAGATAAAGTGGCATGAAGAAGCTCACAGAAAAATATAATGCCAGCACTGAGATACAGAGAAATGGAGAGGTGGAATACGGATGTATAATTGAAGACAATATTATAATTATAAATTTAAAATTAAATATTTTCCAACATTAGGCTCGTTGTTTTATAGCCACACCTCGTATATATATATAAATTTGTATTATTGTACATATACATTATGCTATAGATAAGGCAAGTATATATATGCAATAGAGCCGCCTATATATATATATATAGATAAGAATGAACATATAGATAAAGATATAAATTGTATATATGTAAAATTATGTTTATTGTGTAACCGAATGAAAACATACGTGTTATTTATGAAGAGATAATATTCTTTGATAAGAAGAAAAAAAAAAATACGATATATGGAACTATATGTCTTATTTGTATGTAAATTGTATGGTGGTGTGTATGTGTTGTAAAAAGTGAGTTTAATATTGTGCTGCTGCTTCTATTTGTAGTCGGAAAAATATATTGAGATTAGTTCATTAATTCCAGAACCAATAACTATACAAAAAAAAAATATTATTTTTTATTTTAATAAATTTTTAAATCATATTAATAATTTATAATGAATAAATTAAATGAAAACGAA
The DNA here is from genome assembly GCA_910594885.2 of Bibio marci. Taxonomy (NCBI): domain Eukaryota; kingdom Metazoa; phylum Arthropoda; class Insecta; order Diptera; family Bibionidae; genus Bibio; species Bibio marci. Next base: position 41,156,254 of record OU343117.1, read on the forward strand.
AATGTAGCAATTGTTAATTTAATTTAATTCCAAACATGTAAAATTACATATTGAGTTTTGCGTTCGAATCTTAATTTTTCTATTATTTTTTTTTGCTGAAGCAACACGATTGTTGAGAAAATAAATTTAACAATTTTAGGTGGTCGAGTAAATAATGAACTAACCTCTTTGTTTTTGTGGATATTTTTCTGGCCGTTTTTTTTTTAATATATATATGTTAATTCACATTCGCATAAATTGTATATGTTTACGCTCTTCTTAAATACATATCCGTGTCATAACACATTAAATTATATGTATTTAAAAAGAAAATTATTGTACATATGATGACAGCACATATTTATTGTAATTTTCCAATTGAATGAGTTATATAATTAATTATAAAAGCTCTTTGCTTCTTTCCTTTTTTTTTCGCATTCAATGTTTTCCGTATACATTCTAATGAATTATGTTTTTGTTTACATTACTATGTGTGTGTGTGGTGAGAATTTATTAGAAAATTTAATAAATATAAGTTTGTGACGAGCAACGAGATGTGACCCCGTGTGTGACACACAAACATTTTCTTTTCTTTTTTTTTTTTTGGTTTCTAATTTCGTTTTTTTGTTTTGTTTTTTTTTAGTTTTTTGTTTTCGAATTGAAACACAAAATTTATTAACGACCTACCTGATTTCCATCATATGTCCAACTACCAAATTTCATTTCACAATGTTGATCATCAAATGGGAACCACGTGATGTCTATCTTGCATGTGCTCTTGAAGATACCAGGGGGCACGTACAGACAACTGCCGTTATGCTTGACCACAATATTTGTGTGGTACGTGCCATCGAATCCCTCATCCGCACTGTATTTTTTTTTACACATACATATAGATATTATTTTTATTTTTAAAAATTTTGAAAATATTTTAATAACATAAACCAAAAGGTAAAATTAATTCAAAAATGGAAATTTTATTTTATGATATTATTTTATTTGTTTGCATTTTAGTATTATTTAATTATTTATTTTATTATTATTATTATTAAAACTATATTTATTTTATATTAATTTTTTTTGTTAGGCGAAATTTGTTTTAATTTATGTATTGAACAAAAAAGCTTAAAACACAACCGATATGTCTGACACATATTTTTCTTTGATATTATGTTCGCCCCTTATGCACTCTGATCAATCCCAATGATCTACATAGCGTTTGAAACGAAGTTGTGGTAGTTGTATTCACGAACACTCTCCGCAGATCAGTAAGATTGATCCCTTTTTAAGATACGTTCGTTTTTCTATTATAAGAATAATTTCAATTTTACTCAAATTTATAATCAGAATTAATATTTATTCTTAAAAATTTTCATAGCTTTCTGGATCACATAATGAAATAAGCTCATATATTTCTGTATTTTTTTTTGGAAGGAAGTCAGAATAAACTATTATATACAACAGTCCCGATACTCGTTCGATTACGCGCAGTAGTATATAAATTTATGTATGTTTTCTTAGTTTTTTTTTTTATTTTTATCATATATCTTTATAGATTTATTTATATAATAATACCTTGGTTAAATAAATTTTAATATATAAGATATAAAACCAACCATCCCCCATTAATAATAATCTATATAATATGAAAAATATATTATACAGCATCGGTTTGCAAAATAATCGGATGAATCATTGATTTAAGTATTGTAAACCGACCGTCGCTAACTAAACTGTTTAATTTTCATGATATGTAAACCAAAACACAACTGATTATTAAAGGACAATAGTTTTGGTATGTGTTAAGTAAAAAATGTATACAAAGAACAAAACAAAAAACGGTTTTAAAATTATGTGCTTATTAATTAAAAACACACAAATCTCATTCGACTATGGCACGCGACGATTCTATATGTATTTTCATTTGTTAACAATTTTCTTAATCCATTCCGTATAGTAATTTTTCGGACAGAGGGATGTGTATTATATCCATAATAAATATATATTGATGTTATGTGTGTGTACATTTTGTACAGATTATTTGGATACCATTGGGTATTTTGTATTAAATAGTATATTCCGTTTTTTAGGTTTCTTATGTACACACTTATATAATAATAATAATAATAATAATGGTATATAAGAAAGATATTATTTATGGTTTTGTAGATAGGTAAGGTGTTAAAGTATCTTATCTATGAGAGAGTATAGTATAGGAGGATATATTTATATTGTTTTTTTTTTTATATATTGTACACATATAAAATATCATAATATTTATTTAGATAACAAAATATCCATAAAATTTACTCTTATCTTATATAGTTTGGCTACATATAAACGCGCTGTTACGTTGCTGTATATCCAAAATACAAATAAATGGATATATCTTAATATCAAATTAAGCTTTAAGCTCTTTTGCTCATACTTGTTTGTTTGGATTTTTTTTTTAGACATATTTCTTAAAGTTTTATTAATTTTTATATTTATTTATTTAATTAATTATTCTTTTTAAACCGCACAATTTTTATTTTTTTTTTATTTTTGTTTATACAGAGTGTTTCAGAAATAAGTGCCTATACAATTTACCATTATATTTAAATTGTTTTGAAGAATCAATCAGGTATCCGTCCGTAAATTAACTAAAGAGACACATAATATATTATGTGAATCATAACAATTACGGTATTTACAAAGGATTCAAAATCTATGCGAATTAATGTGTTCTAATAAAATTTCGTAATTTATAACTTTTGATATGAAATATATAAATTTCAAGTATTTTTTTGAGTTGGACATACACGTGCAGGGTGAATTCTATATAAATCAAAAGTTTAAATCAACAAATTTTAAATAGAATTTATTGCTTTGTTTTTTTCTTAAACAATTAAATCGAAATACAAGTGAATTGCGAATTCATTTTTTATATATATATTAGAGTATATACAAAAAGACTGTATTTAAGGTTTAGAAAAATGTATATACATAAACATTTTCTATGTTATAATAGTATTTGAAGCCGTATCTCAAAAATTAATAAGAATTCATTTAAGAAATACAATGGTATACATATAGCACAAAGCACTTATTACTGAACCAGCCTTTATACACCGCGCACGTACATTCCATATATAATAGATTATAATTATATAAGAATATTTTAAATTTGTATTTATAATATATATTTTGCTACAACACCCAGCAACACTAAAAACAAAACCAAAAAACCACACGAACTTAAAAAAAAAAAAAAAAAATTAAAAACAATTAATTTTAAACAAATAATAAACATAAAAACAACGCACATTATTAATTTAAAATTTAATATTTAACATACAATTTTGTGTGTAATATTATTGATATTGATATAAATATATTATTATATAAAATATTTATAATAATTATATATATAGACATTTAAAAGCACATTGCTTAATAATTTTTAAGCGTATTAAATTTTAATGTTTACACATTTAAGCAATTCTCATATTCAATTATCATTTTTATGTAAATTTATTTAATTTTTAAAGCTTGCTATTTTAATATTTTATCTAAAATAAAATAAAAAAAAACTATTTATTTTATTTTTAATTTATTTAAAGAATATATAATTTTATTTAATTATTTAATTTTTAATTTTAATGATGCGTAATGTGTGTGTGTGTGCGTGTGTGAGTGTGTGCGTGTATAATTTATTTAATATATATTTTCATATATCATCCCATTATGTAGAAAATCATAAAATTTAATAATGGAAAAAGGACAACAAAATCCTTAGAATTTATTCTTCACTTATAGAATTTATACACATTTTATACACAAAAAATACGGTATTAGTCAAACTTAGATTTAGATATTTTTTGAGAATATCGCAAACGAAATTTTTATGGCATAACAATCTAATAGTAATTGTATAGAAATTAAAAAAATGATGTGTGTATAAATCCCATAAACAAGGGATAAAACTAATTTAATAATCACGAAAATTAATTTATTGAACAAAGAAAATGTTAAACAAAAATGTTATTAATAACAACGAAAATTGATCGTTACATTTCTTAAATTAGCAAATACACAAACCTTCTGAATATTAATTAATATTCAATATAATTTTCTTTATTAATGTTGCAGGAACATTGTGCCGTGGTTTGATTAAATATTATTCGCTGAATCTCTTTGAAAAGTCATTAGTAATTAGGCACAAGACTAAAATATTGCTTTGATTTTTTTTTTCATTAATTATTTTTTAAACTATATGTGTGCTGCTGTCAAGAATATGTTGGGTCAAACAAAGATTAGAAATTGGTTGAGAGATCAGAAAATTTCTACAACCATTTGTGGTGATAATATTTAATTTTTCTTAACTGGGTAATTCTCTGTAAAATATAATAAATAAAATAATAAGTATTTTATACACACAAACATACGCACAGCCACACCCACCCACAAATTTATCAATTTATTTATTAGTTTTTAATTTGTGGTATTTATTTTGTTGTGCGTGCGTGATGGTGAAAACACTGTTTAATTAAAAAAATTAATTTTTTTTATTTATTTATTTATTTTTGTTGTTTAATTATAATTGTTTTATATTTAGTTTAATTTTTAGTTTTTATTTTTATATTAAAGAGGGATTTGATTAAGCTTTATTTTCTTTAATTTTTATTTTTAATTTATTATTATTATTTAGTTTTTAGTTTTTTTTTTCTAAATATGCATATTATCGTTAATACGAAATATTTTTATGAATTCTTATTTTTCTATATATAAATTGCTCTTTTTTTTTGTCAAAAATATATATATTAAAATAAGAAATTAACTAAAACAAAAACTATATTGTACGCAGAGTGCGATAAAACTTTCATACAATAAGCGGAGCTGGGCGGGTGGACGCAACAAAAATAAATTTTCAAATAAAAATATTTCGTAAACCATAATTTTTAAATTATATATAATTTTATATAATTAAATATTAGTGGACCCACAATAACGGCAAGCTGACTCTTTAAATGTACCCTGTAGTATTTTTTTTTTAATTTTTTTTTTATTTTACCACATATTGTAATGATGTGTGAATGAACTCTTTTTTGTTTTTTTTAATTTTTTTGTTTTGTATCCAATAGATTTAGTAAACGTAACGTTTTAGACTAAGAGGGAGCCATATGATGGTGATTATTAAAACATATAAATGTTAAAATAATATCGGATTGGTTAACATTTAAACATACCCCTATCCGATGATACTCTTAACATATTTATATATATCGAAAATCACATACATGCGGCCCGCCTCATGTCCTTGTATAAGTAAAATAATTATGTGTAATGTTTTTTATATTTTTAATAAAAAAAATAGTATAAACGCAGTAACGCCGCCGCACGATAATTAATTAATTAATAGCAGAAAAAATATAACATTTCAATTTATAGTCCAATTAAAATGTCACAACATTTTCTAATTTATATAGAATTTATTCCAGTGTACTACTCTCTTCTAAAAACCCTTTTATTTTATAACAAATTTTTTGTGTACGACATATCAAATTACTATAAATAATGATTGTATTACTTTACTTTACTTTACTTCGTATTTTCAAATTAATTAAAAAAAATCTGTGTCCTTAAAGAAAAAAAAAAAATTTTTCCAGATTTTTTTTTTCTATAATGGTCTGCGAGCGGTGGTACTGCGTAAGAGTAGTATTAAAAAATAAAAAAAATAAAATAAATAAATACCTAACAAACAAAACTAACAATAAGTAAAGAAAATATACTCTGTAAATAGATATACAACTATAAAGGATATATGAATAAGAAAATTATAACGGCGGAAAACCCAATTAAAAAATTTTCTTTTATAAAATAAAGTATATATGGTTGGATGGATGGATGGATGTATGGATGGATGGATGGGATAGGGATATATGAGGAAATATGAGATATATTATACAATTGTATTAATATAATTGAAAGTGAATGTTATTTTTTTATTTTATATTATATTAAGAAACATATGTACACAGTGAATATTGTATACAAGCGAGGCGCGATACACGATATAAACAAATATTGCATTCACTTCAATATAATCCACATCCGCGTTCATTTAAAATGAAAATAAATATAGCAACATTTTCAGTTAAATTTTCATATCAAAAATATTGTATTCAATGGATTATTTGTGTCACCATCAGTTTGACCGATATACAATATTCACTGTAAAATATAAAATAATGTAGTAAAATTGTGTATATGTGACATTAAAATTAAATTATTAAATTATTTTATAGATAGAGATACACGCAGACTATATGTCTAGCTATTGTCGTCGCTATCTAAATATTAATAATAATTTATAATAAGTTTTTATTTAAAATGTTACTTTTTGTATCCATAGTTAAATTAAATTAATAGAAAAAATATAAAGCACTTATTATATATAAAATGTATCTTCTATACTTTACTTTATATGGTATATATGCTGTCTATGCATATATATATATTTATGTGTTTTGTGTGGTTGTTGTTGGTATCTTAAGGACTTCCAATTGTTTATTTTTTATTTATTTTTTTCTTCTTCCGTAACGATAACAACATTAAATAAAGGAAAATATAAAATAATAATAACTATGGCAGAAAAAATGAATGTATATATATGATGAAGATGTTTTTGATGTTAAAAAAATAATTAAATTTAATTAATTTAATTATTATTATTGTTTTAAATAATTTGCTTGTATGTACATGAGTTTTTTATTTTTTCAACTTCTTTTAATTACTTCACATCAGAGGATGAACCATGAAATATATACACACACACAAACAATAGTATCGTTGTAACAAAATTATAAAATAAGATAATATGAAGAAATTCGACAAAATGTTCCGATATAAAATCATGCATAAATGAGTGTTGTGGTAAATTTATATTATAATTGACACAATCTTCCGATTTTCTGGGTTCTGATATGAAGCATATTTTTTTCTGTCCTTACATAAATCCGATGCAATTGTATTTACGTAACGAATAGAAATTTTATTTTCTATGAATTGGTATTAGAAGGAAAAAATACATTTCATTAACAAAGTTTCTATGGATTGTAATTATTTATAATAGTTTTTTTTTTTTTTTTTCAAATCACACCTATAAATAAATAAGCTTAAAAATGCATGTAAAAGTTGAATATATAAAATTTATATCAACATTTTTTTATTTTTAAAAAAGAAGAACACAATTTTATAAATTCAAAATTTTATAGAACAGAAAGATATATATTTCTATTGAATTTATCTTATATAATTTTGTACGATCCCATTTTTTTTTTTCACAGTTCATCTCCCCGGCTTCTGTATGAATGCATTAATTATTTGCAAGCGAATTTTTAATTATACCAAATTTTTTTTTATTTTTACTAATTTCAAATGAATAATGTGGTAAGGAAAAAAAAAATTCTAATTAAAATATATAGCTAATTTTGTTGTAATATAATGATGATCCATAATAAAAAAATGGGATATTTATATGTGATGATGATGGAATGATAAAATTAATCTATAATTAATTTTAAATATATGTTAGATACAAATGCGGTATATGGCGGATGGTTTAAGAAAAAAATAATATTAATATAGTAGTTAATATTATCCTTACCTTATTTTATGTTTTTTTTTTTTTTCTCTCTATTTATTTATTTAATTATTTAATTAATTAGCGGTATATTGTTTATTGTTTATTGTATAAATATATTAAATTAAATAATTAACAAATGGATATACACACAGAGCGAGCGAGAGAGAGAGGTGAGAGGATAAAGGGTTAAAGTTAACATAAAAGAAAATTTTTAATTAAACAAAATAATAAGTAAAATTTATATTTTAATTAATTTTACATTAACATTTATACCATTTTGTGTAATAAAAGCCGATGGAACGACGCCGCGTATATATTAAAATATTGTATTATAATGTCTACGCGTATATATAGATGAAAAGTAAATATTTAAAAATGTAAAGCAAATAATAAAGAAAAAAAAAAAAAAAGGGTCATTTGTCATAATAATTAAATATTTAAAATACAGGTTGTATTAAATGGTACGTTAGTTAGTTCATGCAATTAGCCATCCACACTGCTAAGAATCCTATTATTATGATTGTAAAATAAAATATGAATTTTAAACAAATATAAAATTGTTTCTTCCCGCTTCTTTAATGTTATAATAAATTACAATTTTTAAAGATATACACACGTTAATCGTTCGTTACACACGCACATATTTAGATAAAATCATAAAAATACACTTGTAATTCGTTCATACGATGATAATGGCAGGTACCCATTAATACAACCTTTATAATTAATTATTATACACATTATTGTTTATATAATATTATACAATATATATATATATTTATAAATATATTATAATATAATGTATATATAATGACTTTTAAATATTAAAGGATTTTATTTGCTGCAGGATATATATGCAGGACTTTAAAAAAAATATATAATAATTATATATATATATTTATTCTTTATACAACACTTTATTTTATTTATATTATATATTTATATGGTGGCCGTTGGTGCGATGGTATTGTGTTTTTTTTATAAATTATATATATTATATATTTTTATAGTGCGCGCAAAGATTTTAAATAAATAAGAAATTATTTGTAAATAAAAATTAAAATATATATTAAAATTGTTGTTCCGTTTTTGTTTTGCTGTTTGCTATATTGTGTTACAGAATGTGTACGCGTGTTTTGTAAATACACGTTAATATAAATAAAGGCTTTAATATAAATAAAAAACACGATGTTATATAAATTAATGTTTAAATTATAAAAGGATATATGAACAATGTATTATGGAGGCGTACCAACATAGTACAGGCGACCGGGGCACAAGAAAAGGTATAATGTGTGTTTCGTTTTAATATTTAAAAAAATAAAAAAAATTAAATATTAAAAGTAAATAAATTACAATATATTATAAACCTTGTGTTGTTAAATAAATGTGTAAAATAAAATAGATTCATATATGTGTAAAAAATTATGACTTTATAATGAAGTTTAATTAGGAGTATATAATTTGAATAAAATACATTTTAAGAAAGAAATTTTACATGGAAAAAGTATTATTTAAAAAAGTTAAAACATAAATTGTTATAAAACAAAACTTTATATTATTGCAGATTATACGTTTTGAAGACTACTTATTAGCAGCCAAACACCGATATATATATATATGAGAAAGTATTTATTGTTTATATTACTTTCTTCAAATTTAAATACTGCTATTAATTCTCGTAAAATGAACGACACATTTTTTCTATTATATGAGTGTGTAATTCATTCAATTCACACCAAGTGCACGTATATGTAATACAAGCATGGCAATTAAATATCACTTACGATAATGATATAGATATTAATTAATCAATTTAATATAACCTATATTTATAGATAGAAATTGGGTCAAATTGAAAAAGGAATTTATATACGTATACGAACTACATTTTTGGTACCGCATTTCATAGAAATATCCTCTAATATGCTAGACACACAGAGGAGGTAACCAACTAAAATTGTAGTTATAACCAATTTGAGAAAAAATTCGAGTAGTTTGTAGTGTATTGATTTAGTTAGCCTAACTACAATAAAATGTCTGTAGTTGATGTGAAACTAATTAGTTTCTCTCAAATATAAGAAATTCGAACTGGAATTCCGTGTCGAATGTCAAAATTAATTGCCAAAATAAATAAACAAATAAAAAAAATAGGTTATATTTATCAAATAATAACAATAACAAAGAATTGAAACTCTATATTGACAAGTATAAAATAATAAATAATAATAATATAAATAAAGTTGATTTAAATTGAATCACAAAAGTTTCTGAGTATTTAATTTAATTTACAATAATTAAAAATGAAAATTTGAACCATCGTAATCGATTTATTTTTTGGAATTTGTAAACTGTGAAATTAAATCATAATTTTATATTATTATTATTAAAAATATTTAACTAAATATTTAATTGTAAATAAAATGAACCATCGGATTTATAAATTACAATAAATATATTAAATATTAAAAAAAATCATATGTAAACAAACTAAACTATTTGTAATTTTCTCACTCTCGTACAACAATAAATATCAAAACAATAGTAAACTAATTAGTTTGCCAGTGTGTCACCAGTTTAGTTACTGAATTAGTTTGTGAGCAATCTAATTAGTTAAATCTTCTGTGTGTCTAGCATATTATTCGTTCTATATGTTGAACTGCAGATATCGCTATTAATAAGTGTATATTTTTAGTATAAATTAGATAATTGTGATTAATTAAATTATTTATAATATGTGTGTTGCGGACACTAGTAGTGTCACACTACAAACCACGTCAACGCACTGCAATAATATTGCGTGTGGATAAGTTTTCTATAATAAAATCAATATGAAAACCCTGAGCTGGCGGCAAACGCAATGCGTTTGTTTTTTTCTATATATATTTTAAATAAATATATGTATACACCTAACACACATGAACCATGAATCATGAATTAATATTTATTTAAAATATAAAGTTAAATATTTTAATTACTATTATTATTATTATTATTTAATTTAATTTAATTTAATTTACGCACATAAAAAGTTTGTCCATCCATCCTGTTTTTTTTTATTTTCTGTTATTTATTAATATTTATTATTTTACTTTTAATTTAATATTTAGTATTTTTTTTTGAAACTCACAAATGTAAATAAGAGTAAAGATAATATATTTTATGTTTGAATTATATAATTTGTTTGTTTTATTATTTTTTTTGACGTCAAACAACACATAAAAAAAAAAATAGAAAAAAGCAAATTTATTAATTTTATTAATAAACAGATTAAAAAGCAACAAAGTTTTTGCCTTATTTTTTTTTATCTAATAAAATATATCAAACTTTTAAGTTATTTTATTATTTTCTCATTTAAATTACTCAAATATATATTTAAGATAACTTTTTTTTACTTTTTTTTTTTTTTAAGAAGAAACAAAATAATAAATAATGAAAACAAAATAAATATATGATGTTAGTAAAAAGCTACAATAAAATTATGCACAGGATGTATTAAAAGATGCCATATGTACAAGGATATTGTTAACGATGCAGTTGCATGTTTTTGTATACATATAATATCTATATGACGAATGCTATGTGTGTCGTACAATTTCACATAATTACTATATATTATATGTCTGACAAGGTTCTTATAATCTCTATTAATATAACAAAATCAAATTCATTTTTGTTGTCGTTTTAAATTCAACAAAAAGTATGGCCGCACCTTTTAATACGTCCTGTGAAATAAAATGAAAAAAAAAAAGCGATAAAAAAGCAAAGTAAAATTGTAATGCCAATGATAATATATATACGATATTTACGATAAATACACTTAATAAGAATATATATAAAATAAATACAACATAATATCAAATAAGTACATCTTGATGTGGTTAAAAACTTTTATCAAAAACTTTTACTATATACATATATTTAAATGGTAAATATTTACGTAAAAATAGCCAACGATGATGAGAAAAAAAAAAATAAATAAATAAATAATTAAAAAATAAATAAGGGAAAAGGATAAAAAAAAAAAAAATAAAAAACTTTAAAATTAAATCTTAAAAGTTTGATATATATAAATATATATAATTTGCTATTGCACATAGACAACGCAGAGACGACAAAGGACATACATCCATACTAACACACACCACACATAAAACTTTGTTGTTTGTATCCTCATTTGTAATATTATATTAATTAAAATATATATTTAATATATATGCAAATTACAAACAAACACACAATAAAAAAAAAATAATAAAATCTATAAAATAAATATTGTAGTTAAAAATATAATAATAAAATTAAGTTAAGTTAATTATCAAATTTTTTTGTATTGTTTTTAGTTTTAGTTAGTTGAAAAAAAATTTAACACAATTTAAATAATAAAATAAAAAACCCAAAATATTTTGAAATAGGAAAAACAAAATAACTGACCTGTTATACATTAAAATATCTGGTTTCCATAATTTATTTGGTGTTATTCGTAAATCTTTAACTCCACCATATTCGGAATCATTCCATTGAAGATTATAATCTATCCATTCCTATACGTAAACAAAAAAAAAAACGAAAAAAAACATCGAAGGAAAAAAGAAAATTATATTTTATAAATATTAGATATTTTTTTTTAAATTAATTCTATACCTAATTTTGTATTCAACTTATTTTGTAATTATTTTAAACACATGCAATTAAAAAAGTAGCTAACTAATATGGTAATAAAATCACATCGAATCGAATCTCACACACCGCATACCAATTAACATTCCATACTAATACAAATAATTTTTAATATTATAATACAAAAAAATATATACTAAAAATTTTTAATGATAATGATTTAATTTTAAATTTTTATTTAATATTTTATTAAATTTATTACTTAAGGGGTCGGTTAATATTTGTATTTTAATTTTATTTATTTATTATTGTTATTTTTTTTTCTTATATTTTCATATTTTACTATTATTATTATTATTGTGTAAATAATAATGGATATTTGCGTATGTATGTAATAATAATTTGGATCAACATAAATAATAATATTATTTTAACACCTAACTCTACATAAGCCATACAATAAATATATGTGTATGGCACCAATTAAAAATTAACATTAATTTAGGAAATTTATTATAATAAAATATTGGTTTTTGTGTAGTTATGTATCAAATGCATCATTTGACGAGAGAGAATGGTGTGTTAGCCAAACATGAATGAAGTTTGGTAAAACTTATTGCCATAATTTTGTGTCGGTTTCGTAAATCTTTTTGGTAAAATTTATGAAACCGTACGTATACGCAATAAGTGTATTTGCGGATATTATAAAATATGAAAATTAAATTATATATATTAAAAATTTGTACATATAAAATATATATTATGATTTGTATACTAAAACATAATGCATCTAGATCTATCTGTATTAAATTATATCTATATATTTATGTATTTGTACCAACAAACGACAGAGAGATTATAATAAAAATCAATTTAATTTATTTTTGTAATAACAAACAATATTTTATAATATGTGAAAAACTAAAATAATAGATTTTTGTTTTCAATTAGTTAATGCAATTTTGTACACACACATTAAATTATTTATTGTGTAAATTATGTACAGGTTGTTATAAAATAAATCAATCAGTTAACAAAGATTGATATAAAAATTGTTATTTGGCCTTATATATTAATAACCATATAAAAGGTTGAATAGCTATTAAAAAAATATATGCTATAAAATAAGAAATCAGTATTTTCATAGTAATCTCGAATATAGAGATATTTATATATAAGTATCTGATACATTTTGGTGTGGATACATTCTCTATATTGTAATTTATGTTTTTTGATGACAAATGATATATGAAATTTAAACTTGTTTGATTTTTTACGGCCCATATATCATTCATCACCCTGTGTAGTATAAACAAAATATAGTTGAACAATATATTATTTCAACATCATATATTTTATAAATAAATAAATGGAAAATATTTTATATAATAATAAAATTATAATTAAATTTATTAAAATTGAAAAAGTTATGTTCTTTCATTCCGTTTATAATTATTATAAATATATAAAAGTTAATTATTATTATTATTATTATTATTATTATTATTGCATTAAAAATATTAACTGGTACTAAACTCAATTAAATATCGATGTAAAAGTTTATATTATAATATTTCAATACAAAATAAATTGCACTTTTTTGTATGATATTTCTAAAAATGGGAAGTCAAAATCGATAAAATAAAAAATACTTAATTTCAAAAAGAAAATTGTTGGATTGAACAATAAGAGTTGCATGTATTGAATCTTTCATATTTCGTAATTTGTACGACATCGCAGCGATCAAATAGGAAATTATAGAATTCTGGATACAAGTTAAAATAATTAAATGGTTCTATTATTGGTAATTAATTTTAAAACTATCATATAGATATCCGATATCAAATTGTTTGAAAATCAAGGTAGATCTAATTTTTTTTATTTCCAGTTTGTATTAATCAAAATTCTGAATATCTTATTAAATTAATTACCTAAAAATTATTCATTCCACCTATACACCTAATATAAAATTAAATTGCACAAAAAATACAGTCTCCTTCTTTACAGGACTTGCCATTGCTATGAACTTCCATATGACGGAAAAATTTATTCGAATTTAATCTATATTTAAGATAAATTTTAACTATAAATGGTATTGTTTTTGTATTCATGTATTGTATTTATAAAGTGAAATATATTATATTAATAAATTATCAATTATAAGCATTTTTTTGCTGCTGTATAAAAAAAAAACAACCCCGCCAATCGTATAAGAAAATCAAAACACATTTATTAAGAAAAATTGATTTTATAATTTATGTGAATTTGACTATATACAGAAAAATTAAAATAAAAAATTATTAATTAAATATTTGTATAAATTTTTAAGTGTATATAATTTGAAAATCGTGTGTATAAATAAGTTACTATATTTAATAATGTTAAAACGTACATAAAAGTATATAGTAAATTCATATGAACTAAAAATAAATAGAAATTTGTATAATAATAATGAATTGTTTTGAAAAATTTCCTACAAATAACAAATTGAATAAATATTATAAAACTGCTTTGCATTTAGATCAACTTTAATTTTTATAACTATAGGAAATCATCAAAATCAAAAATGTTCCAAAGATTTGAAAAGGAGCGTGCCGCACATAGTGTTTTATTTAAATATTATATAAACGGATATATTGTTTCTCACCCCCAAAAAATAAAAGAATGTTTTGCTGAAATAAAATTGGCAACCAATTCTAAAGTAATAATAAATTAATATGGTTATATAAAAAAAAAAAAACAAACTTAGAAGAGACATTATATCGAGAATTAAATGAAGATTAGTTGGTTTTAGCACCAACAAAAAAACTAAAATAAAATGGTTATTTTCAATTGCGATTACAAGAAACGCAATTTCAAACTGCTCTCATTTATGTTTAAAATTGTATTTGAAGGCAAGTATAGATGTAGATTATATTATAGTATATATATATATATATAGAAATACATATAGTTTTATATATTTAAAGCGCACGCGAATAACTTTATAAATTTAAATTTTGTGTTAAATATAAGAAAAGTAGAACAATCAGTGGCGAAGCATGAAGAAGAATATCACTATAAATTTACCCATATCCTATATTTGAAAGTAGACTGCCATCAAGAAAATTGAGTGCGTCCAGCTATATGTTATTTCCGACAAATTGTGCATTCGTAAATCATAAATCGATTTTAAAAATCTTTTCTATGAAATAGTTTAAATAGTATTTTGATGAATCCATTATAAATATGGTACGTAAACCAAAATAAAAAGGAGTAGATTTTATAGAAAATTTTGTTCAATCACAATATAATTTACTTTTACCCATGACAATAAATAAGAAAAATATATTGAAATATTGATAGGAGCAAATTTTCTTACACTTCGTTACTGGGAACACTATTATAATATATATAAGTATATACTGAGATATAGAACTATATATATATATATATATATATAGGGATATAGAGTAGAGGATTGAAATATATAACTATGTACATATAATTAATTATTATACAAAATTCCATATATATATATAGTGATATAGCTTCACAGTTACATAGTACGAAATTTAAATAAACAATATTTTATAATACATATATACTTTGTTTGATCGCAAAAGAGTTAAGTTTTACTTTATATAATATTATATATATATAAATATATTTGCATATCCTCGAACATATATATACACAATAGTAGTTAGGTACATATTAGTTTATATGAATGAAATTCCATTTTATTGCATAATTAAAATATTATAAATACTAAAACACGTTAAATAAACTATAATAAAATATACAAAACTTATATAAATACTATAATATATATATATTGTATGGATAGTATATGGATAAAATATAACGACGTCTTCCATTCTATACATTTAAATAAAGATCTAATAAAAGATTAAATAATAAACTCAATATTAACACACATAAACAGGGAACAATATATTTAAATAAAATATTCTGCATTATTTATATTATATCTATCTACACTCATTTATGTGTATAACAACAAACATATATAATTAACACATAGTCATTATACTAACATCTTCATCATCATCAGTAGCAGCAGCAGCACCAGCAGCATCATAATTAACATAGTATTTTATATATAATATATAATATACTAACCAAATATAATTATGTGCATATAATTCTTAAATATTTATATAATAAAATAGAAACATATGGTATAATATTGTATTATATAATTTAAATATGCACATGCTTTAACTATACATATATGAAAATTAAGTTAATTAGGTATATATTTATGGTTAATTTTTTTTCTCTCCTACTTTCCATTACATATTGTATATAATTTATAAAATCAACAACCAACATTTATTTATTCATGTATAATTAACACAAAACATATATATATGTTATATTACATATATATAAAATTATATTATAGAGATGTACGTGTGTGTGTGTGTGTATAAAAAAAATTAAAATATAAAATTAATTAACTTCTGGTGGTATATAAAGTTAAGAAAATGTTATTATTTCGTTTTCCTTAAATTTAGCAAAAAAAAACGGGACAGACGGCAAAAAAAATAAAAGCTTAAATAAGTACAGTGAAAGCTTAATTTTACACTGATTTATTATATACCAAATTATTTGTGTATTTTTTTAAGGTTTTTTAATTAGATTATTACGGCTACTTTGTCTATGGGTCGTGTGTTTACCAATATATCTTCGGAATTTGCTAAAATTTAATAAAATTTATTATTATCATTTTTTATTAACTATACTCTGTCGATTATCTGAGTATATGGAATAATATGAATCTGATTCAACTAATACTGTGGTATTATTATATTTTTTTGTAATTTTAATATACTTTACCACAATCGTGTCAACGCGTAGTTGGTAGTTGGAAAATTTACAAAATTTCCATTATAATATTTAGAACATAAATTACAATGAATATATATATATTTAAGTTTTGATAAAATTTCAAGATGAGTTCAGTGCTATACAGAAATTTTTAAAATCATTGCAAAAAAAATATTCTACATATACAATTAAAATTATTAATATATGGTGCACGGTGGTGGTAGTGGTGGTGGTGGTGGTACTTAACTATATATATATATTTATTTATATACTATCATATAATTTTTCCAATACAACCATTTAGATGTTAAACTGTGCAGAAAAGTTTGAAGATTTGAAGAACAATAATTATACCATTTTTTAAAAAAGAGAGCTTCATAAATAAATAAATATATTGAAATAAAACTTTTTTTTTTCTATTTTTAATGAACGTTACTACAAAAAAATGTACTATTTACAGTAAAATCTCATATATAAACGTAATATAGCTTATTGCTCTTATTATAACCCAAATAAAATGTTCATAAGTGCATTGAAAATACATTTGTATAGGAAAGTATGGCTAAACAATGGGACATTTTTTGTATAAAATTCAATCTATTATTATAATAATTTGTTTAGTAATTACCAATTTAGTAGTAATTAATATATTAAAATAAATCGTATTTTTAAACATGATGCTGCGATACGCATTCTATTATTCATATATTCGATAACTCGTTGAAACCCTATAATATTCTACATAAAACATATGATATCAATAAACTCAACAATAAATTGTATACAAATTAAAGTAGTTTTTTTTTAAAAATAGTAATTGTATTGTAATACAGTAAATAACTATTCATATAATTTGTGTAAAAGGAAATATTATATTATTTATGGTATTGGTTATATTTCTATTTTCTATATTTAAATTAAAGTTTACTTATATTTATATTATAATTTATTAGTAGTTCAGTACAATAATACAATATACATTTACATTTATTTATTTATCCATATAAAAGAGTGTATATTCTCTAAAAATGATTAATTATGCATAAATAATTTTAAATTCTATATCGTTAAAATTTTAACATATGTAAATTATACGTTTTGTTCAAAAGGTGTATAGAGGTTATTATATACAATATATATGAAACTATAATTAAAATTATTTATGATATTTATATATTATGGATTATTTGGTGTATATTTACACATACACCTATTTTATATGCATATAGTAAATATACATGTGTCGACTTTAGTATATATAATAATAATAATATATATATATATATAGCTATAACATAATCGCCGCATATATTGTTGCAAATATATGCATTATTAAAACACATTATTATAATATGTTCATAACATATATGTATCCAGAACATAAATATTAAATATTCATTAAATGTTACAAAATAAAAATTACATTTACATATATTGTATGAGTATATAGAGTTGATGACTTATTGTGACCAAACCAACATTATTTATACCATATAATTTAAGACTAATAAATTATAAATTAAATATTTAATAAATTTAAAAATTTCTATATTGGTTAGAAGAGCAATTAATTAATATATAATACTTTCTTTATTAATTATAATTAATATACCATTATTTACTAAATCATATTCATATATCCTTATGTTATAATAAATTATTGGCTGTATATATGTTTTACAATTTTTTACAATACAATATCTAAATTTTAAGGCTATATTGATCCCAAATTGAATGGCGAACATAAAATAATGAAAACAAAACAACTTAGAATGACAGTAATTTCGCAACAAGTCAATTCTGTTGTAAAATTTCAAATTTTAACCATCCGACAATTTAAAGACATGATGTGATGTGATTGATTTGGATATAAAAAAAAAAAAAAATGGTCATCGAAAGCAGATTTTAGAAGTGAAATTATTTCGAAACTCAAATATGAAAATCTTTTCTGTAAGTGATTAAGTAATTTGTCAGTCAATGAAAAAACTCATTTTTCTATTTGTGATTGAAACGAACAGATGTGCAAATTTAAAATGTTAAAATTATATATTATATCATGGCATCAAAAAAAAACAAAACACTCAGTAGCGCAGTTGCATAGCGCCGAAATATAAATTATTAATCATGAAATTCGCTATTTTTCAAAGGAAATTTTTCGGTATTTATTTTAATACTGAAATTTTTCTGCTGGATAACCATTTTGTTCGTTTATGGAATACAAAGAAAAGCGGATATCTTTGAAAATATGGCGTTACACGCTATTCAAAGATTAACAATGTCTGCACACACATATCACTATGGGTCTAATCACCATATAAAAATAATACTATTTTGAAAAACATCTATCTTTCGTCAATTACAGTACAATTAGAAAACTTATTATATACTACCATGCGGAGTAATTTACCAACTTGGCTGTAATGAAAGGTTTATTAAAAAGCCATAAAGCTTCACAAGGAGCAATATTTGACTAAAAAAAAAAAAAAATCATGGCTTCATCATATAAATTCTAACAAAATTGGTTTTCCATATAAAACGACCTTTCATAATGACAAATAAAAGATGTATATGCGACATCACATCACATACACATAAAAAGTTATAAATTTAAAAAAAATTGAAAATAATAGAAATAAAGGTATCAAATAAAAAATAAAAAATATCTAATTCCCTTCTGAAAATATTCAGATCCATTGAATTTGAAAAGCTGGAAAACTTTCTTTGTTACTAATATAAAAAAAACACACATTAAATTCTATATATGTTGCTTAAAACGTCAGTTCTATTCAATTCCCTGCGCACCTAAAAACCATTTCACGAAATACAATCAATACATATTTTTATTATTATACATTATCTAGCACACAAACACACACACACACACACACACACAATATGCTATTGAATCAATGTAAATTTTTTTTTTTTCTTAATAATATTTTATAATTTTCCTTGTTCGCATTAGATTAATATGCTCCGCAGACAACCGCATATGTGTGTTCGGATAATCGACTTAATACTGTATTTTATTATTATATGAGCCAAAATATAATAGAATTAATTCCATATCAATAATTTAGGAATTGTAAATAATATTACCATGTCTATGGAAAAATAAAAAAAAAAAACTGTATACCCTCTTCTCCACCAATACAATAAATATAAAAGATGAATATATTTGTGTATTTTCAAAGTATTTTACATACTCCGTTGCGTACACATATGTGTGCAAATATATTATTAATTTACTTTTGCTTTGTGTTATGATGACGAGTGGTGTGTTATGTGAATATACAAGTGCAAGAGTATGTTTATATGGAATGGTGTAACGAAAACACAAATATATGGTTAAAATGAATGTGATGATGTGTGAAGAAGAAGAAATGGGCATAGAAAAATCATATAATAAAAAGAATTTTCCCATATATGAAAGTTTAAAAAATAAAATAAAAAGAAAACTCTTTTCTTTTCACAAACAAAAAAAAATATGTTTTGTTTGTATTTTTCACTTTTCTTTTGTGTATTGTGTGACATCGCAGTTCATATGGGGATTGAAACGGTGATATATGATATTTATATGGTAAACAATAAATACATACCATATAACATATATGCAGACTCATAAAAGTATATGTTATACATATATATGTTTTTATATTTAAATATAGGTATCCATTATATCTCTGGCGTGTGTATACCCTTGTACATTTTATGTTATAGTTTATCACACACAGGTATTTCATTTTTTTTTTTTTCCATGTGTTATAAAGAAATTTACAAACAGGATTACATATCTTTATCTATTTTTATTTTTTTAGATGTTTTTTTTTTCCTTCGTCGTTGTATTTGCTTTTTCCTTTCCTTTTTTTTTTTATCGTTTGAATAGCGTAATAATTTTGAATAATAGATATAACACAAAACAGTAACTTAAAATGTTATTAACGCACACGCACATGGACTGGCGGCACTAAAATAACTAAAATATTATTTTTACAAATTTGACGAGACAACGGAAAATTGATTGATCTATTATAAAATCTATGTATTTTGTGTAATAATTAAACGATCATCACTATATTCAATTCAAATGAATTGGTACGAATAATATTTTATAACACTGTACTTAATTCTACTATTTTTATATTTAATATATTAAAATTTATTTAATAACATAAAAAGTTATATTTTTTTTGTTGCTATTAAATAAACATGAATTTTTTCTTTGCACTATAATAATAAATATATATATAAAATTATATTACAATAAAAATTTTGGTTTTCTAAATTTTTTATATAAGTGAACACATGATACACATGAACCTTATATATCGTAAAATGTATATTATAATATATTTATATATAGATAGATAGATGAATCAATTCAAAATAAATTTAAAAATTAAATATAAAATTTTCATAAATGGAAAATTTATGTTTTCAAATGAAAATATAATGTTTGGTTTTTATTATGTAATAACTTTATTTTAAAATATAATATATACGAGTGAGTGTATCTATAGTCTGCGATTGCATATTATTAAAAGTACAAACACACACACATGGTTTTTTTTTTTTTTTGACTGCAGGCAAAAGAAGAAAAATCAACCGTGACAAAAACTTAATAAATTTGAATTTTTATCTGTCTGAAAAAATTATAAAATATATTATAACCCTCTCTAAATTAAATTTATAACTTTTTGCTTTAAGGTATATAGTGTATATACAATATATATGCACTTATATAATACAAGTGTATACTCGTGTACGTTTAATATATATATATGTGTGCCACCATAAAATTAGGATCACCCAAAATCCAATTTAATATTATTATTATAATTAAAAAATATAACATCAACATAATCTGTAATTAATTAGTTAAACTCTTCGTCGATGAATCTGAAACTAGGTATCGTAATATTATTTAGAACTAAAGTCTTTAATGCTCGCAAAATTTTTTACCTCCTGATTTGGATATAAGTAAAAAAAGGACTAAATTGTTTTGTTCAAAACACACCCGAACCCAAAATGTTCAATCCATTTTTGTTAATTAATTTTAAAGTCATTATAGTTCAATTGTTACTATGATTATAATTTGTATATATATATTATAAGAGAAGCCTGCGAATTAGTAATACATAATAGCACTACATTATGAGAAAAAAAATGTAGTTGTTCTGGAAAATCGTCTTATTTTTTAACAGATTTTCAAAACAATTTTCCAATCTCGCATAGATAAGGTTTTTAAAAATCGATACCATATTTCTATTTGTACATCGTTCGATAAATTCTATTAGGTATGACAAAAATATTCGGTTCTAATCGAATGGCAGTGTATAGTATTTTTTTTTATCAATATAATAAATTCAAAATAATATTTAAGATAAAATTTAAATTTGAAAGTATATTTATGTTTTAATGACAGGTCACAGTTTTTGTGTGTGTGTTTTTTTTTTTAATGAAATATTAATAATTATAGATATATCAATAGATTTTATTTTAAAATTAATTTTAAGGATTTTTTATCCTTTTTTATTTTAAAAAAATATTTCATTGAATATTTCAAAGATAATTAAAAAATTTCGTAGTATATATAAAATATCGGTACATAAAAACCATATGACTGGCAATAATCTAATTGATATTTTCTCAAACAATTGCATTGTATAACTTTGCGTACAGGTTCGTCTTCTCAAAAATGATAATAATTGGATTTGAAATTGAAAAAATAGAAAAAATGCGAATAAATGATAAAATATATTATCGTAGAGTGTAATTAAGTTAGACAATATATTATTTATAGTTGCACACACACACACACACACACAGTTTTCCATTATTTATACATCTGATTAATGGTTTTATAGTCTTTTTCTGTTTCATTTAATATAAAACTATAAAAATACATAAATTAAATTAAGTTATTAAATTTTGAATTAAAAAAAAAAAAAATTTTAGTGTAATATTTTACAATGTTTTGTTTAAATAGAAAAAATAAAAACAATTTAATTAATGCTTAAATAGTATACAATTACTATTTTATATTTACCCTAAAATTAAAATTAAACCATTATCGTCGTTATACAAAATTATTTTTATAATACCTATAATATTAAAATGTAACATAAACTTTTCCTATATTTAATATATATAAAAGCAATTAATTAAAAATCTATAAATATTTAATAAAATATGTACACAACCAAAACAAAAGGAAATTGTAAACGATATACTGCTACTACTACAATTTTCTGTATAGTACTAAAAAAAAAGGAGGTAAATATAAAAAATACAACAACAACACAACAAAAAAAGGAGCAACATGTAGTTCTTTATTTCTACAACTTATTTTTTATTTTATGTATTATTATACATACAACAAGTACCTATTAAGAGTATTATAAAAATATTCCACGATTATTATATGTATACAAACTACAAACACTCACACTCACACACACACACATATATATTAGTATTAGAAAATAAATATTTGGTTTTGGTTGGTACATATACACTATTATTAATAGTAGTTGTTAGTACTAGTATGGTATAGTATAAGTATATCAAGTAAAATATATAAAACATAACTACATATTTAAAATATTTTAGTACTGTCTGATAGTCTGATCTGTACATGGAATATAAATGCAGATAGTCAATAGGATATTATAGACTATAGTTAGAGTGTACATAGTAATCGAAAAGAATTGATAATAATAAATTAAAAGCAATATATATATCGGCAATAATAGTATAAAGATCCTAATATACTAATAATCTATTTTATGAACATTATATATGGAATAGTGTATAGACCTATATATTTGAAAAGCATCAGACCTACCAGACACTTGTAGCAGCATCATCACACTAAATCACCCCACCAACAACAACAACAACAACAACAACATTTTATATGATGATACACAAAATACGTGTATGTATGTGTAGTAAAACATAATAGTATTATATGTATAAAAACATAGTATATGAATTTTATACTTTAATCTACACACAGCAAAATAAAATATATTATTGTTTGTATGCTGCTTTTTTTTTATGTTTATACATAATAATAATACTATTTCATAATATATTTATGCTGTCAGTTTTTTTTTTATTTTGGTTTTAAATATTTAAACATATTTTTTTTGGCGAATATCAAGAGATATACGTGTTGATCACACAAAGATATATATGCCTAACCATACACATGAAATAGTATCACATCCCATTTGGTTATCGATATCTAACAATGCTACACCTTAAGTTGGTACATTTAATCTGTTCAACATTATAATAATTCCGAAAATATTTTGATTTCACACATAAATCGTAATTTTTGGTACACATATAATGAAATATTTTTTACATAACAGTGTACCGGGAATTGAACTAATCGCAAATCGAATGAAACAACTGGACCATTAATTAATTTCAAGTGTAATTCAATATTGAACAATATTTTTAGACAAAACAAATGTGGATTAAGAAATATCCGCATACATAAGGTTTATAGTATTTCTTTCTTTAATTTCATTATGCATATGTTTGTAATGTACATTTTACAAGAGTTTCAAAAGGTATAACAAGATTTCTGTATATTATATTCAAAGTTTAGGTTTTCTTTGTGGCAGAAATTGTTATAGACAATTTATTATTTAAGTGCAACCCATTCTCACTGCACAACCAATATTTGTTTACATTTATATACATTTCTAAAAATAAAGAACAATTTTGTAATGACATAGTATATAATTTTACTATATTTATAATATACTACTACTACTATTAGACCACTACTACTACTACTACTACTACTACTACTACTACTAAAATTTATTACTACTATCACAAACTACATTGAATAATAAAAAAATAAAATACACTAATAAAAACAAATTTCTATTCATGCTCAGTCGTATACCAGTCCTTTACACATAGGCTAAAAGCAATAATAACAACAAAAGGACACAAAATCGTATATACATTTTATACATAATAAATAAAATATGTTTATCTTTTCAACACATTCATTTATATTTATATAAATAATAAAAAAAAGCACACAACATAATTTCTACGTATCAAAAGAAACATTTAAAAAAAAAATGATGATGAAAGGATTTTTATGGTTCTTTAACTTTTATATTTTTTATTGCATGCTTTTTGTTTTCTTTTTAAATACTTGGACGCACAGGATATTTCTATTTCAAATTAAAACCATTGAATTATTATACGTATATTTTTGTAAGGTATATTTTAAAATTAAAATTAAAATTAAAATAATAATAATAATAATAATAAAAAAACAAAGAAACAAATAAAAAAAAAAAGTGGTTAAGGAATAAAAAGGATATATGGAAGGACGGCGGTTGGATAAGCGAACATTAACGCGGTGACGGCGGACAGGACTACAAACATAGGTTTTATATTCTTGGTTTTTTTTTTGTTTAATTTATTTAATAAATTTAATGGAATAATGAATGTGAATTGTTAATTTTTATAATTTTTAATTTATTTTCCATTCTTTTTTTAGTTTTTATTTTATTTAAAATTAGGAATTTAATTTTTGCAATTTATTTTTTTAATGTGCTCTAATTTATATATACATTTTATTTATTTATTTTATTTAAAATAGTGGCTATAAAAAATTAAAGAAATAAATTATTAAAAATTAAATAAAAATAAAATTTATATAATAGAAAAAATTTTAATTTATAAAAAAAAAAACAAAAAAAGCCATAAATAAAAATATATAAATAAAATAAATAAATAAATAATTAAATAAAAAATTTATAACTTTTTTTACACAAATTAAATGAAATTACAAAATTAAAAAACCAAAAATATATAGCCACCTTATTTTTTCTTATTTTTAAATATGTTAATAATGGTTATCGTTTTTATGCAATACATTATTTAATGATTATATTATTTTAATGAAAAACACACACGGCATCATTTAAAATAGAAATTAAAAGGAAAAACGTTGTTAAAGTAAAATTGTAATTGTAATTTTTTAATACATAAAAAAAAAAAACAAAATTAAATTAAACACTTTTCCATTTCCTTATATACTTTTTTTTTTTTTTTGATTTCATTGAAGTATTATTTTATTTTATTTATTTTCTTTTGCTATTTTTTTTCATTTTTTCCTTTTCACTTGAAAAAATCTATACTTGAAAAGAAAATGTGTGTGTGTGTGTGTATAAATTTACAGGAAAATTCATCTGAACAATTCTTAAATTATACGATGTGTGTGTGTGTGTGTGTGTGTAGTGTATAGGTAAAAAAAAAAAAAAATTGTTCCTTTTTTTGTTTTTCTATTTTGTGTATTTGCGTGTTTTTTTGTTTGTTTGTTTGGGTGTGTTGCTGCTGTTGCTGCTGCTGCTGCTGCTGTGCTCTATGTTTTGAATGCTTTTGACATTTTTCTTTTCTTTGTTAAATTAATTGATATAAATGTGAAAACGTGAGTTGATAAATATTAAAGTTGAACAAAAGCGAAGAAAAAGAATGGAGGAGAAAAAAAAAACCATTTAAATTATATTGAAATATTTTCTATTTAATCAATTTTTTTCTTCGGTAAATGTGTAAGTGGAACATTTATTTTTCATTTTTTTTTCTATTATCGTATAATCAACAAAAAAAAAAAATTATACAATTTGAAAGGATAATAATTAATAAAATTAAGTGTTTTATAAAATAAATGGAGGCAATGAGTATATTAAAAAAAAAAAAAAACGACAAGTTATTAGACAGGGTGCTCCGCTTTGGAATGTAGATCTGCTATCAAATTCCTTATAGTTTATAAATTATTGGACATTAAATTCAAAATTAACATAGTTTTTTCAATTTAAATAGAATAATTTACAAGATATGATTTAATACACAGGTCACATAACTTTCGTACTATGAAAATGAGTCAGTGAACCGGTTCACAATATAATTTGCATCCCAAGTCCTGGAACCACCATGTGTGTATACACAAAAAAAAAAAAACCATTTACTCTCTCTTATATTTTTATCTAATCTCACAAGATAATAAATATAAATATTATTATCATTTGCTGTTTGTTACAAGTATATGTAAGAAAATCTTTAAAATGTTGTCTCTTTAAATTATATTAACATATAATATTATATGCTGACTCGGACAATGAACCCTTATATAATATATATATATATGACATGTTTTGTTTCTTTCTTATTGTTTATACGAAAAATGATAGAAAAAAAATTGTCCTTTTTAATATTCAAATTTACCATTTATTTACATTCACGCAGGATGTTAAGCATTGCTATATATACAATAGACATATAGTTAACAACCGGATGGTGATAGGATAATTAATTCTAATAAATAAAAAACATAACCATTTAACACAATTGTTTTATTTAGTAGTGCGTGGTGTAGTCATTTTATTAATTTTTTTTTTCTTTTTTGTTAAAGATATGAATATCTTATGATTAGGCGCGGCTGCTGTATATAAAATTGGTTTTAATATACTCCAAAATAAAATACAAATACATGGAAAAAAAAACATCTTGCCGTTCAGATGTAATCCGAAATTTAACCGGCAACTGCTTATTGATGATTTAGATATTCATAAATGTTTAGCATAAACCTTTGTCACGTTTATGAATCGTTTGTGAATCGTTCCTGCCATTGTTTGTATATATTGTAAATCTCTGTGTAGCGTTAATTCGCCGCATACAAATGATAATTTAATTGAATAATTTTCAGCATATAAAAAATATTGCATACTAAAATATGTTTGTTATGAAGAAATTTAGTGAAAAAGGATCGATAAATTTTTGTAACTATTATCAGTAAAAAATTGCAGGGTACAAGTTAAACGGCAACAACTAACCGAAATCACAATATATATATATTACGCATCCAACCCAAATTTATAATAAAATTCTCATTAATTAACATATGTCATTTATCCCACACATCTTCAAACTCACATCATTGATATCCTTTTTTTTTCCCACACACACACACACACAAAAGGAAAAATCTATTTGTATACGTTTGCTGTGTGTGTGTGTGCATATCCTTTATTTATTTATTTATTTACATAATGTGTCTCCCATTTAGTAGATTCTATTATAATTTATATAGTCTATTTTAATATACATCGTAACACAAAAACAATAAATACCTTAATATAATTTTTTATAT
The DNA here is from genome assembly GCA_910594885.2 of Bibio marci. Taxonomy (NCBI): domain Eukaryota; kingdom Metazoa; phylum Arthropoda; class Insecta; order Diptera; family Bibionidae; genus Bibio; species Bibio marci. The sequence goes on from OU343117.1 coordinate 41,184,510, forward strand.
TTATTTATTTATTTTTTTTTGAAACGACATTTAGGATTAAAATGTTGATAAATTGATTTATAAAAAAAAAAAAAAAGGAAAGTATTATTATTTATTTTAATAATTTTTTTATAATTTTTTCCATATAAAAATAGACTATATTTAATAATAAAATATATATTGAGTATATAATGAGTGCGTATAAAATATAATAACTACCAGTAAATAAATAAATAAATAAATAAATAAATGTGCAAATATTTATTTATAAAAATAAACGGATAAGTCCTACTTTCTTCTATAAAAATATAATTTATATGTGTATTTTTAAAGAATATATCTATTTAGTCGTGTATATATATAGAATTTATAGAAAAATTAAAATTAAACTCTATATATTAAAAAAAAGGATATTAATAAAATGTAACTATAATCCTTTTTTGTATACAATAAAAAGAATGACTACAAATAAGACGCGAATACTCTATCAATATTTGTGCGGTTTTATTACTTGGTTTTGTCTTTATCTTTGTTAAAAACTGCCTGTAAGAGCATTCTAAATATATGAAATAATTGAACTTTTTAAAACAATTATACAAGCAAAAGGAAACGTCGTGTGATCTATGCAATTGTAATTTATATATATTTATTTTACTAATAATTACATATAATAATAATGTTGTAATGGTAAAAAAAAAACTGAGTGCAAAACTATGAAATTTAATTATGAATAAATTTAATAAACTATTAATATTTTTAATTGTTTTTTGCTATGAACGAAATATATACGAATCAATTGGTTGTGAGACCAGAGTGTAATTATTATTTCATCTAGTGACACACAGTATTTCTATTTTTTTCTTGTAGAATATTCGATCTACAATTTATTAGATTTTTAATAATAAATAAGACTGCAATTCTGAACACCGTATTTGTGTTACATGAACGAATTGGTTTTTATACAATACTGAAGCTTTACAGATTTATGAAAAGATTTCAATGTTGATTTTCTACCACACACACACACACACAATTGAATTTATATAGTATACTCTGTTTATTACAGTACAATTTTTTTTGCTGCATAATACAATACGACAGTAAATATATATATAAAACACATATCGTCAACGACACAATGTTTTCTGTCTGCATACATTTTCTGAATAAATTATAATTAAAAATTGTCGTTGAACTGGTGCGGTTATGTTATATATATTTAAATATTTAAGCAACTCTATATAACGAAACTATTGAATTTAAATATTAATAATTTCATTTGCATATATTGTCTATTAAGAATTTAAATATTGACACAAAAATCGTATAAATAAATTTGAAGATTTTGTGAAATATATCCGCATAATAATGTGGTGGTAAAATTGAAAGAAATTATAAGAAATTTCATTATTTCACAGCCACATATTATTATATGTAAATTTAAAAACATTAAGTAAATGTGTTTTTAATACAAAGAAAATTACATAAAATATAAAACAATGATAAAATCATATTACAACTGTATAACCGCAAACCACCCCACAAGCATAATTCATTCAATTCAATAATATTAAGTACTATGATTTAAACACCATTTCTGTCAATTAGAATTATATACCATCAATTATAAGTAAATGAATAAAAGTATTTTTATAGCAAAAATAAAATATAATATCGCATTAATAAGAAATATATAAATATTAATAAATATTATAATGCGAAAAGATGGCTTTTTTGTATTTTTTGAATATCAAAACAGATATTTATTAAGGACAATTTTTGTATACAACGCCCGAGTTTATTATAAATAAATGTTTTATATTTAATATCGCATTATAACTTCTTACTTTTTCATTTCATATACACAAAGTGAGGAATTAATTAACTGTTTTATATATTTATACACATACAATATTTAATTAATAAAATAGAGTCTGTTGTGTTATTTGGTTTATTTTCATTTAGGCATAACATATATCATTATTATTTTAAAAATTACATTTTATTTTCATTAAAATTGTGTATAGTATGTATGACTATGGTCGTCTAATCACCCATATTAAAATTATAGGATTATGAAAACATCTATCTTTCGGTATTTGCAGTACAATTGGTAAACTGTTAAATACACCAATGCGAAGTAATTTACCGAACTTGGCTGTAATGAAAGGTTTATTAGATGACATAAAGCTCCACTTATATGTGGCAATATATGACTTCATAAAAATGTATGAAAAATTATCGGATAGATATATAATGAATTAGAGCGAGAGTATATGTAACAATGCAAAAATTTCTTTGCAATTCTATAAATATTTTCGTTAATAAAAAAAAATTTCTTATACGACGGCGTTGAATAAGAATAGTCAAGCGGTTAATCAATGAATATAGCAAATAATTTAATACTATATTTAACAGAGATATGTAATAATTGAAGGCTGTATCGTTACACACACACACACACACACAATTGTTATACAATACGCGTATATAGGAAATTCTGTAAAATATATAACAATAGCATATATTGTACAATACAGATTTAATGTTGGTGTGTACGAGCGTATTACATAAAATTATGTTTTTCTTTACAGAAAAATATTCTACAAATATATAAATTATATTAATAAAAGAAAAAAAAAATAATATACATTCAGAATTTAATAATACTTCTTTCAATTTTTTTTTTATCCTCTATTCATATTATAATATGAATATAATTTATAAGAATTAAAAAATACAATTGTAATTTTTATATACCTTTGCTACTATTATTATATATACCAAAACAATATTATTATATGCAGAAATATTCTCTACCTATAATTTATATGAACATCTACCAAAAAATATATATATATATATATATGGTATATAAAAAATACGTTAGTGAGTGTATACATAGTATAAGTGTATATACGTTAGTGAGTGTATATGATATTTATAATATTTAGTATACAATTTTCTCTACTTTAAATTATAATAATATATATATAATAATAATTACAATAATAATACTTATCATATACAAAAAAGAGTGTGTATAAGAATTTATTTCATTAAAACATTATAAAATGATTGAGCACAACAAACATAAAAAGCAAATGTATAATGTTTCCTCTTTTCTGTGCATTTTTTCTATTTATTATTATTTCTTTCGTTTTCAAATACACATTATTTTATTATTATTATAACAATTGTTGTTAATGTTGTTGCTTGCTTGCTGCTGCTGCTGCTGCTGCTACTACTACTGTGTGTATATTATTTATTATACAAAAAAAAAAATACAAAATATATAATTCAATTTTTGCTAGGTACTCTCTACCATCACATCATCATACAGCAGGAAAATTGTATACAATAAAAGAAGAAATGTAAAATAATAAACAAAAATTATTGTATAAGAGAAAATGGTAAATAAAAGAAAACTTGTTGAAAATTATACTTTCTCTATAGCATAGAAAAAAAAGGAAACAAGGAAAAAAGGAAAAAAAATGTGAATAGATGAAAGAATAAACTTTTCTATATATTATAAAGAACATAACTATTTTGTTGGATTTTTTTTTTTTCATCATTTCATTTGCTATACACATAATAATACTTATAACATCTATTATAAATATATATGGTAAAATATAAAAGTTATTATTAATCTTACATTTGCTATGAATTTTTTTTTTTCATATCCTTAGAAACATTTCGAATAATTTTTATATGTACAAAAGATTTGTCTGAATTTTTTTATTAAATTTTATTGTAATAAATTTATAGAAAAGATTTTCCTGTCCTAATATTACATTATTACAATTTCATTATTTAATAATAATAATATAGAAAAAAAACAACATATATTAGTTAAATATCCATTAAATATTTTGTAAATTATAGTACACACAATTTGAAGTAAATAAGGAAAATATTTTATAAATAATTATATATTCGAGGATATAATATAGATTAAATAAATATATATAAATAGTAATATAATAATAATAGGAAAAAAACGAAGAAAATTAATATGATAAATTCAATTAACCTACATAACCTCTAATTACAGAAGAAGAAGCAGAAGAAGAAGAAGAAGAAGATGGCAAAAAAAAAACCCTACCAATAAGAAAATAACTATTGTATTATTATACCATTTATTTATGCCAGCGGCGAAGAATTTATTTTATACGAATCATAATGAATGGAAATTTTGAATTGTATTTATCACAAAATAAATTTTAATTATTATCTTAAAAATTCCAATTTCAATTCTCACATCGCCGCCATAAATAAATCTACTTTTTATATATTGTATAAAAATTAAAAATATACGATATTAATTTGCAAATTTAATTCTATGTCTGAACAAAGTGACCAGTGACGAAGGGAAATTTTTTCATATTAAAGTTATAAAGTAATAAATGATTAGAAAAAAAATATGTAACTATTTATTTGTCTTGAAGGCACACACACACACACACACAAACTAAAAAGGAAACAATTTTTGGGGGGGGGGGGGACTGAAAATAATTATTGGAAACTTATTGGTAAATATTTTTCCGAAAAACAATACATTTTTTTTTTTTTCATTAATTTTCCGGCAATAATTTTAACTTCTATTTCTTCGGTGTTTTCGATGTTCGATGTGACCTGGCATCATTAAAATCTATGAAACTATAAATAATTTATCTTTTGTTCTTATATCACGTTGGGTGTTTCTTGTTTTCTGTTTTACTTTGTCACGCCGTCGTTGCGTGTATAAATAATAATTTAATATCACACATTAAACATTATTATAGGTAAAACAATAAAGTAACAAGAGCAAAAAGTAATAGAAAAAAAAATAGGACACGAAACATTTAAAGCGAATTTAAAATAATCAAAATTAGAAATAAAATCTTAAAAAGTATATAATTATTTCGTAATATAATAATACGAATAAAGTAAGAGTATAAGTATTTGTGTATTATGAGGGAACAAAATAAAAAAAAATTATTATCAAATAATAGAATCTAATTTTATAAACTGTAACGTTTTCTTATAACTTCTGGTTTTCAGTTTATTTACTAGTTAAGTATATATAAGAATAAAAATTAATGCTCATATAAATATATAAGCCATACACACACACAGTGGTATACCTAAAATGGTATTCGTATATACAACAATGGCTATTCTCTATACTAATCATAAAGATATTAGAATTTTATATTTCATTATTGGTTCTTGAACATGGGATACTGGGAACTTCTTGAAATTAATATTAATTCGCGCGCCGAACTAGACCATCCAGGTTTTTTAGTTGGCAATGACCAAATTTATAATGTTATTGTGACTGCCAATGATTTCATTATAATTTTTTTTTTATATAGTAATACCTATTATAATTGGAGGATTTGAAAATTGATTAATCCCATTAATATTACAGAGCTTTTCTTCGAATAAATAATATAAGATTTTGAATACTGCCACCTTCACTAATTTTATTGTTAATAAGAAACGAATAGTAGAAAATGGGGATGGCACAGGATGAACTGTGTGCTCTCCCATACATCTCCTTGACACATTATGTTACACAACTTTTTCAATCATTCTGATAACACAGCCAGATGTGTGTCCGTTTTATGCGTTTAATATATAGTTTCAATTAATAATAGTAATTTTTTTATTATGTGTCGTTTGGACTCGAGAACATTTTTTTTTTTTTTTGTTTATTTGTTTCCTTATACTATTGCTTGCTGGGCTGGGTAATATCTTTCATCATCATCAAATTATTGGAATGATCTGTAAAGAATACTTATAAAAGAAAACATATATTTTAGAAAATATGTACTAAATGCAGCTGTTGTTTTTTGTTTTTAAAAAAAAATGCGAACGTATAAACGGTCTAAGCGGCTGAATTGGAAAATTAGTGGTAACGTGTAATACAAAAAAAAAAAATATATATAGTCGACCAGGAATTGATGGCAGTTTAAAAAAAAAAAACATATATCAATATTATTTTGTGGGTAAAATGTGTGTGTACGAAGAATATCATCATTTCGATACCACTGTCTGTATACAAACATACAAAAGAAAAGCTTAATTATTATTAAGTTAAATTAGACAGATTTTAATATATATCTACTCGTACTCGTAATTTTCTTACGTATATGTATATAGTAAAAGTATAATTTATTCTCAGACAAAATGAAAATAAAAAATAAAGTATATAGAAAAATTTAAAGAAAAAGAGGATATATACATTTTTGAATATATTTTCAGAAGCTTACGAAACCCAAATTATATATTGTAATAAAAATAATATATATATATCATCTGCTAACAGCCACAATCCAACCATTATATTTTCATATATATATTGTACATTATTATATATAATACAATATGTAAATTAAAATTTTGAATACAATGGTTTTTTTGTTAATTATCTAAATTGAATTAATTGATATAGAGTAAATAAAAAAAAATGTAAAAATTTATAATATACAATTTACAGAAAATATTGTAGAATATTTAATTATTATACATATAATTTTCGATGTAAATTAAATGTAATTAATTAATTATATAAATATTATACATGACAAAGAGATATGTAGCCGCCTTAACAAAAGTAATATTTACTGTGACCGGAAATCTATGGTGTGTGTGTGTGTGTGTGTGTAATGAAAATTCGGTTACTAGTAGATTTTACTTATGCCTCCTAATTCTGAAAAAAAAAATAAGCCATTGCTCTGAAATTAAAATTTTATGGGTGTGTGTAATGAAAATTCGGTTACTAGTAGATTTTACTCATGCCCCCTAATTCTGAAAATCAAAAAAATAAGCCATTGCTCTAAAATTAAATACTCTGTAGCTGTTGCTGGATAAGTAGCAACACTTCATTTTACTTCGCTAATTCTTTCAAAAATTCAAATAACATGTGAAATACACGGACAATTAAGACGATAATGTTTAGAAAGTGCGATTAAATTTCGTTATGTTATTTTCTCTATTTAATTTCTATACCAGTGCGTGGTGTTATAACAAAACAAAAAATCAGGATCAACAGGATCAAAAAAGTTAAAAAAAATTTTGTATGTATTAGTAACAAACAAATACTGATTATAAAAAATATAATACTCAACAAAGCTTATTAATAATATAATAAAAGTTAATCAAATTTTAGTCAGCCTATTATTTTTACTGATTTTAACATATTTAATATAAATTATAAGAAAAAGATATAGTGTTTTTTTATCTATATAAATTTCCAAATTCTTGTTTAATAAACGCAACTACTTAAATATTCAAATATAAAATCTAATTTATATGATATTTTTTTTTTTACCTCTATATTCAATTAGTTTACTTAAGAATTTTAAATATATAATATTTATATAAATATACAAAAAGCAATTGTTTTATTATACGCGAACACAATAAATTGAAGTGATTTTATAATATTTACAGAATACAATTGAGATATTATTATATACAAAATTTATATAGGAAATGGAAATAAAAATTGATTAAATTAAATGAAATTACAATATATAAGTTTAGTAAAAATAAAAAAAACCAAAATAAGATTATAATAATAATAAGTTAAATTCTAATTAATTTATTTTAAGATATATATATTAAAAAATTTAATGAGTTAACTAAACCCAAATAAAACCAACAAAACCAACAAAACCAAAAAAAATACCATAATTAATGGAAAATCCAAAATATACCAAAATACCAGTGGTTACCATAGTTATTATATTTAAAAAAAAAAAATTAATAAATGTTGCCGTGTGTGTTTAAAAAAAGTTTAATTCAATTTGGTTTAATTTTTTTTTTTTTTTTTTTTTTTTTATGTTAAAACTTACCAAGGAAAGCCAAATATTTGTAATTAGGAGTTGGTTCTTCTCGTCCTACAATAATTTATATAACAAATGACGAAAATAAAAAACAAAATTAAAAAAATGTAATAAACAAAAAGTAAAAAAAAAAAACAGAAAATTAAAAAATTATAATTTAAAAATAAAATTAAATTAAAATAAATTAATAAATAAATAAATACAATAAATAAATACAATAAATAAATACAATAAAAAAACAACGACTCGTCTATTTTCTTATTATTTTTTTTCGGCGCTATATTATATTTTTAATACATAAAATTTACAATTTGACCTATAATTATTATTAAGTTAATTGTTTGAAATTAAAAAAACAACAAAAAACGGAAAAAAAAGGGCATCTGTGAGGTTACGTAAACTTACGATATAATATATAAAATACATATAGATAACAATGAAAATATATAATTTATAATATGATAAACGTGAAATTTTCATTATTTTTTTGTTGTCTCAAACCAACCAACCATCATCCCACGCACCCATTTGACTATGATGATTTTTTGTGTACACTTTTCACAAAAATATACAGGGTGTAGTAATGTTTAGTAGAATTGATAACTTAAAATTGCATAATATGATATTTTACACAAAACATAGACTTTTATATATCATATTTCTGCACATTGGATTAAAGTATTCATTGGGCACCATTCTCCTATAGACAAACAGATATTTATTTATATTATGTATATGCAAGTAATATAGTACAATATATATTTGTATATATATATTATATTCTAATTTTATTATCGCCTTAACACCCGCACGCAACAACGTCTAAAAATCCAATGAAAATTATTTATTTAACCGCGTAATGCCATAAATGCCGCAATACTATACACACTACTGCTACTGATTCTACTATATATGCGTTATCAACATCATATACGTACACTTTTTTTAGTCAAATCTAAATGCGTGTGCATAATGTATGGCTGCCATATATATATATATATATGTAGCAGTTAGTTATAAAGTATCGTAGAAAATTGTGTAAATTATTTTTATATACCGCTTTCATTTTTCTTTAATTTTATTTATGCGCGAGTAATGTAAATCTCATGGGAAAATTAAAAAAAATATATATAATATATAATAAGAAATTCAAAGAAAAGCTCAAGATATAAGGACGAAGAAAATGAGGAAGAAAAAGAAGAAGAAGAAGTAGAAAAAGTATACTTGAAAACAAACCATAAGTTTTACATTTTCTTAAATAATTCATTTAATTCTCTCTTATTATTATTATTATTATTATTATAATATTGTTTTTGTACAATACATATTATTATATTTATGAGAACATTTTTCTCCTCGTTGTTGTTATTATTATACTCGTATACATCTATAACTATACAAACACACAACAAGGATTCATTTAAGAATTATATGTATATATATGATTTATTTATGTTTATTCATAAAAAGTATGAGACGTTATCTTTATTTATAAATTCTATATATTTCTTTTATATGTCAATGGATGCGCCCGCGGTGATGAAGATGATGGCGATGGTGATGGTAATGGTGGTGGTGGTGGTGGTGGTTGTTGTTGGAAGAAAATTTATTGATAAAGAAAATGAATTAAACATAAAATATATGTTTTATTAATATTATTATATTCTCTACAATATATATTATGTATTTCTATTAAAATTTATATTATACGCAGAGCATTAAATTAAAATTTGGATATACAGATCGATTAAAATTTAAGAAAATTACATTATAATAATGCTAAAAAAAATAGTATAGTATAGAAGAGTATGCGAATATATGTTTGGAATAAATGTGGATGCATAAAATCTATATCATTTTATTTATTCAATTAATCGTAATTTATTTATCTTATAATATGGATCAACGATGACGACGTATGGATGATATTCAGATCATATAAATATTATTATCATATACAATATAATATAGAAATAGATAGAATTTATTATTATCTATAAAATATATTATATTATATAATAATAATATTTAATATATATATATTATCAATATAATTTGAAGTGTTAAAAAAATGTTAATGATCATAAAATTTGATATACGACCGAAAAATATTTTATCAAATGCAAAAAAAAAAAAAATGTTAATATAATATTTTTATTATAAAATAATCATTATTATTATTATTATTATTATGGCCAATTATGTGCCTTTTATATAGATAAAATTGTTATATATATACACCACAGTGAAACCATCATTGTAGGGAAATTTATGTATATACCAATTGATGAAACAAGTTGTTGTTTCATGTATGTACAGCAAATTTGTGTTTGCGGCAAAAACACTTTGTGGACGAAAGAGATACAATAGAAAATGATAGACATAGAATAAGTTTATCAAAAAACATCTATCCTGAAATTAATCCAAAAATTACATTAAATTGTTGGAGCGGCGTCACTACTGCGACACAGATGATGATGGAAAAAACTTTTTAAATCAACAACCAAAAAAAAAACGATTTTAACAATCCTATACATGAAAACGTGGTCGCAATGTAATATGTGTTAAATTATTGTTGCACACACTTTAAACAAAGAAATAAAAATCAAAGAGAATTGCATGATTTTTAGTATATCCTGGGAATCGTCTTTATTCCCAAAAAAAAAAAAAAATTAACAGTATTATTTTGTTGCTGCTTCGACTACACACACAAAAAATGTAGACGCGTGCTTTGGAAACAAATCCGGTACAGTGTATTCCAATCATTATTAAATCGTGCAGTAATAAATGTATTGAATCCATCCATATTTAGGGACTTATTTTGAATTGATAAATTACTAATACAAATAATAATTTTTAATTGGAAAACCGTAAAGATAAGTCGCTGTTCTAAAATCATAAACGTACAAAAGTGAGGCGGCACGATCAATTGCAACAGCAATACTTTTAAAATTCAATTATTAACTAGTAAAATAATGTGAAACAAACGATTAACATAATTATTTTGATTTTATTTCTAACTTAAACTGATGTTAATATATTTCAAATAAAAAATTTTGTTCAAGTTAAAGAATAAAAAAATTAATGATTAGAAAAAAATGCATCACGGGGTAATTATACAAAAAAAAAATAGACCACAATATTTGCAAAAAAATTATATAATCGCATGAAAAAATAATTTATTATGACAATAAAAAATAAAGTAAGAAAAATACGCAATTACAGCAGCGATAATAAAATTGTTACAATTTTATATTTGTTTTGGTCCCGCACGTTTTTTATATATATATATCGTAATGTGAGATCGTAAACAAAATCTATTTTTTTTTTAAGCTATATAATATTATTCTTGGATTGTATTGTATATGTTAAAACTTTTAATGATTATAAAAATATGTAAGTATCTAATATAATATGCGATTTCAAGAAAACAATACTCATATCTCATCATAAATTTCACAAAAAAATGAAAATATTAAATTTATATGTAAATGCGTATGAGCTTTTGTATATATGTGTGTGTGGGTACCAGAGTGGGTGGAGGCGGAGGTGATTGACGATGATGGTTATATATATATATATAGTTAATGGTATCCATATAACCAATAAGCCAACAGAAACGAAAATTATACGAGTACAATGACATAAAAAAAAATGTTAAAAAAAGGCAAATAAATTTGATTTAATATAATAATATATTGAATTTTTCTTAATGTATCTTGTTCTTTTATTCTACACATGTGATTTGATATTATCTATTTTTAATGCGAGTATATTATTATAACTTATAAACATAATATAATACTTGTATAGTACACGGTTATCCATATGATACCCATTTAATATAACTTGGTTTCTATTGCTTTATATGTTCTTGATTTGTTAATTGCTAGAAAATTAATTCATTTTGGATCGATATGCAGAAGAACAATGGATATATATAAATATTTACGATGTATTATTAAAAGCGGATGTTGAGAAATGATATAGATTGAATGTTATTTATAAATTAATGAATTATTTCTATTATGTTAATGTTCAAGAAAAACAACACCCAAAAAAAAAACACGTGAAAAAACCATAATGTTTGGAAGTTAATTAGTTTCAAAAAAAAAACGATTAACATCAATTGGCTTTCGCGAAAATCTCTAGGTATTTTAAAATAATTGGATTTGTTTGTAGGTGGTGGTGGTGGTGGTGATGATGGTTATGTTGGTTGTCCCATTAATAATTTGAAAAAAAACCTTTCGGTAATATTTATTGTGTGGTGCAATGCGATAGACATTTAATAAACGACATTGTATTACATGTAATATGGACCAAAGATATAACAATATGACAAAAATATCTATAGGCTTTGCTTTTGTATAACCTTGTATATTTTTATATATATAATATTTAAAAAGTCTGTTATACAGCTTAAAGCGTATTATATAAAATATTAATTTTTTTCTGCTATAGAATAACTAGTTAAAATATTATGTCGAAAGAAAGTACTAACTGTGTGTGTGTGTGTGTGATCTTTATATTGATCGGTTACACAATACCCTAATCTTTTTATCCTATCAGTACGGCAGTTATATTTCACGAGATATTAAGCTTAACTATGATATTGATTTCAATAACAATTGATATGCGGGCAAGTACTATATGACTATACAATACATTAGCTGTTATTCTCACAAAAAACTTCATATAATATATAAATTAATGGTAAACGTAAATATTATTATAATATCGTAAGTAATTTAATATGTTAGATTTATTTTATATATATATATATATAGAAGAGATGTTATTTAAATTTATATAACATGAACGATGAAACCTAAGTGACTGGCATTGATGGGGTATGGTAACATCACCATCATCATCATCATCATCATCATACAAAAATCGTAACATTAAATATATTATTATTGTTATTATTATTGTTATTATTATTATTATTATTATTAGTATTATTTTTATAGATATTTTTTGTAGCTTTTATTTCATAAATATAGTTAAAAAAAAAAAAATAAATAACTTATATAATAAAACCAAAATAATAAATATATTCTGAGAAGGGAAAATATTTTAAAATTTTAATATATAAAAATAAAAATAATATAGCGCTTAAAAAATAACGTTTGGACGACGACAAGTCTTTTATTTTTATAATGTACATACAAAATTTATGTATTCGTTTGGTTATGTGGGTGTGTGCGAGCATATATATTTCTATGAATTTATATGTACACAAAAAAAAAAAATAAATAAATAAATAAATAAATAATAATAATAAATAAAATATAACTTTAAAAAAATATAATAAATTAAAAGTTTTAACATGAAAACCATAAATAAAATAAATATAAAATATTTGCGCAATAAAATTGGCGGGGGAAGGATATAAAAATAAAATAAATTAATATATAATATTATAAAAATTTGAAAACGATAAAGGAAACTAATTTAAATATTGGTGGTGGTGATGGTGGTGGTGGTGGTGGTGTGTGGCGGTTGCTGGTTTAGCCTTAGTTTTTCATTATCATTATTTTTTTTTTTTTTTTTTTTGTTTATTTAATTATTTATTTTCTTTTTCTTTAATTATTATTTTTTTTTTTAATTATATTTGAATAAAATTGATAAACAAAAATTAATAATTAATTATTTAAATTATATATATATATATAGATATTGACACGCATGCAATATTTAGTATGACATGTACCCATTAAAACTAGCGACATTCAAAATATAAATAAATATATATATTAATTAAAATTATCTTATTTAAATAATAAATCACATTGTCATTTCATTTTAGGTTTAAGTTCTTTTTTTTTTTTCTGATAACACAAAAAATTACACACATTTAAATTACCATTTATGTTCTATACAAAAGAAACAAAAAAAAATTAATAAATTATGTAATTATATTTAAAATTAGGTGTAATAAAAAAAATAAATAAAGCTTTTAATTAATTTTATTAATTATTTATTTCTTTTTTTATGTGTATATTTATTATTATATTATTTTTTATTAATACAATACAATTTAATTAATTTTTTATTTATTGTTATTTATTGTGTTTTTTTTTTTTGGTTGTTTTATTAATTAAAATTGGTGAATTAATTTTTTTTTATATAATTAATAATTTAGCAAAGAATGGGAAGTTACAGAGGTGAGTAATAATAATAAGAATAAATAATTGAATTGGTATTTTTTTTTGTAACACATCGATTGATCACAAATCTTCTCTAGTTTTCGAAAGAGTGTGTTTGGAATTTCTATTACAATGGATTTTAAAGGACAATTAATCATAAAATGTTATATGATAGAAATTATTCAGAGAATCTAATCAGCAGTAGTCACATTCTGCTATAAAGCAAACATTTATAATTATTATCGAAACCCCCATGTAATACATATAGATTAATTTAATTGAATAATAATATTTCTGAAGCGTAAAAATTGTATTAATTCCAATTCGTTTTGTCGATACTTAATACTTTAAAACGAGATATTATCAAAATAAAAATTTGAAAAACTGCAAATATTAATTAGACATCATTTACACAAAAATGATTTTGATCGTTTGAAATAAGTGTGTAAATGAAACGTTATGCGAGAGTATCAGTGTCCTGAAAAACATTACATAACTGACACTATTTAATACAAACATTTAGATGGTTTTATTCATAGTGTGCACTATAATATCGACACACATTATATTTATCAAAAGGCAAATAGAAATTATGAACAATGAGAAAAGGTAAGGTTTTTTTTTTTTTATGTTGTTTTATTTAATTTTTACATTTAATAAATATTTTATTTAAAAAGTTTATTATTTTATTTATTTAATAACACTTATTCTATATATGTTTATTTTCTATGGTTTTATTATATTGTATATTTAAGCGTAATATGGCAAATGCAATCATATATTAGTTGCAAAATGTATAGACAATTGCAAACAAAAGCTTTCAATAAAAATACAATAACAAAATATATTCATAATGAATTATGGATAAAAGATTGATTTTAAAAAATAATAGAATAATTAAGAAAACTTTTGTAACTTTTCTTAATACTTTTGTGTATTATATGTGCGGAAACATTATTTAATGAAAGAGTTTAAACTATATATTATAATGTCATTTAATTTTTATATATATTTAAAAATTCATCGTTTATTTTTATCTGTACATTTTTAATTTTAATACACTTTAAAAAGCTATATATATGTGTGTGTGTGTGTGTGTAAGACCTTTATCCTAAATAATTTATTATAGATGAAAAATAAAAAGAAAAAAAAACCAACGTATTTAGTTGAAATAAATTCATAACATTTTTTTGTCTCAAAATGTGGATTAGTAAATATTTTTATGCCATTAGGAAAATAAAAAAACCAGGTATTCTTTTAGGTATTGGGTATTTAAATAAGTTTATCCATCGTTTTTTCAAACGGTGACCAAAATCATATGCTGAGGAAATACTTAAAAGACAGAATTTTTGCAGCGAATTGTTACTGCTGTTAAAAAAAATGGGATTCATTATGATAATCCAAAACGTTTGAAAGCAAGCGGGTAAATTAAGGTGAATCAGTTCCACATCATTCAAAACCATATAACTTAATATTTATGATTTGAGAATTATGCTGTTCATCTGATAGGATCCTAAGGTTGTGGCGGTGTATACTATGCACTTCTACAATCAGAGCATTACTGGTGAACGTTATCAATAACCAATTAATCCAATTGTCAATGGTCATTGAGAATAAAAAAAAAAAGGTCACTATTTACCAAAAGACATGAAATGATTATTTTACAGTATGAAAATATCAACAACGCTATAGACATCATATTGGAAAACCAGTAAAGAAAACTTTAGAAGTATTTGGGCTGAGCGGTGTTACCCCACATACCGTATTCATCAGACACGTTGCTCATTCCAGCTACCATTTATTTCAGTCGTTGTATCGGTTATACAATAATGGCTTAATACCAGGTTTTCTTCTACAGATGAATCCACATCTTATGTGAAAAATATGTTGTAGCTTTTTCGATGGCAAATATTGCGAATAAATTAATTTTTGTATTAAAATTATTGTGTTTTATTTACTATAAAAAAAAAAAAAACGATGCAAACTTATTTAAACACCCAGTATTATTTTATGTTTGTAATAGTCTGTTACACGTGTGTCCCCGGACCCATTGCTGTGGGAAAAGAAAGGAAAAACCATATTAATAATAATACAAAATAGTACATATACAAAAGCATTTAGGAGAAAGAGAGTATATAATTCAACAATGGTGTAGTATTTTATAACATTTACTGCATTTTCTTTTCATTATTTTTTTATTTTATACATTGTATAGCTTAGTTTAGTATATGTATTAAAAATAAAAAAAAATGTATAAAAATAAAGGTACAATGAAATATAATGAACAATACCACCTGCATTTTACTTCTTTTTTCGTTTCAGTTTGGTAAATATGGTAGATAAAACATGGATAATTGTCGGTGTGGTAATATGTCTGTCTATATAATATGTATACATCTGCATCAGTAGGTAATAATTGTAATATGTTTTTATATACACGTACACATAAAACACCACCGAACACAACAAGAAAAATTATACAATTAACAACATATGTGTGTATGTGGTGGTGGTGGTGGTGGCGATAGTGGGTGTTGTGCTTGTGTAAATTATTTCTATATATTTTATGTGCATTATTATTACATTTAAAATTTACTCACACCTCCCGCTCCGTAATATGATAACAAATTTATTCATTTAGTTTCTTATTATACACAAAAATCTAAAACTCTGCTATATATAATTGCAGACACATCCAGAGGATACATTTTAGGTACAACTATAATAAAACCATTTATTGCATGCGAAATAATCATTGTTAATAAATGTTAAACTAAAAATTATAGCAAATTTTTTTTAATCTAGTTTTTCCTTATTTATTTATTTATTTATTTATTTTTATTTTATTTTATTTTATATATATTAATTAGAATTTTAAAAATGCTTTTATTATTTAATTAATTTTTTATATATATATGTATTTTATTATTTATTCTTTATTTGTATATGCTTTTAGAATAGTATGTGCATTTAATTTTATGCGCTTTTATTATTATTAAAAAAAAAAACAAAAATTATGCTTCCATTTATAAGTTTTTATATAAAAAAAAAACGCACTATATATATTAAAAAACATTTAATAAAAATATATTATCATACACATATCATATCTCTGTGGCTTAGCATTTTTATATTATTACAAAAGAAAAAATAATAAATAATAATAATTACAACAACAAAAATCCAAAATTCAAAACAAACAAAAAAAAAAAACAAACAATGTTTCCATTACCAGACACTTTTATTAAATATGGTTTTTTTTTTTTTATTATTATTTTAAATTAGGTATATATAAATAAAAAAAAAGTCGCTTGCAATTCGGGTACATGTCACTTACCAAATTTAACCACGCGTTTGTGGTAAGAATCTGATTCTTTTCATCCTACAATAAAAATACAGAATTTTGTTTTGTTTTGTTTTGTTTTGTTTTGTTTTTTTTTTTTTTTTTTCGTTGTTCATTATAAATTAATAAAACAATAAAAAAAAAGAAAAAAGAAATATTTATATATTATTTATTATTTTAATAAATGTTGCTGTAAAAATTGTTATAATTTTTTTCGTTGCAAAAATATTCTCGATAATAATATATTTAAGTTAAGTATATTAGTAAAAAAAAAAAAAAAAAAAAAAACAATTTTTAATTTAAATATAAATAAGGGTTTTTTAAAAAAAAAATTTAATATATTCCAATAAAGAATGTGGTTCAATATTAAAACAAAAAAAATATTTATTTTAAAATAAAAATTAAAATTTTATCAGAGAATAAAAATATTATAAACAAAACGCGAATAAAACAAATCAAAAAAAAAAAAAAAAACAACATAAAAATAAAATAAAAAATATAAATTTTTAAATAATAATTATTAAATTAAATGTATTTTATATGTAATAATAATATTAATTTAATTAAAACATTTTTTCAATTAATTTTTGTTCTGTTTTTAATGTTTAACTTACCACATCGATGATTTGTTGTAATGTTAAACCAAATTTCACCTGTAATGGTTCCGATTCATTAGCAACGGGTCGTTCTAATGTATTATAATTTGCCAAAAGATTATTAAGTAAACGTTTTTCATGTGGACCTTGTAAACTTTCTGAAATTATAACATAAACAAAAAAAGAGGAAAAATTAATTTTATTATAAATTTATTTTTTGCAAATTTATAATTAGAATTAATATTTATTTAAAGAAAGAAAATTTATTTAACTATTACATTAAAATGTTAAATATAAATATTAATAAATTAATTTATTTTTATTTACAATAAGTTGTATAAATAGTCGAATGTGTTTCAGTAAATTTTAAAAACAATGATTTAAACATATGGGTGGTATTTCGAAATGCAGTAAATGTACATACGTTAGTGAGACAGACGGTGGTATTAAAAACTTTTTTTTTTTTTATGGATAGCAGATTCATCGAACAATTTTGAACAACTTAAAATAGTTATAAAAAATGTATACAACCCAAACTAAAAGAAAATATAATCTTTTCCATTTTGAAATTTATTGTAACATCTGACGAATACTATATAATTTTACAAGAAAATAGAAAATCGTTTGCACAATGGTTGAACAATTGAAGCGACAATTCATCACACCACCTTTCCAACACATTTTTCTTTCAATCCGAATGAAATCAAATTTATTTCTTTTTCAATTCATCCCATCGCCAATGGTTTTTATAATTCACATCAACAATAACCACTAAACATAAAAATCATTGAAGTGAAATCAATTACAATTCAATAAAATTCCTCCTGTACCTGTACACATTTGGTTTAAATCAATTACATATGCATGTAAAGGTGATATCAATCGCAAAATAATTTCCACTCAATTTTTGTGGTTAAAAGTTAAAATAAACCAAAATATGAATACCCATATTATTCAATCACCAATACAAATAATTAAAAATGATTAGAAATCATCACTTTTATTTGCTATTTATGAAGATATATGAAAAATCATATATTGATATTAAAATATGTTGTTTATTTTAAGAACAAAAAAATTAAATTGAGTGTAAATTCTTCGGCGTTTTTTACCAGATGTGTAAATTATTTAAATAAATCGTCTAAAATAGCACACACCGCTAACTCGTGCGTTAATCCGAACGACATAGTTAATTTGAAATGAAAATTCTGAAAAACCTATACTGTCGTGAACGTATTCTTTGAAAATTTTTCCGAATATTCATAGCAACACCAAAGATTTACTAAATACATTATAATAACAGCAAATCAATCATAAAATTGATAGAGTTGCCAAAATTTTACAAAACAGCGTCGTGTGTATATATTAATATCATTTCATTAAGTGAAATTAATTTTTTAAAAAATATAATTAATATTGCCAACTGAACTGTTGCTGGTTGCTGTTATAGAAAATAGAAAATTTGTATATTTTTAAGTTTATTTATATTAATAAAAAAAACATAAATTTTATGAAAAACTATAAAAATAAACATGTAAAATAACATTTTATCAATTTTAATTAGATAATCTAAAGTGGTCGTCGTCGTATATACTTTTAGTTTAGTTTAACATCATTTTATATATGGCAAATAAAATATTTAAATCTATGCAGCAATAGAGAATATATTTATATATATTTTAAAATATATATTTCAAAAATATTTTCACAAAAAATATAGTAAAAAAAAACTACTTATATTTTTATATGAAAAATTTCCATTAAAAAAAAAAATAAATAAATAAATTAATGTTACATAAATATGAAAACTTGAAATGTTTGTTGTCAATGATGCCTTCCACCAAAAAAAAAATAAAAAATACCTTATATATTTTTGTGGCATATACTCTCGTATACTATATAATTCATATTATAAAAAAAAAACATTATATGATGCTTTTTATATTCAATTCAAATCCATAATCGCGCATATGGTATGTGTACTATATTTTCAACTATATAATTTACAATATATATAGTTTTATATGTGTTACACATATATATTAACAAAATACCGCAAAGCCATATCAAAGCCATATAAAACCCAAGTACAGTTGTAACCAAAATAATAATAGTTCGTAAAAATAATCATAATCACGTTCACAGTGAGACAACTAAAAATAAATGGTTTTTTTTTTAAATGAAACCACAATTTCAGGACATAAGAATTTCTGTGTATGTTATTGTAATGGTACAAATCTTATTGCACTATACAATATCTTTGAAATCTATTAATTTTTGTCATCTAAAACTGATTATTTATATATGAAATGTGTATCAAGGAATATATATTTTAAGTTACTTGAGATACTACTCATTTGGTATTTTATATATAAAATTTTGTTATTATGACGAGAAATATATTTTTGCCACACTGCGCTATTATTTTGGCCACAACTTATTATATATTTACAGGACTATTTACTTGTATACTATAAATATATATATATATTACTTTATTATATGAATATATACTTTATATGATGATCATTTATCTTCATTATATCATCAAAAATGCATTAAACTATCGCAAAATATATATTTTTATTTTTTTTTTTTTTTTTTCGTAGCTGTTCATATCGTTGTCATATAGGAAATGTTGTAAAAATGAAAAAATTGTATGTATGTCAACAATATTTAATGTGAATTATATATGAAAAATGTTACATATCTCCTTCATAACATATTTTTTATATTATATTTATATCGGCATAGGTAATGCTGTTCTTTTGAACGTTTAAATGGATGCGTGTCAATGGTATAACATATACCACCATTTACTATACAAACATCTCTAGCATATATTCGAAAGATTATATATGCGGATATTATAAAATACATCATACTATAAAATAATAAATGAACATGTTATTTATTATTTTATGTTCTGTTAGTAGTATAATGACAACACAGCTGAATTTAAAATTTGATTGTATATATTTATAAGAAAATTTTACCAAGAAATATATAGAGGGGTCACAACTACAAACGGATGGATATACGACAAAGTTAATATATCATATATTCTGAATTCAAATCATTTAGAAAATTTATTCAATTTAAAATCAATTTATAATAAAGAATATATTGTCCATTGCATTTTAAGTATGAGTGCAATCTCTAAGTTTAATTATCGTTAAATTTAAATTAGATTTTCGACGATGTATCTATTAAATAATATTGAATAATAAAGTCAATATCACTTATACAATAACCTATGATTACTATTTCATTTAAAAATTTCAATTATCTAAATAGTTTTACATTTTGACACTTCTATTTAAATACTGCATTAAAAATTGAATTTTTGGTTTATAAAAACATATAAATTTATAAATTTCTATTTAACATTTAAAAAAAATTAGTAATACAACAATTGAATAGTAAATATATGTATAAAAAAAATTGGCAATGAATTTATATGATTCAACTGATTCAACTTCAATATGTAAACATTACAATGACGCCAAACATTGGTCGTACTACTGCTTGTATTGCTTTCACATTATATTAATTACTATTGTCTATATAAAACGTTAATAAATATAATTTCGTATATAAATTTAGCTATTGTTTTCGGTATGCATTGCTTAAAGGGAGCCTATAATTTTATAAATACAGTGAACTATATAATATACGATTGATATTAGTGTCATGTAATTTCTAAGGCATCTAGGCATAAAATCTAATGTCCCTGTACTGTATCTGTATATATAACCCATATTTGACATCCAGTTACATATCAATACATCTGCTCTATTGTATAAAATAACAAAAAAATGTTTATATAACTTATCAAAACTATTAAATTTAATAACATAAAATATATCAAATATAACTAAAGGTATATAAAATTTTAAATTAAAATTCAAAACAACATTCTCAGATATGATTTTATCAAAATGGTTAAATGAATAAAATCAAATAAAAAAAAAAATATGTACCATATACTCTAAGAGATTTTATACATAATTCATTTTCGCATTTAAATAAGAAATATCAATAAACAAAAAAATAAATGATCTGTTTAAGGCTGTGTAACTACAAAAAAAATAACTATAATATTTTGTGTAGTTAAAAAAACACATTTCTTTTAATTTTTTCAGTTTTAAAATTTATATACTTTTTGTATTGTTCTGCGATGCAACAGATATTCATACAATATATTTTCTTTTTGTGTTCATAATTGGGAATAAAAAAAAAATAAAAATAAAATAACGATGATAACGTGCTTTTAATATACAAAATCCTTTTGTTCAGAGTATATACAAATAAATATTTCTTTAAATGTATATACGTATCGGTAAATACGTATAGTATCAACTGAGGGGTTAGTAGATAACCCAGCTATACACATTCTATATCATCAATAACATAGTGAATTTTTCAATTCATTTTAAAAAAAAAAGTTATGTATGTATCGATAGGTAAAAAAAAATATAGACCATTTATATATCGTCGTCAGTATATAGAGAGAGAGTAGTTTAATTGGAATGATATCATATGAAATTTTATATAATATAAATTGATCAGATATATTTGATTTTATTCACAGTCGAAAATTTCATTTTAAAATAAAGCAAAAAAAAATCTATTGAACCCATTATTTAAGGTTTGATGGTTTTTAATGTTATTTTTTTTTTTGTTCAATGTTATTGCATTAAATATTCATTGAAAATCAAAAAATTGAATTGAGTTTAAAAAAAACATATAAAAATATGGACACGATATGTTTTTAAAATGTCATTTTGCCTACAAAATGTTCAATATATTAGTTTTTTCATATAATGATTTTAAAAAAATAACATTCAAATATACATTTCTATTCAACATACATTTTTATCACACGTTATTTTATTTTGTTATATAAAATTTAATATCCTATTGCGTAACTTAATAATTTTATATGTTTTAAAATATATTAATTATATAAAATATTTTTTCCACAAAAAAATTCCATGTACACACAAGTATCGTGGACGGACGAACATATACTTTAATAATAGCCAGTAAACGAAGCTTGCTTGATTCGTTTGGGTAGACATATTTTATTAATTATTATATAGAAGTACATATATTAGAAAGTATTAGAAAGTAAAATAATTTATGCATTTTCCAACTACAAGCTAACAGCTTCATAACGTAAAGTACCAGTAGATCTGACTTTGGAATAAGATTTTTTTACCTTTCTTTAACTCTTATCTTCAATGGAATTCAATTTGTTTCTATATCTACTTTTACTATTATAAAGACAACACAATTAGAACTATATTCAAACTAAAAAATGGAAATGCAGTTCTTGCAACACCAAATGTATTCCAGAGCGAAACATAAACCAAACAAGAAAAGAGTCAAAATTCAGTAATAATAGAATATTAAAATCCAATCAAAATGAAAAATCGTTATCAATAATCAATGCCAAAAATTAGCAAAATATATATCAAAAACAAAAGATAAAACCATATTTAAAAAATGAATGGAAAAGATAAATATTTGACTACTAAAAAGATAAAGATAAATTTAAAAGACGACTACCTAACATTTCATATTTATTTCAAATTAATTGGTATTTTGTATTGTATATTATTTAAATGCAGTGGTTTATATAAGTAAAGATCAATTTATGCTATTTGTTTATTTTATATGCGATAAATTTATGAATATTTTGTATGAACATAAGTTTTGAAGTATTTTTAATATAACACGTAAAAATCTTTTTAACATACATTCTTCTACGGTAGACAATGGCAGATTCTACGGTAGTCACTGTCTTTTTTGTCTATATGACGCTGCGTGGCTGATAATAGCGTTTTAATATAAATATATAAATGTGACACAGGCGTGATCGTGTGGAAAGAAAATGTATTTTAATTTAATATAATTAAAGCTAAAAAATATTATGTGATCGGTAAATTTTCCGGCAAATTTTATAATATGAATATTATCAATTTTTATGAACATTTAAAATTTTTTATGTAATCTTATAAGAGATAATTTGAATTGTTTTTATAAAAGGAAAATATCCTTTGTATTTTTGCGTAAATTTAAAACCAAAAAGGGGTATAATCACATAACTTATTTAAAAAGAGATGTTCCTTGTTAATTATTATAATTTTTGAATAAAAAAAAAACTTAATTAATAAAACTTAATCTTAATCTTAATAAAACTTAATAATCTTAATCTAATTCATATCATGGTAATTTTCTAGAGTTTAAGTGAAAATGTATTTAATGTGGAAAACACCGTAGCGAATGATTTACAATTCTACCGTCTTTTAATTTATCCAATAACTCCGTTCGCTTTGGTAGACGACGTCGAAACGTTCATCATATACGTCGATAAGTTAAAAATTTTCACAATACAAATAAAATACTATATAACGCAATATGTGGTAAGATGTTTTTAACTTTTTAACCTTTTAAAATTATATAAATTATAATTTATTTCATTTTCTTATAATTAATAATACATTGTAATATATTCAATAATAAATAACAATAGCAAGATGATGTATTATGTATATATTAATTCATATATTTTATATTAACATATATTATTCTACGTATATATGTCTTCAACTTCATATTATTAATAAATCATATATCACACATATGTGAGCCACACAAACATATATATTGATATATTCTATATTCTATGTATAAAGACAAGAAATTCTACATTTCCTTGTTAATATAACTATATATGGTAAATATATATATAAAACATATGTGTATATTCAAATATAAACGTTATATAAACTTCTAAAATATAAAATATATATATTTATATCAATTTAAACTTTTGAGCCAATAAAACATTTTATACGTGTACGAACATATTTTATTTGTTGAATTATATATACAATATATGGAATATAACATATATGTATTTATAATACAAATATATAAATTGTATTTTATCCTTTTCAAATACACTCGGTGTACGGTGTGTATGTGTGCATTTATTATATTTGTTTCAAATTTAAATTGATACACAATAGGAAACTTCTTGCATACACATACATGAGAGTATAATAATATATTAGGAGAAAAAATAGGAAATAATACTATGAATTTCTTTTTCAGTTACAATATAATACCATATATTGTATAAAATATAAAATGAAATTTCTTATATTTTATTAAAACAAACAATTGCAAAAAAAAATATACACACACATCACATGATGTTAGAAAATCTAATTTATATTCTACAAAATTATATGAATACATATAAAATAAATCCTGTAAATTTACAAGTAAATTGTGTATAAGTTTTATATATGTTTATTTAATACAGCCGCATGTAAAAAAAGGTGTCGTTTATATATAAAATGTTGTAAAACAATTTTGTTAACTGTGTGAGTGGAGTGTGTAGGTAAATAATATATGCATAAATTAATAATACTTTTCAGACAATTTTCATGTTTTAAATTTTCCTCGTTTTTCTTTTTTTCCCCATATACATTTCATACAACACACACACACATCTACATGTTAATATTTTCCTGTACGATGTGGGTGACAAATTACAAGCTGTATTTCTTTCTTCATTTTATTTTGTTTAGTTTATTTTTTAATGAAAATAAAAATAATTTTCATTGTGAAAATTTTATCTGCTTCAGTTTGGTTTGAGTATCTAATATATATATATGTACATACAATACAATAAAACGTATATATAACGCGATCATCAAATGTATATATAATAATATCAGTGTTAAATTTATGAAACAAATCTGTTGTTATATACCTTTTATACGCATTTTTATGCAGAGCTGTGTGTATATCTATAGAATAAAATTATACCTATATATTTTGTATTTCTTTTTTCGTTTTACTTTACAAGAGAGATATTATACAAATCGATAAAATTTATACTGAACAATTTTTCAATGAACTTCCCATTCAGAATTTCATTTTTATAATATATATACCCTATATATATAGGGTGTTTCTTAATATATAAATATGCAATAATATTACGTGTACCAGAGAACAATATTTAAACAAAAAATTAATTCATTGTTCATTTTATGAAAAGAGTAAAAATTTTTTATAATTAAATTACAATATATAAACTACACTATAATATACAATTATTTTGATACACACATCACCCTTTATTTTATATAATCTATATATACAGTCGAAACTCTGTCTGTATAATAAATTCTGTATTCAGTAAACTCTGTCTGTATTAACCGTTTTTTTTTTTTGATTCCTTGAAAATGTTTTCTCTATAAAATATGTTGCATGTAATAAACACTGTATCAAACAAATTTTTCGGTCCTGTGAAAGCTTATTACAGAGACTGAGTCGACTGTGTATACATATATAGCATCCACATAACTTAAGACCATCTGTCTTATGTACACAAAAAATATATTTAAAATTCTGTATGATGAAAAATAAAATAATATGTTACACTATATGAATGAAAAAGTTTTAGACGATTTTTTGTAAACACAAAACAACGAAAAATAAATTCATATTTATACTTGTGAGTATACGATAAAATTTATAAACATATATAACATAACAAATATAATTATATAGCTACGTTGTAACATACTTATACATAATATATTATAGATATAATATAGATTAAAGATTTGGAAAATTTAAATTTATATTCAATTTTTTTCTTATGGTAAAGTATAATTAAATAATAGGATTGATGAAAAGAAGCAGGCAGAGAACGTGTATTTATTTTATAATTAATAATTTATTATTTATTTGTAAGACAATATAAGCGCTCTGCGTACACGTGTTATAAGCAAATTTATATTTAATTTAATTTATTTAATTCATTATTTTTTTCGTTTATGCTTTATGTGTGTACGTAACACAATCGATGTCAAATTAAAATTACATTTAATAGTATAAGATTCACATAATACGATTACAATAAAAATGATACGTTATGGTGACCCATAATGTTTAAACAGTATTTATTGTTAACGCACCCGCAACTAACTAATTGTTTATTTATTTATTATTTTATTATATTTTCTTCATCAATGGCATTTATAATTTATTAACAAAAAAAACAGAAAACTCTTAGTCGCTTTAATAATCAATCCAAGAATATATGGTTCTTACTTAATTAACGACAAATACGATCTGTGTAAACTAATAAAATATTTACTAAAACTATATTATTTATAGCACACATTTATTTATATGTGAATTTAGTTTTTCTGCGAATTTCTGATGTATTGTATACAATTTCAAACAATTTCCAAATTTTTTATACTTTCATTTACTGCGTCGTATAGTAGTAATATAATTAAAAATGTATTATATTTTGTAAATCAAAACTTATAAATATATTATTATAGTAATACCTATATATATTATTTAACAAAACATTGCAACAATTTTCTATTTAATACATAAATGTATGTTTTTGGGGGTTGTTTTATGTGTACAAAAGAATTTAAAATATTACCAAAAAAAAAGGTTTTAGTTTTTAACAGAATTCAATTAATTTTATTTATTTCATAAATAATTTAATACTATCATAAATATTGTATATACATTATTTAAGATAAAGTATACAAAGCCAAGATAATAAGTTAGACTTATAAAAAATAGAAATAAAAAAAGAAGTTAATCTTCGTAAAGGAATATATCAATTAACGAAATTAAAACCCTTTTCACACCACGAATAAAATAGCAAATAATAATAATAAAAATAATGTCAGACCACACCAAGGGACTTTAATGCGTCGGTTAAATTTCATGCGGCAAATGGATGATGTGCATATTTTATTATAAAAATCTAAATCCAAATTGGTATATTAACATTATTTACGAATTATAAAATTTTTAAACTTAAGCATTTATAAATGTAATTAATAAAATTCTTGAAAAAAAATTATTTACCTAACAGTCGTCGTACAACATAAATACATATTATATAATATTTATATATACACACTGTCGTTTGAGAAATAAAAAATTACTTTTTCATCAATAACCTCATCACAATACATTTACAATACAATTTTCGAAAATACTTCTTTACGCAATCGAAACAAAAAAAAAATATATGACATTTTTGTTAAAGAATTACTTTTTGTTTTGGCACAATTAAATGAAATATATATTTTAAAATTTATAATCAATTTAACAAATAAACTTAAGAATTGTTAGCAATTTTGCTATTGTATATATAATTATGTGTAAAAACTAAGGTAATAATAAATCCATTTTATATAAATTAAATAGGCTACATAAAACATAATTATTATTAACGATTATATTTGGTAATATAATTAAATGTTTCACAAAACTATGTAAACTACTAGAAATGTTATATTTTACGTACATTTTTTAAATAAATTACAAATTGTTGATTCAAAAAACAAAGTAATTTATACATACATTTTGTAATAGCAGTCTCTAATTATATAAATAACATCAAATAGTAAAAATTATTACAAAATATTTTATAACGAAAAACACATATTGTTTTAATTTAACCACATAAATTGTAATGAGTGTGTGTGTGTGTGTTTGTGTGTAAATTGTTAACAATTTTGGTTTTACATAAAATATATAATAAAATTTAAACATAAATAGAATGTATTTTTGTGTTTCATTGACAGTTTTATATAGTGTTGTACTAGTGGTGTATTATAAATAAGTATTAACATTTGGTACATATATTCGTATATTAAAGCGAAATTCATTAATTTTATATATCTTCAATTGTAAAATTATTTTAATTGGAAAAATAACCACATAAATATTTTGTAATATATAAATTAAAATAATATACAATTGTTTATTATCGTTTGTACATCTGTTAAACAAATATTTCTTTTGTTAATGGTTTAGGGGGGATATGATAATTTTCTATTTACAGCTATCCCATGTATTAGGGTATCAAAAATGAAATACATATATAAAATTTACAAATTACAATCATATACAAGTAGTAATTGAAGAATATTGTATTGAAATATAATTCAATAAATAATAATATATAACCCAAGCGTCCTTTTCTAATATGAATTGGGTCATTACTTGTTACTCAAATTATATGCCGTATTGTAGGTATATTGTCTATTGAAAAAAATTAACGAATTTGGGTTGGCGTAGAGCTTTAATAGTCAAATTTATGCAATGAATAAATTTGTGATGTACAATAAAAAATATTAAACTATATACATCAACTATACCATTACTTTCAAAGATTGCCACACTACATGCATGAGACTGGGTAAGAAAAAATGTTTAAATAACATTATTTCTCAATAAAACTGTATACATAAATTAATTATTATTAGGATAATTTGCCAACAATTTTACAACCCAAAAACCCATATAATTATTAATAGTTAGAGATGGTGTGGTTAAATACCGAGTATACATGAAAAAATCTTATAACATATATATGAAAAAATGTGTATATGCAAATGAAGTTATAAGAACGTAGTGTATGAAATGAACAAGGTAAAAAAAAAATCCCTTTCAACAATATATTTAATTAATTAATGTATGTCTATTATATGTATGCAACGCACATATACATTATACGCGAGTACATATATTTTTTATACAACATAGTAATAAAAAGCATAAAATTTGTTTACATATAAAGTTGAAATGATTCTTTTTACATTTACTTTACGTTTTAATATACTTTATCCAAGCATTATAAGCTTTTACATTACACTTATACACAACATTGTTGTAATAACCATATGATTTATACAATTACTTTGTTCGTATTTTTTATATATACCTTTGAAATTACTATATGTATTTATTACATAATTTATATAAAATGTGTAAATATACACTGCTATATTTTATAGATTTTAGTTTTCATATGTACGTACAAGTTATTAAAAAAAACTTTATTTATTTTACGCCATAACAATAAATTTTCATAAAATTTAATTATTATTATAATAGATAAAAAAAAAAATAGTAAATGACATTAAAAAAATTGTTGATATATGTTTTGTTATATAAAAAAAAAAAAAAAAGTTCATTAAAATATTCATTGAATATCAATCAATAAACATATAATCAAATTGAATTGTTGTTTGCCATGTACTGATTATATGTATATATATAAATTAATTAATCATTATGTGATAGTAGTAAAAATCACAGACTATATTTATTTTTTTTTTTTTTTTTTTTACTCCATTCATTATTTATTTTATATATTATTATTTAACCATCAAACGCAATAAATAATCTGTTGATATATAATAATAATAATCATCTATTCAAATTATAGATTATGTCACCGCAACAGCAGCATTATAAACAGAACAGCAGCAGTACCAGCAGCAGCAGATGTTAATATTTATATATTTTTATTTCTTTTATTGATTTCTTTTATTCCTATTTATTTTCTTATCTTTCTTTTTTTTTACTACTACTACTACTACTACCACTCCCGTAAATGACAATAAAATTTGGAAATAAAAATAATGTGAATTTTATAGTTTTCTACATAACTTATATGTTGTATTATATACAAGAGTTATTGATATGTTTAATATTTTGTATATAATAGGCAACTTCTAGAATAAATATCTATCAACTAAATAAAAAAAAAAAAAATGTTTCACAATATACGACTATAAATATTCACATAAAACAATCATCATAAAAAAAAAATAATAATAATAATAATAATAATAAATTTTTCCAACTATGTAATATAAACAACCAAACAAACTTTTCTCATTTTTCTGTAAACTTTTTCCCATCGTACCGTTTTTAATGAGTATATAAAAAGTATGATATAATATAACAACTATATATAAATATATGTAGATATATAGTTCAGATTCATACGTTTCTTATATACACACACACATATATTTACCTATATACAAATTTATAAAACTATTCTATAACTACGACGATGTCTATCCATCTAAAAGTGTCTATCCCATAGTCATATATTCATTACCAAATACATATACATATATTTATTATTTATTATGTATTATTATTATTATTATTATTATTATTATTATTATTATTATTATTATTATTATTATTATTATTATTATTATTATTATTATTATTATTATTATTATTATTATTATTATTATTATTATTAATATTATAAGAATATATAGATAGAATATTTATATAAAAGTTAGCTTTGTCTAATAATATTATTATATGAACAAAACATACAATATATAAATTGTATATACTTCAAAATCAATAGTAGTAGAAAATGAACAGTAATTTCCCTTAAGGCACATTATAATTAAGTAAATTACCTTTATTTTCCTCCGCATTTCACTTTTCTTTAGTCTTTTTTTTTTGTATTGTATAAGTATATAATAAATTTACTTTTATATAATTTTAACATTATTAATATTATGTATTATTGTTGTTATTATTATTCATTATAATACTATAATTATTATAAATATTTATAACATATACATATATAGTTATACATATATGTATGTGTGTATATATTAAATGCGAGAATAATAATATTAATATTAATATTAATATTAACAAACAAAAATAAATATATATATATTTCATTAGAAATAATTCACTTAATAATAATAATAATAATAATAATTATCTAATGCTATGTTTTTATCCTAATGTTATATCCATTAAAAATTCCCAATAGAAATACAATACAAATATATAAAATGTTTGGTTAAACATACTGATAAAAAAAAAAAAAAAAAACCTATTGTTAATACTTGTAAAAAATTAATTATAAATTTCAATAAATAATAAACATAGTATAAAATAATAAATATTTTGATACAATAATTCCAAAATGTTTAACTTATGAAATTAATTATTATTATTTTAAAATAATGGTAGGAAAAATTGTTTTTTTTTTTGAAAAAACGAAAAAGCTTTCTATAGTTAATTTCTGGAGAAAGAAAAGTAAATGAGGATTTGTGTCATGCGCAATAATAATGTATTAGAATTTTTTTCACATGTTGGAGAAAAGAAATGTGTACAACCTGCCGCCGGTGATTTATTAAGTTTGACAAAGATAATGATAAAAACACAATAACATATTTCCTTCAAACAAATGTATAAACGTACCAATAGACTCCCACCATATGTTTAATTATGGTACATTTCATAATCACATTGATACCTACAATTCAATAAATTCAACATTCGCTTATGTATAAATCAATTTATATTATAAAAGGTTAGCCAAATAAACAAATGATTGAATATTTTACCAGTATTAAAATTATTCTAAATAACTTATCAATAATTGTATATTAATATTTATCAACAATATACCCAAAAACATTTTTATATAACGAATTTCTAATAGTGTAACCAAATTTGGTAGAAATACCATTATTATTTTTGAGAACATTATATAAATAATTGTTATAATTATTACTCACCGCGAACAACAAATTACAATATAATGCAATATCTTTTTGATACGTATATCTAAGATATATTTTGCATACATGTAATTTTACAGTACAAATACCGACACCGCCACCGACACGCGCACCGAAACCGAAACCGACACCGAAACCGCCACCGACACCGCGTCACCAACAAAAAAAAAAAAAAAAAAAAAATTAGTTAATTTGGTTGAGATTAAGAAAATTATATATTATATCAATTTATGATTTGATATTTATTGATAAATGTTTTAGATATTATTATTTTCTTATCATCGTACAATTTTTTTTTTTTTTTTTTTTTCAGAAAGAATTTTTTTTTTTTTTTTTCTTGTCAATTTTCATTCCGATACACAAAACCAAAAATCTTTCTGATCAGATATCTTTAATTGTTGTTGTTTGGAAATTTATTACATTATAGATTTTTGTAAACAATTATCAAAAAAAAAAAACACTTTAACAATTAATAAATTATAAAAGAAAAAGTAAAATCAAGCACAAAAAAAGATATATAACCAAAAAAATTGCATTTATATTTTACACATTTAAACACTAAAACTATTACTATATTTATAAATACTTGTATTAAACTATTAATTAATTATTTTTTAAGTTTATTGTACTAATTATAAATGGAAAACTAACAATTTAATATTTTATTTTTATTTTTTCATACGATTTTTATTACTAGCGAAACGAACGACGTGTATAAAAATCAAAAAAAACTATTAAAATGACGCATTATAAAATTTATAGGAGAGAAAAAAAAAAAACTAAAAACAATTGAACATAAATTCTTCGTCATCATAAATATTATTATTGCAATTGATTTTTTTTTTTTTTTCAATTTATTATTATCGAACGTTTATTTTTTTAACGGTTTTTCCAAATATTTTTAAATTTATTTATTTTCTATAGGGTGATATTTTTTTTAGTTTTTTTTAAATAATTTACATATTTTATTTATTGTAATAATATTGATATTATTTTTTCTTATAAGTTTTTATTGTTTGAATGTTTGTATTATTATATATTTAAAGCAAATGTAAATAGACACACAGACACGGTGTCCTCTCTGATAACAATACCGATTGATTTTAAATAGAAAACAGTACAAAATAAATTAATATAATAAAAATATTAAACGAATTATTTGTTAACGATTGCGATTGATTGATAAACAAGATTTCATCACAAATATATTCTATATATTTATTTAATATTTAATTTCACCAGCCCAGTCAGTCAATCAGTGGAATAAATCCAACGATATAAATTAAAGTTCTAATTTCGTAAATGTGTAGGCGGCGGTGGTATATAGTGAAAATGCTTGTAAAATAATTGTTGTAATAGGAAAAAAAAAAAAATGTAATGCTCTGCATTCTCAAGAGTATCAGCATCAAAGCGTCATATTTTTACATTTGTTAAATTACTTTACATTATATAATATATATGGTATTAGATATTGTATATATGAATAATATTATAAAATATAAATTTTACTTATAACTTGATGATGATATTATATTTGCCATATACAATTTATTTATATAAGAAACGACCTACATTTTAATATATAGCAAAAATTTTATATTATAAATATAAATATATTAATAACAACACCACCAACTACGACAAAAAGAAATTAAATTCATTTATCTATACTTTTAATTTAACTTTCTGATCATAAAAGTTTCTATTTAATAACGGCAGAACAAGAACAACAACAAGGCAAATTATATATTTACTCCATGAGTGGCACACGAAACGTGAAATAAAAACAGACTTACAGATTACAATATTACTATAATCATATTAATAATAGCAAAGTATTATTTGTAAGTGTAGACTATTCCCTTTTTTATTACAGAATTACAAAATTTTAATACAAATCAATTTTCAACCATATTTATAATAGAAGAAATTTGTAAAAATTACTTAACGTGTTCAATATACGTATGACCCGATCATCCGTTCAATGCCACTAAAATTATGTATGAAATACTGAATATGTTTTTAGTTACATTCGATTGAATTTTCACCGACAGCGAATGAAAAAGTGGCTATAAATTTTGAATATATATTATAACATCGAATCGATTTTAAAAATGTTAATCTGAGAATTTTACAATTTATTAAATTATTGTAATATGTTGTAAACAAAAAACTGTGTCCCCTCCTCAATTAAACCGATCGATTATCCAGAAAATTTTATTCAGGCGGGAACAATCAATTTTATTCTATAATTTAGTTTACTTTTATTATTACCCATCAGGTTACTATTTCTCGTGCTTCGCCACCGATTTACTCTTTCAAATATGTTATACAAATTTTATACATTTTATATATATATATTGTAATAGCGCAATACACAAAACCGCATTTTATTATATGAAAATATAACATGATAATAAAACAACATTGAAAACTCCTTCTCGCACATCACAACATCAACAACAACTAACAAATATATATATATATATAGTTAGTACTAGTACTAGTATATTTAGAGAGCTTTTTATCCCATAAATAAAATATATAGTTATATATACCACCCTTGTAATATTTATTTAAATGAAAATTTGCATTTTCTTTCATTGGGAAACCGCCGCCGCCGCCGCCACCGCCACACACTCACAACACATACACATACACAATATATAAATAAAGTATTATAAATTTAACATCAATGTCACTGTTCCTCTAACATATATAAATTGTATTTATAATAAAATAATAGTATTATAGATTACTGTGCAAGGGATTTTATAGAAAAGAAATGAATGAATATAAATTTATATGAAAAAAAAAAGCTTTAGCAAAGCAAATACCGCCAGTGTCAAAGACATATAATAATAGTTTTTCTTTAGTTTTTTGTATAAACATATTTATAGATTTTATTATTCATCGAAATTTTGTTAAACCTTTAACTATTGTAAAAAAAAAAAAAAGGCAAAAATTGTAAAAAGTTTTCAGAGTTTTGTTATATTGAAAATAGAAAATAAAAAAAAAAAAAACAAAATCTTATTAGCATAAGTTTTTTTTGGCATCGCATTTCAACCGAAAATTTTAATAAAATTGGAAATAACATATACAAAACTAGACTAGAAAAGTTTTTTTCCAATCGTTTATAAAATATGATATTGTTTTTAATGGTTTTTGTATGCACACAATTGTGTGAGAAAATCATGTTATTGGATAGGAAAAAATTGATCAGAAAAATTTTATTTAAATTGAAAATTGGGATTTTTCTAAAATAATATAACAATTTATGTTTTTTCGTTTTTTTTGTTTTGGGTTGTCTGTCGTAAGTTTAAACGGATACTAAATTTTCGATTTATTAAAATTTAATAATACATATATTAATTGTTTGCTAAAAGATATAAAACTCAAAAATAAATTAAAATGGTGTCAAATGTTAAAAATAAAATATTCTTTATAAACATTTTGGCAACATTTTCCCATTAAAAATAAATTCACTTTGTAATGTTTTTCGTTTTTTTTTTGTTGTTTCTGTGTTGTTTGTGTGTACAAATAAATATAAATTTTCATTTACAATATATTTAGTATTTTGTTTTTCCTCCCAAAATAAACAATTCATTTAATATATACACACACACACACAAAATACATATCGATTTATATTTAATTATATTGCAATTGAAATTGAATATTTAGTACATTCAAATAACTAAAACGTGCATTTGAAATCAAACACATCATATTGACTGACATTAATAAATTTTATATTTCAGTCATCAGATGATTCCAATAAAATGGTTAATATTCACATTTAATAAATAAAAATGATTATTTACCAGTTTTCAGAATAAATGCCTTACATTTAACTTAAAATAATGATTTTTTTTATTATAGTACAAATTAATAAAATTATGTGCTAAAAAGGAGGTCATCGTTAATGTGATTAATGTAGCGTAAAAAGAAAGCAAATCAAAAGAAATCAAATTTTTATTAAAAAGTTAATTTTTGTGTAATGTACGCCACCGCCGACGCGCCGTATGTGATACTCATCATATACCCAAATTTGTTTCAATATAATTTAAATAATTAAACAACGAAAAGGAAAAAAAAAAAGGTAATCCTGACGGTATTCCCTTTTTTTTTTCTTACAAATTTTTTACCATTTTAAATTTACGACAACCCCCAAACAATATAAAACAAATATATAAAATGTCTTTTTTTTAATGTATTATGTAATATGCAAAATAATTATGAAGATTATAAAATATTTTTCGTTTTCCGCATAACACCACTTATTTATATATCAACTCTATTTGTACACTATATGTATGTGTACACAACAGTACGCCTAATAAATGACGATCTTAACATAACAAGGATAAAAATACCATTTTAAAAATATATATATATATCCTTTCATTTACTTTGTGCTGCTGGTAATTTGTGTAAACGACCTTTTCTCATACAATTCATTGCGATGTTATTTTCTATTTAATTTGGCATTAAAATCGACGAATTTTATTTGTAACAATAATTCTATTTGCAAGTATCACCATAAAAAAAAGAGCCTCAACAAATTCGGTAGTCAATTCCGAAAAAAAAACTAATTAACACCATAAAATATTTTGGAAATAATGTGGTGTTATTTCTATTTCTTTATATACATTTTTCTTAATATTATTGAATTAATTTATAAAACATTTTCTTAATAATAATCATAGATAAAGTGTTTCTTATGTTAAAAATATAATGATCTACCCCACCACATATTTTATTAATAATATGCATTTTCTTAAGACTAATTTATTAGTAATATTTTTGACAATGTTGTGTCTTGAAATTTACAAAACAATATTTCTTTTAAATACAAACAGTGTTTTAAAGTAACAATATTAATTAATAATTACAACTATGAATCATTTTAAAATGTGATGAAAAAAATCTTTGTTTATTTCACACGTTAATTGAATTTATTTTACGGCATTAATACCAACTTATTAATATATTCTTAAAATCATATTTAAATATAGTTCTAAACAAAATCAACTAAATTATAAAAGTAATGTAATACTAAAAAATCACATATGAATCTTACTGTAACACACACAGTAATATCTAATGATCATAAATTAAATGTGATGAAAAAAAATCTTTGTTTATTTCACACGTTAATTGAATTTATTTTACGGCATTAATACCAACTTATTAATATATTCTTAAAATCATATTTAAATATAGTTCTAAACAAAATCAACTAAATTATAAAAGTAATGTAACACTAAAAAATCACATATGAATCTTAATGTAACACACACAGTAATATCTAATGATCATAAATTAAATGTGTGGACTTTGGTAATTAAATGTTTTAACGAAAAACTTCTGATAAATTATATAGCTGAAGGACTGAAAAGGAGTAAAAAATAAAATAAAAACCGAAATTACATACCACACAAAATATATATATTTTTATATGTATTTCTCGTATATTATAATAAATTTAGCATTTGTTTCTTTTGCCTTAATCTTTTATAAATTAAAACCACTCAGAGACCATTAATATTATTTATATACGTGCTTTTAGGACTTAACTGTATCACTCTCTTTTCACTATATGTATATATATATATATATTATATAGAATAAGGATCAAAATTATGTGTTGTTTTATAAAATTTATTTTATGGGTGTGTGTGTGTGTGTACTTAGACAATATATATTTTGTGTGTAAAATATGCTTTTATTCATTTTTTTCTATATACATATATATATACGACAGACCACACGTTTACACAATGCCATTTATAATATATATATATATACTATAAACTATTTAGTTACAGAATAAATGTATACTAAATAAGTTATAGTACGTATATATTCTGAGTATTTATAAAGCTTCATTCAAATACCAATTTGTAAAAGATTTATTCAAAATTTTCTATAGTTCATAAATGTGGTGTATAGTATTTATTTAGTGTTATATATTATTGTAATAAATTTTGTGTTCATTTCTAAAATAAATAATAATAGAAGGATATATAAAAAATAAATATTAAATAAAATGTGATGAAAACAGAAAATGTTTAACAAAATACATCCTTGTCCTTTACTATTATTATTTATACAATACACATAATATAGAAACATAATAAACTCATACACACACACACACACACACTAATTATATATATATATAATTATATGCGTATATTTTATTGTTAAATGTCCTCGACATTCACATCCTTTTCATACTTTTTATTGTTATAATTTATGTGAATTAGTAAATTTATATACTAATTAATATTAATTATTTTGTTTCTTAATATATTACAATATATATGGTACATATAGTCTTTTGTGTTTGGATAAAAGCTATTAAATAGTCTTGAATTTAGATATTTAGTGTATATAATTTTAAACATTGAATAAATTATTATAGGTATACATCATATTATTGTTTTTATTCATATAATAACCCAAACAAGTATAGATATTATATTTTATAATTGATATTTGTGGAAATTTTTAAAGTATCAATACATACATATATGGTTTATTGAAACACATTAACTCTGTTGGCTGGTAACTCTTCAGTGTTAATCGTTTTTATTGTTATATCTATTAGGTATGAGAAAAATTTCGTTTGCGTATATTGTATGTATGGCATACACAACGACAAATCGTCTGTTTCCATAAATACAATATCAATCCATTGGTTTCGCAACACTTTCTAATAACTTTCAATAACTGCAGCTGGACATTTCGTTTGCATAACACCAGGGACTTCTATAGGTTCTGAAAATAGTCATTTATCATTGTTCCGATTGATTTTTTGTGGTCTTGATTGAAATGTGTACGAAATGTGTGCGAAATGTGTGTGTGTGTGTGTGTCTTTATTTCTTGTGTTAGATTATAGTTCTCCATTGATCTGAAAAGAAAAAAATTGAAAATAGTTACCTACAGAAATTACATGGATGTCCTCAAATACCTTAAATATATAATAATATATATAAGATTGCAGTCAAATTGGTTAATTACTTCGTCTTTTATATATTATAATTCTGCAATTGATTAGCAATTTTATATGTACTGATAGATACTAAGATACATTGTTTTAATCGTGTATATGTAGAAAGGAAACGAATATATATCATTGGTTATATTGGCAGCAAATTATATGAATAATCACAATATGAAAATAAAAAAAACATAAGGAAAAGAAAAGATATTCACATCATGCGTTCAAAACATTGTTTATTTGTACATAATAAAAATATACACAGAACAAATTATCTGGAACATTTCTGAAGGGTATATATGCTGTAATTATAATAATATTTTATTTTTTTATGTAACCCTATTATAGTTTTATAAATCTTATATATTCATGTTACAACTGAATATGTTTCAAAGTTATATGGTGCGAAAAATTCCACGATAAAATATATTGTCTTTTATATTGAAACCTAAATCAAAAAAAAAATGTCATAAGATAATTTTCATCATAGTATTTAAGGCTATGTGTGCTGATACCCGTACGTAGTATATATATTTATATTCCATGTATAAATGGGTTGTTTCTTGCGTACAGACAAAATGATGTTGAAAGGAATCGAGAGTTATGAACACAATATATATATATATATATATATTGTTATTACATATATATGATGGTATTTCAAAAATTTAAGACAAGCAGCACCGGATGCCAATCACAAATGACAATACTTAAAAGTTCTATATTGTAAAATATATTAATATACAAAAAGGTATTAATATATTATTATAGAAATGGGGAAAAAAAAGTTTGAATTTGTTATATTGAATTATTAAATGTAAATATTCCAATTGGAATATTTGGCATGGTTGAAAAAAAATCAATATACATAAATACTGTAAGATATACGGGACGGCGCATATTGCATTTTCTAAATTCTTAAAGAATTTGTATTTAATGTATAAAAAAATTATATTAATATAGTGAAATTTAAATGAATAGATTTTAACTTTACTGATTTCGGAAATTTTCTTTACAATAATTTTTAAAAATATATTTATGTACTAGCTCGAAATTCCAATGATATATTATTGTTATATACTTTGTATTCGCATATATTTATACCATATATAACGAGTACTTGTTTGCAAATTATACAGTGATGGATAATGAAAAATGTTTTAATATAAATGTCGTAGATATTTGAAAAATTTTATAAATTAATATCAGTAAAATCAGTTGATTTACAGAAATAATTTGACTAAAAAATTTCAAATGAAATATCCATGAAATTATACACTACTCTATACTGAAATATATAATTGTATGTATACTAACAATAAATCTTATTTTATTTCAAACGCCTGTGTTTTATAATTGTCTATGTATTTTACTTATAGAATTTCGGTAATGTTTCTATTACTAATTTCTATACATAATATACTTATTTTGTGCGTATACACACAATAACACAATAACCAAAGTTTGATAATTCAATTATTTATCTTATTTATATTTATATGTTATGTGTATTTCGAATAATTGAGTTTTTAAAATATAAAATTGTTCCTATAATGTTATAATATTAAAATACAGACAAATAAATAAATTTACAATGGAATGTAATTTATTGTATTGTATATAAGTGTACGAATATATTAATATTAATTTATATGTTAAAAACATAATTTAAATATGTATATAATTACAAAAATAAATCGATCAGGTGCTACTGTTTTGTTATATTATTTATTTTAGAAACATTAAAATGTTAATTTTTAATAAATATGTGTACGTACACACAATAACAATAATAAATTTCATATATAATAGATTTTATTTCTGTTTAAATATTACATATATAAATTATAAAGAAAAAGTCATATGCATTTATTTACATAAATTTATAATAAATTATTATTTTATTTATAAATATTCATATAAATGCAATATATGTGCTCGTATATAAAATGGTAAAGCTGCACTATATATTTTATATCGCATTATATGGTATTATCACAGTGTTATTATCATATAGAAAAAGTATATAGGTATACGATAAAAGTAAACAAATATACATATATTTATTACAAAATATTGTTATTGAAAAATCATTTTTATATTCCAAAAAATATAGTAATAATATTGGAAAAGCTTGTTTTTTTTTTAATATACACATAGGAAGCCTGTTCAAAAATTTCGCACAGCAGAAACTCTTCCATAAACACTAATAACGATGATGGTAAAAGAAGATGATCCAACGATGTGTCCACTTATCCAAATTCCTCTCATTTCAAATACCGTTTCTTCATTTGATGCGTAAAACGATTTCCACTAAAAGAAATCAATTTATGATTTTGTGGATAGATGGAATTCGAAGAAAATTGATGTGATGAAAAAAACAGAGGCCATATGATGATTTTTGCTGAATGAATTGTTTTTGAATTCTTTGGTACACTTCTACCAGATTATTGTCGTTGTTTTGTTGTTTGCTTTAATTTGTGGTGTGTAGTGGCGGTAGTGATGATGGTGAATGTATGTTTCGTCCGTAATTATGAACGAAATCGGTTTGATTTTCTTTCAAAGAACGGTTCAGACATTACTCATTTTGTTCACTAAAAGACAACTGCCGCAACTCTATTCACATAAGCATTTTCATAACCACAATTGTTCAGTTATTATTTCATACATCAATTTAGATACTTATAATGGTTTTGAAACAAATGCCAAAGTTTATCGCTCATGAAACTAATATAATTTTCCATTTTGGTCTTCATTCTCAAAGCGAATGTGAGATAAATTGAGTGCAAACTGAAATAAATGTATAGATTTATAGATTATTAAAATTCTGTTGAAAAATAAAAGATTTTCACCAATTTATTAAGTTGTTCTCACACACAAGCAACAAATAATAAAATAAATATATAAATATTGATTGTATGGAATAAATAATAAGAAAAAAAAAGCTTATTTTTATAGTTATAAAATTGTTAGTACATGCATTTTCTGAAAATGTATATATTATACTTTTATCATATGTACGATATAACAACTAAATAAAGTATAAATTTAAATTCTATAATATAATACATATTCTTTTGGAAAACTTTAATTATAATACGTCCGATTATACATACATACATACACATACTTTTTCTTATCTTTGTTCTTATCGCGTATACCAAACCACATATGCACTATGATTATAAAACTTAATGTTATATAATAATATAAAAGAAAAGTTTGGTTATTGAATTCGTTTTTTTTTCTCAAACACAAGATTTATTGGAAGGTAATATTATGGTATGATTATAAATACAGTTTGTTTAACACAAAAAATTTTAGTCATTATTATAAAACTCTATATATATATTTTTTATGGCAATGATTAATACATTAATGATTTGATTTTCGATTTAAAATTCGATTTAAATTTAAAATTTATATCAATTACAATCACAATAAAAAAAACTATTAATACAAATTGTATTATATTAGTAGATTTAATACCAATTAAAAATGAAAATAATATATTTTAGTTAAAATCAATTGGCAGGTTCTTGTCACTGCTAAATAAATACTAGACGATTACCAAATGAAAACAGCTATTATTTTCAAGTGGATTAAATTAATATTCTAACATATCTCCAAATTGAAAATATAAATGAAATGTCAATTTCACAAATAAAATATTTATAGCAAAATAAGCAATTACAATTATGTCTGTGAATCCATTGAAATTCCATGTAACCTATGGGTCATAAATTCTAATGTATATAATCATTTATATATAATGCGTCGTATCTCTCTCTCTCTGTATACATTTTTATTTAATTTATTAAGTTGATTGTGCGAAAAAAAAAAAAACGCAAATAACTCGATAAATAAATAAAATATCACATAGAAATTCAATTTAATAATTAATAACCAAATCAATATACATATCAATTAACACAAAATACATATAGACCTAAATAAAATGCGATATGTTCGCCTACACTACACTACATCGCATATAAACATGAAAATAATACACACACCAACCACCGCCACGAATAAATATAATATTATTTTATATTTTATCCACAGTTGGGAAAATAAACCTCACCAAATTTTTATATATATACAATACAAT
Source organism: Bibio marci (assembly GCA_910594885.2). Lineage (NCBI taxonomy): Eukaryota > Metazoa > Arthropoda > Insecta > Diptera > Bibionidae > Bibio > Bibio marci. Next base: position 41,227,979 of record OU343117.1, read on the forward strand.
ATATATATATATATATTAATTCGTAGATCCAATAACAAAATATTACATTATATTCAGAAGTAAGTATATGTTATTTGTAGTACGTATATATCAAGCAATAATAGCAAAAAAACATTATATAAAATAGATAGATAGGCTATACTACTATATACAATACATTCAGTTAATACACACAATATAATAAATAAAATGAATACACAAACAAGAATAGTAAAAACAAAATAAATTGCTAAAATTTGATGTAGAATTTTATATAAATAATACAAAAATATACATCAGTTTAACATATATGAATAGTATCTATCTATATTCCCATATTGGGTTACAATAAAAATATATATTGTATATATATATATATCTATATGGTAAAATAACCTATTACTGCTGTTATATAAATGGTACGACACTACCCGGATAACACCCGTATATATGTTAACCCATTTTTATGACACACAACACAACGTTATATCCCTTTATCAGATTTATTTTTCTCAGGTACGAGCATAAAATTCATTTTAACATTCATCAAAAATTCGATATTCCATATATATGAACATATTCAATTTCTACATAGCTATATATATATATTTCTTTATCTGTATACGGTTATATTCAATTCAACATTTATTTTATGACAACATAACATATACCATATATATATATATGCGCACATATTACGTATATATATTAATATTTCTATAAATGTTATGCAAAATCTATTGAGAATTTTTTTACATATGTCTATCGTACATGTGTGCATATTACAGAATAAAAAATATAATCGAAGAACTGTGCTCACAAATTATAATAATTGTATTAAAGTTGCAACGATAGCAACGATAGGGAGAAGAAAATATTATTTACATCTGAGTTACTTTTTTGATAATTGATTCTATTGTACAAAAAAAATTCCATTCATACAGTCGACAGTCGCATCTTCAGTTCAAATGATCATCAGAAATTGACTTCGTTGCTCCCTGGTGGTATACAAAGCATATAGTAATTATATTTTGTTTTTCAATATTGCTTTTCCAAACACCTATCAAAAATAAAGTTAAGATTATAAACAATAAAATTATGTGCTAAAATATTTACTGATAAGTATTTCATAATTTTATTAAGTTTTAATTAAAAAAAAAAAACCCATTGAAAATTCAGCTAAATCATTAATTAAAAGAAATATGTATATCGCCTCGAGGTTATGAAGCATACTTTATAATGGGTTATCAAAATACGTTGCTATTTTGCCGTTTTTTTTATGCAATCCTAGCAATATTATTAGCATACAGATTAAAAGTAAATTTATAATATTTAATAAAGACGTAGATTAATATTATTATAATATTTCCTCTATATTTCGTATAACGATAACGATGAAAAAAGAAAATGTTATGAAATAAAAATCTTTCAACAACGTTTTTTTTTTTTTTTATTAATGAATTTTTAAAGCTATTAGCCATAGAAGTTTTTTTTTTTAAGTAAATAAAAAGTTTTTATTATTTTCACATTATATTTTTCAATATAAAAACTGTCTAAAAATTTTTTCTATTTATTCAATAATCAATTTATCAAATAAATATATACACGTCGTTTATAAAATATTATATCTTCATTGATTAAAATTACTGTGGCTTGACTTTATACAATGTCAGTGTGTACGCGTATTATACATTATATACAATATATGCACAAAACGGAAAATGGAAAATTATTTTTCACCCGTTAACCGGCCAACTTAACCCCCCCGGCTTATATAACAATAACAATAATAAAAAGAAATCTAACAATTAAACTCTATATATTATTTTAATTTCTATTTGAAAATTTATTTGAATATATTAAAGTTTTGCTACGTTGAATTTAAAATGATTTCTAAGTTTAGATTATACCATAGATACATATTTTATGTCTTAGCTATATGTTAAACGCAAATACTAGCTAATGAAAAATTATTATAATCTTAAATATTTTAATTTCTATTACATTATTAATTGAAAATAAATAGTCATTTATGAAAATTCTGCGTCAAAACAGATCTCACTAATTTTGCACTATATTTATTAAAAAAATTTATCAAAAATCATTACAATTGTTTGCGTAGCAGCAGTGCATACATTTTATTAATTCTGCTCCATTATTAGGTCTACAAAAAACCAAATGTTCTTAATTATTTAAATATCTTTTCGCTATATATTAACGAAAGCTTTCAATATTCAAAAATGTTACATCTAAATAAATATAAATACATTACAGTACAGGTTTGTTACTGAAACATCATACTTAACCCGTTATTAACAAATCTGGTATTAAAAAATAAGTATTCGAAAAGTACTTTAAAGTCAATCGTAACAATAAATAAAAATAAATGAATAGTAGTAGAAATTGTTGAAAAATAAAAAATAAAAAAAGATAGCTACAATATATGCTGATCCGCATTTGCATTTTCGCATATGAAATCACGGTTAAAAACATTGTGAATGGATTTTGCTCTTACAAAAATTACATTTATAAATTAGTTGATTCGAATGACATAAATTGTGGAGCTGTGAAAGTGTTTTCTTCTTTTTCACTATCATCTGTATGTGATTTCTTAGTATTTGTATAATAATTTTGCCAGTTTATCATGACCGAATTACATTTGTGTGCGATAGATCTATAGATGGTTACAATATGAAAATAACTGAAAAAAATTAAATAAAATTTCAATACTAATTTTTGATTAATAAATAATATATACGCAGCAGTGCGTATAAGTGTATGGTAAGTAAACACAATATAATTGTACAAAATACAATGCATTCATATAGAGAGAGAGAGAGATCAAATGATAAATTAATGTCTGTACAATATAATCTTTATAAATTACAATGAAAAACAAATTCACATCTCCAGCGATTAAAAATCGAATAGAATTTCTTAAAAACATCTAATACATAAAAACATATACAATAATGTATAGTGAACGATACGTTTACCAATATTTTTGAATTCCCACATGAACTACTCATGGTAAAAAATAAAATTTTAAAAAGAACTATAAAATAAAGATAATATTATACAATATATATATCGACATTAAAAATAAAAAGAAAATACCAAACTTCATCATCAACTATATATTGCAATTGCTGGCAAAATACAAATACAAATACCTGTGTGTGGACCTCGAGGGGGTGTCTGTTATCTATCTCTTTGTATATATGTATATATTAAATATATAGTTATAGATATATGATACATTCGAGATAATAAATAAAATATATATATAGTACCAGAGTAAAATATAAAAATTGTTGAAAGGAAAGATGAAGAAAAGAAAAATTTCATTTAAACGTTTTTGTTTTTTTTTTTTAAATTTATTTTATATATTCTTTCTTTTTTTTCGGGTTATATTATCAATTTTGATATCATATATATATTGTTATGTATGCATTGTATAGGTATAAACTGTATAATATACGTATTATTTATACGTATAAAATTTATATTATATGTGTATGTACACATAATACACATTGTGTACACATCGATATAGCAAGCAGCAGCATCCAGAAAACCAATTTGAAAATTTTCAATAGAATTGAGGTTGAACGATTTTATTGTCATCGTCGTAAAAGTAAAATTCAGTTTTAATAAATAATGGTAAAAATCGATCTATTTGTATGATCATTCATTCATTCATTTAGGTCATATGTGTACATATATAGTATATTTATATATCTATAGTATACTAATGGAATAAATTGTATATGCATCTATATTAAATACATATATATATAATGTATATAATTTTATGAAGGTAATAATATATGGTTTGTGTGTACAGGTAATATATATATATATATTTATAGATAGATGATGAAGCATACATATTTATATAGATAATTTTCTCTATAATAATATATATAACATGTTTTAAAATGCATATCATATACAACAACGGAATCATTGTTGATTTTATAATGCATTCTATATTAAATTGTAATTAACATAAATGATGTTCTTTTTTTTTTTGCTATTAAGTCATCTGCTGTTTATGATATATGACCTATAAAATTTTTTTTTTTGCTAGTAGTTCGATTTGGAAAATTCTCATAAACATATATATACAATATATGGTATAGGTATGCTATCATAATAATCAGGTTAGATAAATTTTAATCTTTGCAATTAATCGTATTGTTATACCATATAGTCTATACACATTTATTTTATATATATATATATATGGTGAAAATTATTCAGATATAGGGAAGGGTATCACAGGTCAAAATAAAATAATACTTATTTCAACATATATTTCATTGAATATATATGTACAATACCATTTATATGTGTTTTACTTTGTTCATAATTTAATATATATATATGGTATATATACCAATCAACAAGCTCACATATATTTAAATTTACTTTATACTAAAACAAACAACATCCCATAACCAATATTCAAATATATACCAAACATCTTCTTTATACACATATCCTAAATATTATATATGTATTGTGTGTTAATCTACATTTAACATTTAACAATATATACAGTATATGTTATACACCTAACCTATATATATATATATATATATTGTATATATATATATATAACACATATATTAATATAGAACAAGGGATGTTTGATATATAAGCAAAAGTTAAAGTGATACATATATCCGTAACATAAGTACTGTAGTATTAATAAATTTTCGATTCAAATGCCTGTTTTCAAACGAACACATCATCAGCATTATTACGTAGCTTCTATATTTACACAATATCAATAATACTATGTTCGCTCTGATCCACATAGAACATAGAATCAACTTCAAAATCAATTAATATTCCACATACATTTGGTAGCATAGTGCAGCATGATTTATATAGTCGGAACATGTCTAACATGTGAATAATTGCTTCAGTATATATTAGTATACAACTTTTGATCACAGTTTTGTGCTAAGTAACATGTCTGTTATAATTTATCAAACAGCCAGCTTCTACATATTATTATATATATATATGCCTTCTAAGGCTCCTCATGTATTTTACACACACACACACACACATCTATTTATTCTTCATATATTTGTAATATTATCATATTATTTGAGAATAATATCTGATATAGGTCAAGTATATTTATGAATTTATAATGATGTGTATCGTAACATTTATATATAAGTGGATAGTTTCAGATATTAGATATTTATATACAAATATATACACAAATAGGAAAGCAATATTAATGCTCATTTGTTGTGTGTATATTTTAAAGTAAAGTTTTCATAAATTGCATATTTAGTGCAAAATGAAAAAAAAATAATAAATATATTAGGTAATATATAACAATATTATTAATTTTACATACAATTGTATACAATATTTATACTATATACTATAATATTATAGTATATATTTGTTTACGTTGCAAATATTTACTAATAATTTATCATTCATTTATATATTTATATATTTTTCTATATACATAAAGTTAAATTGATTGACGTAAAAGTTGAAATATGTTGCAGTTATATAATTAAAAAATGAGAAAAAAAAAATAAAATATTAATTAAACATTTTCTGTCATACAATCACATGATTAATTGAAAATTTTGTAAAATAACAAGTATAAACATTCCGCGTGAATATAATATTAAATGTATAAATGTATAGAGAGACGAACACATAAAAAATTGTATGTACATATGTGCATTCTTATTGAAATTTATGCTAAAAGTATATTCACATTGAAAAATAAATAAATTGATCTGATGCAGTATTGTTTTAGCTATGGGTACTCGTATAGCCTATTACCAAATCATTATAATTACATTTGTATAAAGAATAATCCTTATGGATAAAATACAGAGTAAATTATTAAAATGTTTCAACTTTATAATTAAACTTATTGTATAATAATAGATTCTTAAAATTAATGTCTATACAATCAATTCTACACATTGAATTCTAAACTTTGAACATACAACTTAATATTGTACAATAGAATAATATTGCAAAATAGTGCGATGATAATTGAATAGGCATCTGCTGTATAAAACTTATTACTTTAATTCTATTGCATATGTAATAATAAAATGTCAAAATTAAATCTAGCATTTATTATTTTTTATATACCTATTGAGATTAGATAAATTGATATTATAATTAAGAAAATATTCACTGCACAATTCACTTAGCCCTTCTGAAATGTTCTTATTTGTATTTCTCGTTTATATTATACATAAAAAATTGTGAAATAATTAGCGAAACAAAAATAAGAACAATTTAAGAAAAAAAAAAAAGTCTACGTGAATTGTTCAGATTATTTACAAATTTTTATAATTTTCCTATAATAAAGTAATATCTATATATAAATTCTTTTAACTATCATCATGTTCATCTTCAAATTCTACATTAAAACCAATTTCGTTTTCAGTAACTAATTCACAGAACTGCTATTTTTCACCTCACCACCACACCCAATCCAAATATGTACGTTGTAAAGCATCGTTTTCAAACAATTCTTAATCTGATAAAAAAAGGGTGAGCACACGAAATCTACTCCGTGTTCTAATTGCTAAAAATTAATGTGTTTAATAAATAATTATTATAAAAATTTACATTTTAGTTATTTCTTTCGCCTAGTAAAAATCAAAAACTAATTGACACACACATGGAATTCCAATTTGTATGAAATTTCCAATTTTATAAAGTTTTCATATATACAGATTAAATATGCATGAGAAAAATCTTTTACACATTAATTTAAATATACAATTCTTTAGATATTTTTTAAATCTCTAACTAACTAGTACTAGAGAGTGTATACAATTTTTATATATGTTTATCATAATAATATATTTAATTTATTAATTAAGTAAAACATCATCAAACAAAAATATAACTATAAAATATGTGTTCATAGCATCAAAAGATACGATAAAAAGGATGTATCCAATTATTAAAAGAGCAATATCTATTCATATATATATGAATGTGTATCTAAATGTATACCATAAGATTCTAAGCGATACACACAACATATTATACATAAATTGTAGATATTAAGAAAATTTTAGAGCATATTTTAAATAGAAATGAAATAGCTCTACGTTTTTATTTTTTTTTTTTTGTTTTGAATTTTCATTTACACAATATTTCTATTATTTTTCACTTTCACTTGAATACACACAAAAATTTATACGTATATATATATTTTTTTTTTTCCTTTATCCTATATGGAACTACAGAAAATACTATAAAATATACCATACATGAAAAGTATAAAAATACCTATATCAAGGTATGTATACCTTATAAGAAAACCTTTTTCGACAAACGGAAAATGGAAAACTAAACTGAAGATGTGTGTGTGTAAGTTATGTATACTATATATAGAACAAATTCTTTTCATATACACATTTTAATAATAATAATAATAATAATAATATTAAAAGAGGCGGTTTTTATTTTTATATCTATAAAAGCTTTGCTACATTACCAGTTTTGGATTACCAATACTTTCATTTTATTTATGTTTGTAATATAAATAATACTTTAAAATAAGCTAGGTATATTTTTTTGCTGTTGTTGTTATTGCCAATATAAGATGATATGAATAATGATTTGATTTTTTTTTTATCGTTATTACATATATATTTTTGTTCATTGATATAGGATTATGATATGCTATATGTGAGGCAAAAATAAAAAACTGTTTTCCACTATATATACTCAATGCAAATGGAAGAAGTCAGTAAATAAATGTTCTTATGAATATATTGTACAATATAATGTATAGTTGAAGTTACACATATAAACATAAATATTCATACAAATAAGGCTATGTTTCCACTGGGTATGAATATATACGGATTTTAGATGGAAACATTTGCAGTACTAGTCGACGTCATACATTACGAGTAATCAAATAATTGTGATTCGATACAATAAACTGACGGATTGTGTGTTTAAGTGGTACGAAGCAAAATGTAAATTATTTCGCTTCAACATCCCACAATAATCTTATCGTATAGACAAAATACGTTCACAACATTGACAACAGGTTTATTTAACTATTCGCATAGTATTTATGCATATAATAAAAGTAGACACACAAAACATAAGTTAATTTAAAAAATATTCAATCTCGTAGCAATCATTTTTGCTGCTATAATATACACAACTATTTGTACCATACATATACAATACATTTTTATTAATATAAAATACTTTCACAGTTTATTAAATTATTAAAAAAAAAAAATCTATATTGATGTAATTTATATAATGAATATGATAAAAATAAATGAGTTTTAAAGTGGAATTTTCTTTTTTTTTTATATAGTCACCACTCATACCAATACATTATTATTATTATTTTTTGTATCATTTGCTTCATACATACGCCGCATAGGCACTTATTTTCTTTTAAAAGAAAATAATAAAAATATATACGTAAATTTATTTATTTATTTTATTTTTTATTTTTTCTGTTATATATTTATGCCTCACCTCACACACAAAAGGAAAAATATGGTTATATAATGTATTTTATTTAATAAATATAATTTTTCAAAATTTAACATATTTTTTCATATGCACATATTTTTTATTTTCATTTTTTTTTCTATCGTGCTCTACTAAACACATCATAATACATAAATTAAATAATATTTTTCTCAAAGTTTTCTATACGCAGACAGTGTCTGTCCGAAAAATAGACGGAATGAATTTCTTATATATCAACCTACCGTACGACATCTATTGACTACTACCGATTAATTTATATATTGTAAGCAAACTAATAAACTATTTAGTTTCATAACATTGTCATCAGTGTAAAAGGAAATACAATGCTGACAGTATCTAGGTAGGTTTTTATGTGTGTCGATCTAAAAATGTAAAACAAAGAAGAAACATTAAATTAAATTATTTTAAAATTTATATAACGAAACACTTGAAATGTCATAAATTGTTAGATTATGATGATGAACGTCCAAGTTAACCACATCAACACAACGGTTACAGAAAGAATCATCTAAAAAACTGTGTAATTTCGTGATTTAAATCAATTGATTGCTTTTTCATTAATCCATTACGGTAAGTTTTCGGACAGAAGTCATTGCATATAAATATAATATTATAGTATAAACACACACACGCACACACACACACTGCTTCACTTAAACCAAAGTATTCACATATATTACATATACAAATTTCCATGCTTAATAAATTATATATACAAAATATAGAAAAGTATAAGAAGACGAAAAATATTCAGGAAAAAAAAAAAAAAATAAATAAAGTTTAAAAGTTTAAAGTTTTAATGTGTCTAACAACGTCATAAATATTAAATGTGCCACTGAAGAGAGACAAATAAAGGATCTCCTGAAAGTAGTAATGATGATGAGAGTTCCATATGAAATTGTAAAACAACTATATGGTATAAGTGGTTTTGTTAGTATTATTCTACAATTTATAAGAGGGTGCAATTTTTAAAAAATTTAATATTTTAATACCTTAGCAGCAGCAATTGGAAGAATTATTTAACCGGTTTTTTTTTTCTTTTCTATATTTTTTATATAGCAAATTTTATGAAATAAATTATATTTCCATGTCAGTGTGTTGTTGTGTACAAATAAATATATACAGCTTTTGATTTAATCTTATATAAATTATATATTACAATATATATTTTTGATAAAACCAAAATTAAATAAGAAAGAAATTTGTAGAATATATAATATAGAGAAAAAAAAAACCCCTTTTACAAAATTTTCCAATTTATATTACAGTCACATAAACATAAAAGAGAATAGTGTTTTTTTATATTTGACTTGTATTTTCTATATTATTATTTTTGTCTGAATATGTCTTTATGTATATAAATATGTTTTTACATAGTATTTTCAGAAAATATATAATATTGTGTTTGTGACACTTAATAATAAATATACTCGTAGTTATTATATAGAAAAGAAAAAAAAAATAGAAGAAGCAAAATAAGACATATATAACTTTGAAATGTATCATAATTGTCTAATGTGTGATGAATAAATATTATATTCATGTATGGTAGTGGTGTTGGGTAAAAGGAATTGTTTAACAATTCAAAATGTTTCTTCTTCAATATTTTTATTTATATATACTGTGGAATAACAACTTATAAATAATATAATAACTTCTTGAGTGACAAAAAGAAAAAAAAAACGAACAAACAAAAATCCCTCCCGAAGATCTTATTATAAAATTTCTTCATATTTGATTTTGATTTCTTATTTTTTATTTATATATTAAATATACATTCCGGAAAATTATCAGCCATATATTTTCCAAATTTTGAACGTCAACAAAATATCGCCGATGGAACTCTATCGCGCCGAAATTAAATGGCAAACAATTTTATCAAGGCACACAGCGATTCCTAAAAAGATGGCTTCGGTATCAATTGTATATGTATATTCGTTAATATTAATATTATCGGAAATTCTAATATTGAAAAAAATTGTCGAAAACTTATTCCTCCAATGACTGTTTCATTTGTATTTTATTAACTTTAAAATACAACAATTTTTAGTTATTTCGTTGTTGTTTTTTTCTTTTTTTTTTTAAGTCGGATATAATATTACAAACATTTATTATTCGTTATTTGTTACATTAATACATCATTACATTTCTATTATTCTACTGTTGCTATATATAAATACATACGAGTAAGTATATATATTGTACTATATATATATATATATATAGTCTCAAGTTAATCAAATACGGATTTAAAACTGAATATAAGAAGATAATACTCTAATACTCCTCTGGTGCTGGTTATATATAAAATATGTATACTATCATATATAAATTTTCTTATTGGTATACAAGGTGTCCCAACAAAATTTTGCAAGAATAAAACTTTAAAGTCTGCCTACATAATATTCGTATATTTTTACGATTTAATTTTTTTTTTTTTTTATAGACAACATAGGTTTTCTTAATACTGCGGTGCGATCAAACTAAATTAAATTAAAAGTATCGTATTATTTCAAGACAGTTATTAATTTAAAGTAACAAAAAAAAATAATAGTAGGCCTGTCAGACAGTATATTTATCTGTATTATTAAAAGTAGTTATTTTAATGAGTAATTTCCATTTCAAAAATTCCATTTTCTGTTCTCTAATTTTTTATTTTAACAAATTAATGATACTGTGTGGGTGTCCTTTATTATGTTAATAACTTTAAAATGAAACTATACAGACCCATAGTTGTTTATGAAGGGAAATATCATGTACAATCTATACGATTTCCTTGTATCATAGCACACTTTCTTTACAACACTGTGTATACAATAAATGATACATCCGAGTATACGCTTCCTATAACATTATTATATGTATATATATATATATATATATATATATATAATAATATACTGTGTACATAGTGTACATATAGTAATATGTCAAATGAATGGGTTATGCCAAACCCCATAATGCCCATAAGAGAATTATAATACTATATATATATATATGTCATTTATATATATACCATAGAATATGTTTTGTATTATTATTATTATTATTATTATTATTACATAGTAAATGTTATAAATATTCATTATAATTATATTTATAGTAGCTTAAAAGATAATGTGTAGGTGGTAGAAAGCTACATAATATATATATATAAATATTAATATAAAACATATATTATTATATGCATGCCATGCATATATATGTATAAAAAGATTTTCCATCTAAATTGTATAAATCTCATATTATACGTGTATTATTTATTTACTTGTATTATAATAGTAGAGTTATATAATATATTACTCCTATATATATATATGCGATTATATATTATTATGTACATAACATATATAAATCTCTTTGTATATATATCAATGAAAATTCATAGCTTGGCATTAGATATCCATTAACCCACGATCACAAAATATTTAAAATTATTATGCTATACAATATATCTACCATATAAGATATACACAATGCAAAGATAAACGTTAGAAATATTTTATATTTTATTATTCATTAAGTTCAATCACATGACATATAGTTAATATATACATATGCTAAGATTATATATATATATTACAAATTCACGCGTACACATCTGAATGTGAACAAGAAATATTCGGGTGACTTGAAAAATTGTTAATGATTATGTTAAAATGTTGTTAAGGCTAACGATGATATCATTAACTTTATATATTGTATTTTTAAAGTAGCATTATAACATTTAAATTTAGTAAGTTTCTTATGTGAATATAAAAATTAGATAATATATTGTTTGTTTTTTTTTTTTTGTAATTATTAATTGGTTGATAAATTTGGTGTTGCACGTTATTCATATATTCATTACGATGCTTCATCTACACATAACAATAAAATAAAAATAAAAATTAAATTAAATATACATTGAAACATACTATAATAATAATTACAAATATATTTGTGAAATAATTAAGTGTTAAGTAATAATAAACAAAAATATAGGTATGTGTATTTGAGATTCTAAGGATCAATGGAATACGTCTATTGTAGTAAAAACAATGGCTAGAACCTCACCTATGTATTTGAGATTCTAAGGATCAATGGAATACGTCTATTGTAGTAAACTGTGAACATGAATTTAATGAAATTAATACAATTAAGAAATTAGTAAATTTTATACATCAAATTTAACTTCTTTTTTTTCTTCTTTGTACACAACTTAAAGACTTATTTCTGCAATCAATAAATTTATTTAATTTTAGTTGAATTTTCACAAATGACTGACATTTCTATTTCATTATATGTATATATATATATATATATGGTATTTATTATTGTGTGTGCACGTATGTACATGTGTGTGTCATCTATATCAAAAATATTATGTGGTACGGTGGCTATGAAATGGGTTGACATAATTTAAAAATGAACAAACAAATTTATTAAAATGTGAAAATATCAATTGTCAAATTTTGTTAATATTATTAACCCAATTTAAATGAAAATTTTCTTATCTTATATTTTCTACATATAAAATAAAACATCAAATTAATAAATAAAAATCCAGCAAACATGTATATAATAATGTAATAATGATGATGATGATTAGTAGCAGTAGTAGTGCTAGTATTAGTAGTAGTAGTAGTAATATTATATATAATAGGAAAATGAAAATTATTCTCTCGCAAAACATCTCCTTAAATATTTTGTAACCAAACATATTTGTTTTTTTTTTTTTTGTGTTTTGTAAGTTGCCTGTGTCACAGCTGGTTAGTTTTCTGTATTATTTAGCTGTGTTAATTTTTTTGCGCAGTTAATATTCGCGCAGACATTTGCTCAATATACCATATTTATATATATATATTTTTTTCCATTTACTCATTTTCTGTTTTATATTATTTTGAAAATCGATATTTTGAACTACAAATATAATACAAATATATGTTGTAATACATATCTATGCGTATATTATATACATTATATATACAATATATAAAAGTTAAAATAGAGATAGAACGAGGACGACAGGTTTTTTATTCTATATATACACATAAATATATTTTGTACATAACCATAGAGTAAATAATATATGGCATATATATATATACAGATGGAGTAATAAGAGTAACAAATTCCATAATAAATTGTTTTTACTATATGTTTAAGCTAAAATGTGAATGCAATATAGCGTAGCATATAGATCAATGTATATGGAGATATAAGTATTAAATATATATATATATATAATATGTAGTAATATGTACTGCGTGAGTAGATTAAAAACTAAACAAATGACAAGTAAGCACACATGTAAGAAAAAAAAAAAAAGGATCTTTCTTTAGTCGCAAACAATTCTAAAAACATTAAAAAATTATTACAATATATGTTCCTAATACTCTCTTCTGTACATTATTTACTAAATGATAAAATAGTAGTAACCAATATAAATTGCAGCAGCAGCATCACCATTCTTCATCCATCCATCTACTACATAGTGTATAGTAAAAATAAAGGATATACATATGTATATAAATGAATCATGCGCGCCGTATATATATATATATATACAATATATTATACATTTATATAAATAAATAGTATATTTACATGTTTTTGCATATAAATATATATATACCATTGTCTGTTATATGTTACAGTATATAGAATAGATATATTGTATATATATATATATATTTATCATTTATATATAGTATATATTTGAAGAAAATAATGGCTCCCACCTCATATTGTCTTGACACTTTTTTTCTTTATAAATATATTGAAGATTTTCTCTCTATATACTAAATACATAACGTTTATATACTATATTGTATATATAATATTATACATAATATTATTATTTTATATTTTAAATGTCGTTGTCATTGCCATTGTTTGTTGCTATATGTAGCTATAGTAGTAGATAGAGGTATACATTCTACGATGTATTGTAAATATATATATATAGAAAGTCTTTAACAAAATTTCCATTGGTAGTAAATTATCTTATTCTTTAGCATTTATTTTTTCTTCAGCACATAATATAAATATGTTACCAATAAACAATGACAAGGAGTTGTAATCGTAAATCATATATATATATAACTATTATATGTAACTAAATATATAACTATACAATTTATATATTAAAAAAAAAAAAAAGAAAAGGGTTCTATATTGAATTATTCATTGAGTTAAGATTTATATTATATACACACTTAAAGCTATATTTCTTCTATTTACCATAAATTTTATTATAAACTATATGTAAATCGCTTTCATTAAGACACAAAATAATTAAAATATATATGTATATTCAAAGTATAGTGGGTGTATAATTTATATGTGTTGTAATATATGTATATACACAGTAGGTGCTCAAATTATTAGGGATAGTATTCCAAAAACATTACTGTTTTGCCCTGACCAGGGAATTCATCCCATCCAAACCCCATATTGAACATGTGGGAGCTCATAAAACGGGCGATTGCTAAGGAAGCGATCACCACCTGTTTATTGAAACTGTCAGCAAAGAATGGCATCACAACAGTGAACTTCAAAAAAAGTCTTATATAGAGCTTGCCTCTACGTATACCATAGAAGCTGTAATTACAGCAAATGGTGTGACATCACTATAAATACAAGAAGATTAATTTTATTACATTTTTATTAATGTAATATTTATTAATTATAAAAATAAATAGTTTTGCCTAACTAACTTATTGTTTTTATCATCTCTACAATTGTCCCTAATAATTTAAGCACCTATTACATATAGTAATAATGAAGATGATGAACACAGTTTTGTAGTAAAATAATATTTAAAAATATAATATAAAATTTAATCGATTTTAAATATTATTATGCCATTATGCCATTTTATTTTATACTATATAATATGTAAAAATAAACTAAAAAATTATTATTATACATTAAAATAATAATGCATATACGAGTATTTTTAATGACATACAAAATTACTATGTACACTGCCATCGTAAAGTTATATGGTATATAGTTAAGCAACAAAATTTTAAATGTGTCACATTAATTAATGTATTAAAATATTATTATAAAAATTAAATTTGTAATATACGTGTATATTTTATTATAATATATTAATACTATTTATATAGTTTATAAAATACATTAAATTTTACATTTTGTAATCTTTATGTCAGCAGAAAACATATATACATTTTATATGTGTACGAGAATATATTCGTATATATGGTATATAACGTGTAAATACATCTATGTGAAAACGTGTAAGTTTTGTCGTTTCATATATATAATATTCGAAGAAACATGCGGTGGTGGTGGTGGTGGTGTGTACTAAAGACACAAAACATTTTATATTAATATGTTAAGTGTTTCCTTATCTAAGAATTTAATAAAATATTATGGTGTGTAAATAGATGCTTTCGGTTTATCTGGCTTATTATATTTTTTTCCTACATTCAATATGTTTATAATCTTTACCATCACATCACCCAAATGAATAACATTTTAAAGTAGATATTTATTTTTTTTTATAACAAATGCATTTGCAATTGTGTAATTTTAATATTTAGGGGTTTGAAAGCGACATAAAATTTATAAGAAATTCAAAATTTAATATATTTTGATTTTCAAATGTCACAGATTATATACGATTGTTGTCACAAAAGCGAATGTTTAATATACAACATTTAATAATAGTAAAAAAAAAAAAATATGAAATTAGAAAAGAGACTCATCTCTCTATCTGTTCACAATTAATATTTGTTTTGATCCATGTGAACAATAAATAACCATATAATAAAGATCAAATTAAGTAAAAACAATAGCTTAAAACTTATTTACACACCTAATACATGTGTATGAAACACCACAAAACACATTAACTATTTTAACATAAATATATAAACAAAATGTAAAACATTTTACTATTCCATTTTTATACATATACGCAATATTGTAAATGGTAATTTTAATAATAAAAATGAATTATATTCACATATATTTTTATATAACAAATAAAATAATAATTTTAAGTGATTGCGGTGGAATGGTATACATTTTAATACTCTATATATAAATATAATACTAATATATTATTATAATATAAAATAGGGAGTAAGTAAATTTTATTAATATAGATAACATTAATAAAATTATATTCTATAGTTTATGATTAGATTGTTTTGTTGTTTTTATTTTGTGGTGTCAGTAATACATTGGAGAGAATAGTTATACGAAAATCATATAATATTTTATATAATATATATTTAGTCATAAGAGTCTACATAGTAATGACTAATCTTAAAGTAAATTTAAAGTTAAGCAATCAATTATTATATTAAATCATATTACAGTAATTAAAAAATTTAATTAAAAATTTCACAAACAATTATCCTTAGAATTGCATTTACTTTCAACGGCTTTAAATATCCAATATTAAATAAAAATAATTTATCACTAAATATTGTGGTGTTACAACCGATTTAATATTATGGTAGATATCGGTGAAAATTTCAATTTTTCTATTTTATAATTCAATTTTTTAATTTATACATAATACACTTTAAAATAAAATATAAATATGTATGTGATTATTGCGACGCTAATGCATGCGATGATACGATGAACATATATATTGTATATAATGTGAAAAAATTGATAAGATAATAAATCGATTTACTTCCGGTAATAATATTGGTAAATATTTGTAATAGGAAATATTCCAACTAAATATATAAATTATTGTTAAATTTATCTCATCAAATCTATATATAAAAATAAAAAGATATTATTATTAAATTGAATATTATTATTATTGATTTATGAAAATTTATATAATTTTATTACATATTTAATATAATTATTATTTTAATTATAAAAATTCATTTGAGAAACAAGTAAAATTGTAAATACAAGTGGCATCCTTTATCTGTTTATATATTCGCTTTATATAAAGTTATATAATTTATCTGAGACTATCATCTGTTACCAAACTATAAAACTGTTACCAAACTATTTTAAGAAGTTCTGCATAAATAGTATTATTTATACAAATAATAATAAGGGAACTTCAGAAAATGTTACACTAATCATTTTACGCATTTACTATAATAATATGAAAATTGTCAATTGCCTGTGACATAACTATATTATATATTGTATTTATAATGGATCATAAAGTTATTATTCCATAGACATTAATATTTAACGTATACACATAATTAACAAAATTTGTTAGACAAATATCTCAACTATATATAGCATTTATATTCCTATTCCATCTATATATACTTCTATACTCAACTCTATATACAGATATATTGTATATAGGTATATACACTATAATATGACATGATAAATAACTCTATAAGCTATAAATGGTTATGACATTAATTAATACAGCCAAAAAGTAAAACATACAAAAACTATTATGGCAATTATAAGTATTCCAACTCTTCCCCAATCTCAGCACCTACGCACCACACACAACAAATACTAATTTTATAGGTCATTTACTATATTTTTATTAATACATTTATAAAAATGTATTATTTATCAAAATCAATATAAAATTAATGATAAAAGTATTTCGAAACATAGGATTTTCGGTATTTTTTTTTTATTTTTCTGCTTTGTTTATTTTTTTTTTTTTTTTTTTTTTTCCATCATCAACATTCTTCTATTTTGGATTGGTACATTTAATATTATATGTACCAACATTATCTACATTATAATATAAATATTTGCTACTACAATATATTGGCATAGAGTAAATTACAAAAAGAGTTTTCATTTCAATGCATATGAGAAACAGTTAAATTATTTTCCATTGCAATACAGAAATATGTAAACATCTTTTTGTTATTTACTCTATGCGGGCCGGTTGGTGTGTTTGTGTGTGTGTGTGTGTGTGAGGTGTTATTGCAGAGAATAAAAATAATATAAAAAAAAAAGGTGACTTTATCCATTAGGATATGAACAATCTGTATATATTATATATGGATATGTATATTCCTTTATTATTATTTTATGTATTCAATCCCTTGATGTACTATATCGATACACACACACACACATCTCTATATACCCGTAGAATATATATTTTTTTGACTTTTTACTTAATATTTGATATAAATAAAACATGATTTTCACTTATCCAAATCTTTTTTAACCGCCCCACATCATTTATATAATAAATACTACAAATACATTTATTATCGTGTATATATATATGAACGTATGTATATCTAAGGATCTAAACATATTATTGTGTATATATAAATACATAGGTATATAATAGTACATAAACGTTTCTTCTTATACCATATATAACAAATAAGTATATACCTAAACATTTCTACACCTTTATTATTGTATAAGGATGAAAATGACGTGTATATTTTTTACCTTCCTGCTTCTCATCTTAAAATCGGAAAACATGTTGTTGTTTTTTTTTTTCTATTTTTCCTTTTAACTTGAAATTGTTTATTCAAAAAGCTATTTTAACATTTAATGAAATATTTTTACATATACATAGTACCCATTCGCGTTAATATCATCATTGTGTTTGGTATGGATTTGCATCAAACCACAAGTTTTTAAAGAAAAACAAGTTTATTTAAAAAATCTTATAAATCACTCTGTCACTTAGCTACAATGTTTTTTCAATTTTTTTTGACAATTTATGAATGATATGATATCAAAATAAAATTTCTACTCTTTTGATGCAATCATAATAATACAACACTTTTTTATGGTCCCATTAAATACTGTGCTATTCAATTCACTACTTTTAAAACGTCTTCCACTGTGTCTGCACGTTCTTTTAAATAAATCATGTTCATCATATAAGAAGGCTTCGACAAGCATACAATGACTTACAGCAAAAGGTGTTTCTTCAAATAAAACAATAACCACAAACCACCCCCGCAAATCTGGTACACTTTTAACCATTATTAAACAGCGATTAATACGTGAGCAGCGGTTTCATACTGACGTACCTATTATATAACAAAATATCATGATTTAAGCAGTTTTTTTTTTAATTTTGTATAAACAAATCGCGTTTAAATGTTATGAAATATCAGCAAAAAAAAAAAAAAAAACGAGATTCCTCTTAAGAACCCTAAGTGATTTGTTTATTTTACGTTTCATCAACTCATCATATATACTGACCCCACGTGCGTGCACCAATGTAAAATATTCGGTTTTCCAAATACATAAATAAATAGACAAATAATAATAATATGTGTGTGATTAAGTAATTTTTACATATGACTGAACACATCGCATTAAATGAATCGTAATAGATTAATTGAAAACAATAAAATAAAATAATTTCATAATAAAGGATATAATACTCGTATGTGTATGTGTGTGTACATATAAAAAAAAAATAAAAGGGCAACACATTTACTTTTCTTTTATACCTTTTATTATACTGTACAATATACTGATACGAACCCACAATAATTTATGGATTTTCAACAAATGGTACCACACACACACAAACACACACACATCTCTCTAACAAACATTAATTGAACAACAAACCTATTTTTTTTTTATGCAATATAAATTATCGCACTATATATGGAAAATTCTAATATTGTTCTATATTATTACAACACAACTAAATTGTATATTGTATAGGAAATCACACATACGTTTTGAATTTACACGTAATTATTTGTGTTGTATCTATATCAAAAAAAAAAAAAACTAATTAATTATTTTATTATAATATATATTACAATCAGTCCACATGTATCGGAAATAATATTATATAACACATGTGTGCCATATATCACAGCAGCTAGAAAAGTTTTCTGTAATAAAATGCGAGTAAAATAACGCAACTGTGTGACTTTATGACACAACTGCTGAACCTCTCTCAGCGTACACAAATTCTTCAATAAATTATAAAACTATTTTTAAATAATTTGAAAAAGGCTAGTATTTTTAGAATTACAAAGAAATATACCATTTTTCGTTTAATTATAGGTGATTATCATTATTAATGAAAAAGTGCTACGCATAATAAACTAAATGTTTGCGTTAATGGGAGGTAATGTTACCACAAATGTTTTACAGCCAAGTTGATAAATTACCTCGCATCTGAGTATATATAACAATTCACTAATAGATCTTCAATTTAATTGCGCCTATCACTCATAAACATACAAATGGTAAATCAGTAAATTTCACGAAGTGAACCCTATAAAAATTACGTGCGATTAGCATTAACGCTTCCCCCCACCAATGTGTCCACTAAATATATTTACATTTTATTTAATATTGAAATCATTCTGAATGTACTTCTTTTTTTTTTTGTATACCAATTTTAAACATAATCTGTGTTAAGTATATTATGATATAATAATACAAATGATTAATTTTATTATTCATATCGGTATCATAAATGTTGCACACATCCACACACACACACAATTAGATAATAATAAAACATGTAACACACAAAATACACATAATATAACGTTTTCGGATTATCAATTAATTAATTTAATAAATTGTAAATTTTTGATGAGCCTGTTTTTTGCATGTACCATCCATATCTATAATAGATAGGAAAAAAAAATAATTAGTTATGCATGTACAAAATTATTTCCACTATTTAAATTTTGATTTTTTAAATTGAAATGTTTTTATCTTTTTCTGTCATATAAATATAAACGTGACTAACAAGTTAAAAAAAAAAAAGTATTTGTTTTATTTATACATTATACATTTCAAACATGAATAAATTTAGACTATAATTATAAATTTTTGTTTATGCATAATTTTTTTTTTTTGTTTAATTGCTGAATTCTATTTCCTCTTTTTCATTTCCAGCAACATCATATCCATTTTTTAACACCATTACAAAAATCAATTGCGTGAGGTTGGACAGTTTGAATGGATAAAAATTATATAACGATCCAATATGATCTGTGAGAATGCACAGAAACTATGCGGTGGCGAATGGCTGATAATTTGGGCGGATTTTTTTTTTGAAACAAATATAAGTATGTTTTACTGGAATAAGAATGAACGCTAAACGGTATACTGCATTAATATTTGGAGAGATGCTAATGTCACAGTTATCATAGACGATTATATAATACAAATATAGAATTAAATAAAAAAAACTCTGTGTTTCGATAAATTGCAGATAGAAATTGATGAATGTTACATACGGAATAATTTACTAACTTGCCCCTGTAATGAATGTTTGATTTTGGAGTAACATGATGTGTGTACGTTTTCTCTTAATTAGTTGAATAAAAACATCTATCGTATCCATAAGAATTTCGCATACAATGCTGCAATAATATTAAGGATGATCTGATATATTGTTATGCACGAGAGAATTTTTCCCAAACTCATAATAACTATGAAATTTGTGTGCGAGTATAATTTTAACAAATTAATAGTAAATCTTTTAATTTCTCTTCTTAACATGTACAATAATAACAATTTACTTAATTTCAGCACATTTTTTCTTTTTTTTTTTTTCGCTGCTTTTTCGTTTTATATATTATTACATACATCGATAAAAATAATACATCTATAACACATCTATTATTATAGGTTCGATATCAATTAATAACTTAATTATATAATTTTATAGACTCAAAGCAGCCAGCATAAAAACATATACTCGCCGCCGTATATACATACCATAATATTAAATATACAAATAGAAAACATATTGAACGAATATTTATAAGAAAAACTAATCAAAGAATTATTTTATTCTCGTTTCGAAAGACTTAATTACAAATGAACTTTCAAAAGAAAGTAACAAAAAAAAAAAAAAGCTTCCATCATCATTTACTAATTCCTAATTTATTTTCTGTATATATTTTCATAATATATGATGTTATATTTTATATATTAGTTTTCCATGTATCCAAATACATATTATATATTGTAACTTATATATATATATATATATAGGCAATCGCGTTTACCGATTCGACTATGTATATCTAAAACAGTATAATAATATACATATAATAAGATATACACGAATAACGACGTGTATACAATATTTGTTATAATATAAGAGTATACCTCACAATATATAACATATACTATTTATATATAAATATACATAACAAATACATATATATATATATATTGTAAAATATTGTGTTATATATATATGTGGTTGGTCGTCGGTCTATTGTATGTACGGTTGGCGGTGGTGTCATGGTCTGGTCTCAGAGTACATATAATTTATTACTTTTTGGAAATTCGCAATGAAAGCTTTTAGTATCTAATGTTATTGAGTATTGTGTTCAATACGTGTTCAGAATTTTTCTGCATTATGTATGCTCTACTACTGGACTGGTTGATGATCCTTTTCCTTTTTTCTTTTTTTTGTTTTGTATTTTATTTGGTGCGGTCTTCCGTTTGTTTTTGTTTCATATGTATTATAATAAATGCAACAGAAATAACTGAAATAAAATATTTTATACGAGTATAAACTAAATTTCAAATGCGATATGTGATTTTTATATTATTCTTTGGTATATATGTATTCACATATAACACAATAGAGTATTGTTACATATTTTATGTTCCCGAGTATTTTACGTATATATTTTATGATTTTTATATTTGATTTGAATTCACATAAATAAAGAAGTAAAAAAAAAAAAACAAAACAAAACAAAACGATATGAAATAAAAATTCAATAATAATTGAATTGATCTTGACTATATAAGGAATTATGTATTACAAAATGTATATACCTCTATCTATATAATACTATATCAGGTCAGGATCAGATGGGAATAATATTCTATATTTTAATTTCCAATATATTATTAACCTCATATAAAATTATAAAATTTCTTCTGATTGGTTTTATGTTTTACTAATGAAATTATTTAGAATTTTGTAACGATGGATACTCCGTATCACCGTTAAAGGACAAAATGATTGGAGGCGATAAAAAAACTTGTAAAAATAATTTCGAAATCAATAAATCAATCTGGATTTGAAGATGTTATAGCTGCCGATAGGTCCTGTTTGTACAGAAACGTGTTGGAGAAAGTTTAAACAACACAGGGATTTTAATGTCATGCAGTAAGTAAGTTATTATTAGGCCATTGACAGGTCTATATGTTGTTAACGTTATTACAATTATTTTGTATAATAAATATATAACAATATCTTTAATTTTCTAAATATATGCCAAACTATAAATGACCTCGGATAACAACAAAAAAAGTTGAATTACATACTGTTTCTCAATTATTCAATTTAATAAAATATGTACATTAAATTATATTTTCTAATAAATAAATAAATTCAATGGTTTGTTACATAATAAATTTAACTATATGTTTTTTCTTGTATGTAGTATTTTATAAAATTATTTTTAAAAAGAAATTGCATTTTATATTTATTTTGTCGAAATCGGTTTATTTGGCATATTTGTATATTTTTTCATTATTAAAATTTATGTAGTTGTTATTATTTTTTTTTTTCTTTTTTATTAGATTATATAAAAGTTATTTTTCGTTATAACCATAATAATTGCATAAAATATAAAACTTTATTGAAATAATAAATACGACTTATACCATACAATATAATATTTATATGCACATACAATAAATAGTAAATATTTGAACGTTAAGTTTTAACAAACGTAATGTATTTTCATATATGGATGGAAAGAACGAAGAGTGTATCATAAATAAAGTGTGTTCCAATAGGGACGAACGACGCCGATATCTTTGACACATTCTACTATTACAAAAATAAAAATTAATCATCTCAAATGACGTGTCACACAAAACACTAATAATTATTAAAATCGCTCAAATTCTTTACTTTTTGCAGCAAATATTCAACAACAATAAGTTTTACGTACACAAACCCTTCCTTCGGTAATCAATTATCGATATTATAATGAATCAAAGGAATAGCATATTTTTTGGCATGATGTATCTAATATTCAATTTTTGTCCCAGTAAACACAGTGTAATAAATAATATCAAAACATATAAAATAATAATAAATAACAAAATAACCGCAGTAATATTTTACTGTATTGTAGGAAAACTATTTTGTTATATATTCTTTTTTTTTTTTTTATATATATTTGAATAGCAAAAGCTATAACAAAAGCAATAACTATACATAAATAAAACGATTAATCTATCAATTGTTAATTCTTCTTGTATATAATAATAAAAAAAAAAATCAACAGATAAAATTTGTTAGGGGTTTAGTTAGTTAGTTTAGTATAAAAATGTTTTTTTGATTGACACAACACCACCATTGCGTGATAAATTTCTATATAATAAAAATCAACATTATTATAGACATACTTATAATAATGATAGCATATACAAGTATTTATGCATGTGGGTATATTCCATATATATAATTATGTTATTGTGTGACCACACTGTGTGTGCATATAATTATGTGCTATATATAATATATCAAAATTAATCTAAATTTTTCTTCGAGTAATTTATATAATAAATACACACCCCCACCCCTTCCTCCCTCTGATAATAATTACAATATGAAAATTTATTATTTAAACCTTTCTTGGCATAATAATAATAACAAACAACAACAAAATGAAAAAACTTAATAATTAATACATATATTTTTATTAGTTTACAAGATATTTGTATAAAAGACCGGATAACATTTTTCATGTGTTAATAATAATTCATCAAAGAATTATCAGAAATGCGGGTGGGATCGTCGTTGCGACTGTCATCTTTTAATACACCCGCAGTAAATAGTTTATTATATATTGAATAAACGCGTAAGAATTCGGTATAATTTTGAAATATGTGCAAGCTGCTGTAGGTATATACCATATCGGTATATAGACTTTGTTAGCGGCACACATTTTTTTATTTTAGGGTAGTTTTACCTCATTTTGGACGGTAATCATTGAAAAAAAATCTGTGAAAATCTAAAATATAATCAAAGGTCAGGCGGCTTATAAGTCCTTTACACAATTAATAACGTTTTGTTGATTGAATTCAATATATTTTAAAACTTAAGTAGTATTTTAAAACAGTAAAACCGTATAAGTAGCTACCCCTAAATTGAGCACCTGGTTCTAGTCACAATCGAACTGATGCTAAACCTTACATACAGAAAATTGCACGACAATTAACTGATCGATTAACTATTATACCAATCAATATCAACAACTAAAAATTACTAAAAAAATAGCTTTGTAAGTGTTTGAAATAGGTTTCCTTTACCCTATACAAAAAAAAACCGAGAGAGGAAAAAAAAATTAATATTCTTGATGGAAATTTATTTGGATAATCGATCAAATATTTTTTGTATTTCATAAAATTAAATATTCTCTTCTTTAACGTACATATATTTAGATGGTTTTTCTCTTAATAATATAATATAGTCGATATATATAGTTAAAACGTGATGTGCTTGACTCCTCCGTCGGCTATATACACACCATCATATATTAAAATACAAAACATATCTTTCAATAAAACTAAACCAAATATATACTTATAATATACAAAATATACATAATTTATATATTATATTTGTATTTTTTTTTTCCTCTGTATTTTAAGTAGTAGATACGATACGAAAAAGTATGTATGGTATATGAAAACTAAATGAATGGAATGAATGAATGAGTGAGAATGAATGAATGAATGAATGAATGATATATTATAAATGTATGTGAACGAATAAAATTAATATATTGAATTTCGAAATCAACATTAATTTTATAAAACATAAATAAATATTTTCACCAACACATATTTGCCCGTTTAGTTTAGTTAATTTAGAGAAATGCAAATTGATTGATGGATGAAACAATAATAAAATATATATCCCCATATATTTATTTATTTATATATGTAGGATATAAGTTATTTTAACTTTGAATTTGAACTTATGTTAACTAATCTTCTAATATATATTAAATATAATTGAATCAATAAACTTTAATTTGTTAATTTTATAATTATTTTAAAACCATTTAATAACTAAGATTATATGGCACTTTAAAGATGTTATAAGATAAAGTACATTTGGTTGTTACATATTCTTAAGTTAAATATAAATGGGCAGGTCATAAATAATTCTTAATATATTTCTCTGCACATTCCTTTTGGAAAGGGATTATAGCGAAATATATTAAAAATTAATATCACCAAAATTTCAATATAATTGTATATGGGCTGGCATCCGTCCAACACATGAAGCAGCCATAAAAACGTATTCTATTAAAGATTAAAAATAGATCAAATCTTGTTTTTGATTAATCCATAATATTGCGTATATAAACAACAGAAAATTGCTAAATTCACAGTGCATATATGCATTAGAAACCATATTATTTTTCAATATACCTCTATATAGTTAAAAATAAAAATATATATAATTACAAGTAGTTAAAATTATACCAATAATAACATTATCAAATTTTAGATAGTACATTGGATCAATCAGATGATCAACATTTATATATAATACATACCCACCATTGAATCACATTGTAATATATAACAAAATATATTAAAAAAAAAAAAACATTTATAATACCTTTAAACATCATAAAGACGAAAATTACTATGAGCTGATAAATAGATTCCATTTCCAAAAGTTAATTTAATTATAATTGAGGAATATTGTTTCCTCAAAATTGAAATTTTTCAATACATACAAATGACATAAAAGTTATTTTGTATGTAGCTATATTGCTTTATAGTTGCAATGATTGATGATGGTGGTAAAGATGGTGTTAGTAGTAGTAGTAGTAGTGATGGTGGTGATAGTAGTGATGGTAGTGATGTTGTTGTTATTGTTGATGGTGATGGTGCTGGAATAATTGTTGTTGTTTTCCATTTGTTATTGATAGTTTTTAGAAAATGTTTGTTGAATTTTAAACATGTTTGTTGTTGTTGTTGTTGTTGTTGTTGGTTGGTGTTACTTTTTTATTTTCTTTTGCTCAAGCTGTTTCACACACACAAATATGAATAAAACTTTTTTTTTTAAAAAAAAAGTACAATCACTACTTTGTGTGTATTAGCATCACTTAAAAAACTTTTTAGTCTCATTTATTTTTATTTATTTCTTTTTCGTTAAAATTATTCTTCTTTTATTTTGCAGCAGTAGACCAGTGTGTAGATACGAGTTTTTTTTTTTTATAACGAAAAAAAAAAATTAAAATTTAATGTTCCACATCGTTTTTTTGTTCTTTTTTTTTTCTTTTTTTTCTTTTTATTATTATTATTTGTTTGACTATGGAATTTTAATTTTTGTAGATAATCGATTTTTCTATAAAGCAAACAGAAAAAAAAATAAATAATAAATAAATAAAATAAAATATAAAATATAAAATAAAAAATAAACAAATAAAATAAATAAACTTTATTTTCTATTATATTGGAAAAAAAAAAAACTTTTTTTTATGTTAAAGTAGCAAAATGCAACGGAATTAAAGTGAAGGGAAGAAAAAAAAGAAGTTTTATTTGTTAAAAAAAAAAAAGAAATGAAAAAAATCCGCAAAGCTTTTTTAATGAAAATATAAATATTCTCTTAAATAATAAATATAAAAGATTTGAAATTATACAAATATTATTTTCTTTTTCTGAAAATGATGTAGAATTTATACTCAATAAATATAATAAAAAAAAAAGAAAAGTGATTATCTCTTATCAAGCGTTATAAGAAAATTATTTACATAAATTTGAACACGCCGCCACGAAGAAAAGCGACATATAAATCAAAATATAGACGCTTTGAATATAATTTATATAAAATCAGATAAAAGAAAATATGATTTTGTATTTGTATAATGTATTTTTTTTTTTATTTCTTATTTGGAAATATGCCATGAAAATAAATTATATGATTTTTTAAAAACAGAAATTGTATTTTATTTTTTTTAATATTATTGAATTTAATATTTTTTTTTTTTTTATTATTATTTTTATTCTAGTATTTAAAATATTAAATTAATAGTATAATTTATATATAGGTGTTAATTGTATTGTAATTATAAAAATAAATATTACAGAAATTTAATTAATTATAATTGTAAACATGTGTATCATAAAAATTAACCCTATAATATTCATAATAATTAAAAGGCACGCACGAATCATTTTGTATATGATGTAATTATAGTTTATATAGATATTTTTCATAGAAATTGCCTTTAATTATAAAGTATATAATTAATTATATACAAATTTAATATAATATAATATTACGCGTATATATATTGTATTGGTAAGAAATTATCTTGTATAACACATAAATTAAATATTACCATATTACATTTGAAAACATGTACTATGAAAATTTCCATCTAAATTCTTAAACGAATCTTTGCATTGATAATTGATAAAATAAACAAAAGCACAAAATTATGAGTTTTTTTTTTCTTTAAAGAAAGTTAATATTATAGAAAACCTTCAAAGAAGATTTTGGTTATTCATTGTAGTCAATTATATTTATATATATAGGCTTTTATAAAAAATACTATATAAATAGAGAATGTTTGGAGGTTGTTATATATAGGACGAAGAATAATAAAACTTTATAATATGAAGAATATAATTAAGCTTTAAGCGTTAACGCATTACTGTACATGTGTCCCTTTAATTTACATATAATTAGACCAACAATTTCAAATTGGAATTTATGTAGTATGGATTCAGTGGATTTATTGTACTACTACAAACAATGTCGAAAATATTCGAACCAAAATAGTAATAAGTTTATGATTCAAAATGAAACAATAGTGTCACATAATGTGTGTGTGTATGATAAAAAATACTATATAACATAAATCCACTGTACACATACATATTTAATTTAATTAAAAATTTGATGTCAACAGTTTTTTAATTTCTAACGAGTTCTGCGCGTGGGTGTGTGTGTGTGTGAATATATACATAATAAGACAACATAATTCTAGTGCTATACATAATAATAATAATAATAATAATTATATAATAAACAATTTATTTATTATATATTTAAAATATTGAAATCGTTTCAAAAACTTTATTAATTAAAATAACCACAATTTGTGTGTGTATAACATTAAATAAATTCTACTTATTCAATGAATATTAAATAGAAATAATTTACCCAAAATGGTAATTTCCTGTGAATAATCAATTACATCGAAAACAATATACATACATATTAAATATTTGTGCATATATATATATTTATAGAGAGATATATTCTGTGAATTCTGTGTGCGAACACAATATTATATTACAATACAATATATTTATAGATACGAATATTAAATATACAATATATATATATATTTATCAACACGAATATACAAATTAAAAACACACTTGCTTTTAACATGCACTTAACTTAAATTATGTATATTACAAGTGAAACAGTGTTTATAAGGGCTTTCATTATATATAAATATATACTCTGATGAAGAAGTAATTTATTTGGTTTCTCTATCACAAGTGTGAATATATATATATATATATATATAAATGAGGTTCTTAATTGTACATAGTTATAGTATTTGTTTAAGAAATATTAATATATATATATATATATGTTAAGTTAAATGTATATATTAAGAATAATATTTATTATATATAAAATAAAAGAACATAGTCATCGTTGTTAACCCTTTGTTGAAAATCGAATGTCTATATATTCCATTCTTTTTGTTACATACTAATTTCCATTATTATTACTATTATTCATTTTAAATCATTACTATTATTATTATATTTTCGTTCTTTGTTATTCTTTGTGTCAAGGCAAAAAATTATAATTTTTTACTTTTTGTATATAAAAAATAGTTAATTGATTGATTGATAATTTCCTAATGTAAAAAATGTAATCTGTAAATCTAAAGAGGAGGCATTTCATTGCATCAACAAAAAAAAACCACACGTATCTAATGGCTCAAACAGATTCAGATTTCCCGAGCGATGGATCAAATACGAGAAAATAGACCATTGACATCGAATCCGTTCTAACGAAACATATTATGGTTTGATTTCTTACTAAATCAATTCAAATATCACATTAAAAAAAGGTGAATTTATTGCTCAACATTTATTGTAACATTATTGTAACTAAATACAACAATGGGTATACATGTTTAGAATGGGATTATAAGGTAACCTTCGAACACGTTCATCAAAAACTGGTTATTCTGTTGATCATATTAAACTGAATTCCAAATATATATATATATATATATTAGTTTACTGATTTTATATTAAACCTACATAACACAATTTGACAACTTAAAGGTATAAGCAATATCTGGGGTTGCTATAAGTGATATTAATCTTAAAGAAAATTGAAAATGAATAAATTTAGTATGTTTCTGATTTCTGATTTTAGAAAACTAAATTGAAATATAATTTTTTTTAATCAAAATCAGTTTGAGAAATGATCCTATATTTGGCGGGTTACAGGAATCGATTTTGGCATAATTATCATTTCATAGGCAGTTCATGCAAATTGTTTATGTTATAAATTTACACACAATATTGTTTCATTCGCATTCAATAAAATTCAAGTAATTTTTCAGCATCCGAAAATGTACTGTGGCTACCTCAATTAGTGATTTGGTATTTTAAGTACGTGTTTAAGAATTTTTACGTTAAATGAAGGGGGTAGCTATTTTGCCGATCTTATGGAATTCCATTAATTTGATAAGTTTAAAATATTTAAATAGTTTCCAAACAGCGTTGCACGAACTGCAGATATTGATGTTGAAGGCGATTATATTATCATAATATATATATAATATATATTTATAATCTAGAAATTTTACGTCCCACAATCATATATGTTACGTGTGTTTGTAAAGTTTTGATAAATCGACTTAAGTTCGAATATAATCAGTCATTTACATTTTACTGTAAAAATAGGGTTAACTTTTAATACTTTCTTATACTATTATTATTAATATGATTATTATTATTTATATAAATTATACTATTAATTAAAATGGATAATTATTAATTTACATAAATATATATATATATATATATATTATATATACCATTATTTGTTTGAGGTAGCATTTTTCATAATAATTAATTTTTCTATTAACGTTAACGGTAACGTTAAGAATAACAACAACCAAATGAAATATAAAAATAATAATATTTTCCATCATCATTTTTATTTCCCTCATATATTCCTCATATATATAAATATGTGGTTGGCGGTGGTGATTTTGGTGGTGGTGGTGGTGGTAATAATAATGATGATGATGATGATGGCGATGATGGTGGTTGTTGTTATTATTATTATTGTCGTTGTTGTTGTTGTTGTTGCTATGGCGGGAGCATTGGGTGATTTATGATGATTATGATGATGAAAAATTCAAATGATATACAATTTTTTAATATTTAATTTAATTTTTGTTAATTGTTTTTTTTTTCATTTTAATTTATTAATCATTATGAAAATAATTTCCTTTTATTTCTTTTATTATCAAATGTATTTAATTTAATTTATTCGTTATTATTTATTGTTATCGGCACTACATTTTAACCCATTTAATTTATTTACGTATACCATTTAATTTTTCTTTAAATACATTTTTATTATTTAATTAATTTATATATTTTAATTTAATTAATTAATCACAATTATTTATGTATTATTATTATTATTATTTTTATTTGTGCGTATTTTACTTTAATGGAACAGAATTTTTTAAAAATGGAATAAATAAATGAACAAAAAATTTAAAAGAAAATTATAACTTTTCCTAGAAAAAAAAAAAAAAAAACCAAAAAAATATTTAAGCACAAATAATTATTACAAAATAAAGTAAATTTAATAATTGTTAGCAAAGTTTTTCGAATTGCTTTTCTCTTATTTTGTGTATTTTATTATGACGACGATGATGATGATGATGATGATGTTGTGTTTTGTTGATGCTGTATATTATTTGATGGTGGTGGTGGTGGTGGAATTGAGATTTATCTTATATTATATATAAAAATGGAGGAAACTCTCTTATTTTTTTTTTTTTTAAATACAACAATATTTCAAATGATATATACAAATTTTCTATTTTATATGAATTATTTATATAAAATTAAATCAAAAATATTAAAGATTTATACAAATAATATTTTCGAATACTATTTATTTCTATATAATATAAGATAATGTAAATGATTATGATGATGGTGATGATGGTGATGATGATGATGATGATAATGATGATAACAACAATAATTGTTGATAACTTTTTTGTTTATGTATGTATTTATTTATAAAAAAAAAAAAAAATTGAATTCATTTCACGCACACACAGTCTCACACATACATCACATACACGCATACACACTATTTCATATGATGAAAAATTTTACCAGGTGAAAATACTTAAAATTCATAAAATTTTCTTAAAATATATTGTTGCTGTTGTTTTTCTTCCCGCTGCTGGTACAACTGATGCTGATGCTTTTATTGTTGTTGTTGTTGTTGTTGTTGCTGCTGCTGTTGTTTTTACTACTGATGATGGTAAAGCATAAAGTAACAACTCCATGTAAAATTGGAAATTATTGATTATTACATGCTATATTTTTATATGTAGGATATTTTATTACATGGGATTTTCTATTTTTCATATATAAAATATGAGAAAATTTCATTATTTAATCATTTTCATTTTTAATTGTTATTGGTTTGTTGCAATTCAAATTGGATAACAATTTAATTTGTTTATTTTTACACATAATTCATATATTTCATATAAATGTTTAAACATTTATAAATAGGTGTATTTATTAAAAACAAAAAAAAAATACACGATATAGAATTTACATAAACACACACACACACACACACCCACAACAGACACACACACACGCAAAACAAAATTTAATAAAAAAAAAAAACAGAATCACTATAAACACAAGATCACATAAATTTTATCTTTCCTGGGAAAATCTTGATTTTTAATTTTTTTATTGTTTAGCATTTGTGTGCTTATTTTTTTATTTCTTCTTTTGGTGTCCCGTGTTAAAATAACTTTTATTTTATAATTTTTTTTTATCTATTTTATTGTTTATTATTTTATTGTTTTTCATTAAATTATAATAAATTTATTTAGTAGTGATGATGATGGTGGTGGTGTTGGTGGTTGTTGTTGTGTGTGCGTAATATGTAAATATATTATATTTATTTTAATGATGATTTTTTTTTTATTAGTGCAAAGAAATTCCATACACAAAATTAAATATAAAGAAGAAAAATAAAAAACTTCAAAATAATATTAAGAAAATGAAAAACTTAATAATCAAAAAAAATATGCTTGATGAAACGACACACACACAACGCAGTCTTTCCTCCAGTTAATTTGATCACTTATTGAGCTACTATACAGTTTCCAATGTGTATGGACCAGGGTAAAATTTATTTATTGTATTATTTTGTATATAATAAATGAAATACCTTCTTTTATATTTTTTGTTCCTATTTTTGCTTTTATAGAATATGCGCAGAAATTATACGAGCTTTTTTTCTTTTTTTTTTTTTTGCAAGTTAAAATATGTACAGTTATTACATTTTATGTGTAGGTGTATGAATACGTATATATACCATACCATACATAACATTATCTCGAGTGCAACAGTGAATATTTTGAAAGCTTTTTTCGTATTACATGTAAAGTAAAATATAGATGCTGCGTGTGTGTTGTGTGTGTGTGTCTAAACTACAAATATTTTAAATACAAATATAAGCTTTTATTTATTTATAGAATTTTGACTGTATATAAAACCACCCACCCCCACACACACGTATATATATCTATTTTATTTGTATAATTATCCTTTAAGTTTAAATGCATATCGTTTACGGCAAAAAAACATTAATATTCTTCATCGATTGAGTCAATTCTATTTGCAATATATTATAATGTTATAAGATTGTTTTTGTTTAAACACAAATGTAAAATGAACTAAATAGTAATTAAAATTTATATAACGCCTAAGTTATCTACCTATATACAAGACGTTAAAAATTCAATTGAGATTATAGTATAATTTTTCAAATAAATATAAAGATGAATTGAAAAGTAAAAAATAGAGTTTATAGAAAATAAATACAAATTTGAATTAACATCAATTTCAGTAAACTGAAAGTATTAATATTATTAATAACATTTGTAACAACAGTGGTGTAACGTGGTATGTGTTCCACATATAATAACCACCCTAACAAAAACTAAACAATAGTTAATATAATCTACAAAATAATCTTGGCAATGAGTGCAATTATTAAATTTATAACGCAACCCAGAAGATATCCCAGACATGTTATTCAAGGTTAAACATTTTTTTTAACATTATCCAAAGGTTTCGAACCGTCTCCAATACAGGATTTGTTATTGGTCACCCGGTAATATATGAACGACAACATCTACGTGTAGCCAGCGATCTAGAATAATAGTATATTAAAATAGCACAACATTTTAACAACATTGAAATTAAAAGAATTATTAAATGCCTAAAAAACAATACACAGCAGCAAGGCCATCGGTAAATATGGCCAACACAATTAACTATACCACAACAAATATTGTTAAAAACTATTACGATCTTGAGAACATTTCATAATTATTAACCACATCACCGCTATAATTTTAATTATACAAAAATTGTGCATAGTGTACATTATGGAAAAATATTTAAAATACATAATAGCAACAAATAAAAATAACAAAATAAAAATAAGTGTATTAGTTTTTTTGCAATAGGCGAATTAATTAATTTTTACTATTATTTACCAACACAATTCTTACATGAACCTTATTTAAAATAAAAAATTATTCTCGTCACCAACGTGAACCACCACTACATTCTTTTCTTATGGCAAAACTCTAATAGTAAAATTATATTTTTTTCTTCTTCACCGCAGTTAAATATAATGAAGTAGGAAAAGAAAAAAAATTAATACAATTTAAAGCCTAAAAAATGTATTGTTGAAACCTTATAATTAATTTAATTTTTTTCTTTCGTAAATTTGTGTATGCAACGCATAATATTTATGTAGACCGCATTTATACATTGTAAGTTATTTTAACCTTTTAGCAGTCATATAATAAAAGCAAAAACAAAAATAAACAAACATTTTCCTTCTAATTGTAATATAGTGAACAACAACATAACTCTTATATATTTATAACTTGTATATACGGGGTTGTAATTTGCATACACTATTATATATATACTATTAGAATACTCTCTCTCTACATATATAAATAGCTATACTATCTAACTATAATATACATAAATTTAATATAATTCCATGGTAAAACTTTTAACGAAAAAATTGAAAGCTTTTTATTCATTTTTTTTTAAATATTGTAATCATTTATTTGTAAAATGAGAAAATGGGTTTCAGAAAATGGAAAAATTATTGCTCAAAAAGTTTATCGATATAATAAAAATGTGTAAAAGAAAATTTAATTTCCCGATGCAATTTGAAAATGTTATATTTTTAAATTGTGTTTTTTTTTTATTTTCCGCAGATGGTTCTACATTTATATATTGGAAAATTTAAATGATTTCAGTTGTTAAGTGTGTGAGTGAGATTAACAATATCTGTTGCAAAATGATCATACAAAAATAATGATAATGACATATAGTGTGTTTTTTTTAAAGATTGATGCACTTTTCAATAAAGATAACTACAATGCTGTATCGCTTTTCAATATACTTTGATAAATCGTAAGGAAACGTATGTCGTTTAACATTTTAATATAATCTATGTGCACAGTGTACAGTGTATATGATTTATTTCTGGTTAAATGAGTATGTCAATCAATAAAATTACAATACGCTTATGTAGTGAAAATAATTCTCATTAATGTGTATATTGCTTAAATTATTCTATAATGAATCGGTCAAATTCTAATTAATGAATTATTAAGTAAATGGTAATCGTTACATAGCAGTAAATTCTCAGTTTTTTTTTATTGAATGACTCGATGGTATTGTAATCACAAATATTGGTTGTACTAAACAATTGTTATTGGATTAAATTTTAATTTCTTAATTGCATTATTTCGAATGAGTTCACAGTTAGCATCGTGTATCTATATAAGAAAAAAAATATATATAAAAGATATATAATTTTATCAAAAATCAAAAAATAAACATATTTTTCAAAAATTACTTAAATGAAGCAAAAAAAAAACTAAACTAAACTAAAATTTCAATGGGGGGTGAAGATGCTCTATAGTACTCAAAGTCTAAGCTTATATAATAAACGTATATTATGTGTATTAAATAAAACTACAGATTATATGATGGTGATTAAATTCAAAATACATATATACACAGTAAATGTAATGGTATATATAACGTCGTAAATTGTAAATTCTATATTATAATAACTC
The DNA here is from genome assembly GCA_910594885.2 of Bibio marci. Taxonomy (NCBI): domain Eukaryota; kingdom Metazoa; phylum Arthropoda; class Insecta; order Diptera; family Bibionidae; genus Bibio; species Bibio marci. The sequence continues at coordinate 41,264,911 of OU343117.1, forward strand.
TATATAAAATATATACAATTTACAATATGAAATTAAGGGATTATAATATGTCATTTAATTTTTTGTTATAAAACATTATACCTCAATATACAATATAATTATATCTATATATAATAATATATATGCGCATTTAGTATAAAAAAAAAAGGTAGAATAATTTTACCACAATATATCAAAACATATGTATCCACAAACAGCAGGTTGAAGGTTGATATCAAATGAGATGATGATGGTGCGACGATGATTAAGGTTTGTATGGTATGGTACACCTATATAAGGTATATTTTGAGCATTGTACGTAACGACGTGATGTATTAATTTTAACTTATATTCTAATATTACAGCTGTACACATGCAGAAAATTGTTGAATGGTTAGATTTTTGATATATGTTTTCAAAAATTTATGAACACATAACAACATGTAATAAATGTGTATATACACATACAATATATATTTTAGTAAATATAAATATATGATACGCAAAATTGCGACATAGTGCGAGCAAAGAAAATATATAATATATCAAAAATATACAGGGTTACATTGATGATATTATAAAATATAAATGTATTACAAAATACAATTATAAGTATATCTAAACGTGTTATTGTTCATATAATAATATACAAATTTTCTAAAAAAATAAAAAATAAATAAATGGGGATGAAAGAATATATGCAAACACATAACACATGTTTGTTGCGCGTATATATATTATTAAAAGGTATAAAAAATAAATTATATATATATGGTATATGATGGAAAAACAAAGAAAATTTAAATTTCCATTGAAATTACCTTTATTAAATGTGGTTTCACATAGAATATATTGTACAATGTATCAGTGGCGTTTTTTCCACCCCGAGATAGTGTGTACACAGAGAACAATTGGCACATTTATCAGCCGTTCCAATTAATTAGACATTATATTAATAGATTTCTTTCTTGTTTTAGTTTAATTTCTACATTCCATATAAACATTTTTATTCTCATATATATCATCATACATCATACCATGATGGCTAGACAAATTAACACGAGACGTCACTCATCCAACTACATATATATATATTAATATTGTAAATTGAAAATATATATTATAATAAATATACACACATATAAATAATTATCATTTTATGAATATTTTAATCGTCGCATTGAATTTTTGTAATTCTATATGTATAGCAAGAAAAGGGTTTCATTATTTTTTTTGTTTCGTGTTTTCTATAAAAAAAAATCCTAATATATAATAATGATAATAATATTGCAAACTCATTAATGAATCAAAATAACATCATGCATATAGAACAATAGGATTGTACATACATATATGAAGTATGAAGTATTTGATACATTTTTATAACTTTTAATAATCGAATACCTGGTTTTTTTTTTAATTAATTTAATGTAACATATACTTTTTGTGATGCAATTGCGGTTAAGTTGACTGTATATAATAATAATAATAATAATAACAATATTAATAATTATAATAACAGATAGTGTATGAAGCAATTCAATTATATGATTATAGATTTAATAATTTAATAAAATTAAAGCAAAAAAAAAAAACCATTCTTCTGATAGAGAATCTCCTCCTCATCAATAATATATTATATTTTAATTAAATAAATATTTAAGAAAATTAATAACAATATTAGATAATTTTATTATATACATTTTTGATATAAAATCTGGAAGGTGTGTTTTGTGTTTGTTTGTGAATGGGCTGCCTACCGTCGTATATGTAAAATATTGTATTTATGCAGATATGTATTATTATTTTAAAAGTTATATAGATAAAATAATACAATATATATTCTATAATCTTTTATTTATGTACTAAATTATTTTAAGATGTACTCCTCGTCGTATATAAATTTATTTATTTAACTTTTCTTACAATAAAAATATTTTTATTATATACCTTTTCACGTAATATAGAATGTTTTAGAAATTTTACCTCTTTGATGGTCTCCTCTTACTATATATATATAGATATAGCATTTCACATATATAGGAAAATCAATGTAATATTTATATAAATATGTGCGTACGATGGTATTTCAACGCCTATATATATATGACTATGTATCTCTTCATATATTTTCTACATTCTGAAGATATAGATAAATATATAGAAAAAGATTATAATATATAATTAATTTATATATGTAAAAGTTTTCTTTTTCAGTATACTAATATTATTTTCTATTCCCATGAGATATCAACCTTGGGGCCATTATTATTTACATAAATTGTAAAATAAAAGAAAACTTTTCAATATATCTCCGCACGTACAAATAATTTCAAAGAAAGTAACAGCAGCAGTCAATATACGATGAATATATTATATAATATATATATACTTAAATATTGTATTTTAATGACTTAAAAAATTTATTATTATGTGTTAGACTCCTCTCGTATATACATATACAAAATAGATAGATAGATTGTAGATAGATCGTTGAGCAGAGGCATTTATGATTGATACTTTCACATAATTTTGTATTATTATATTAAATTATTAATAATTAAAATTATGGTAAATATTAATGTATTTATTTTACAGTGAATATTGTATTTAGTTCGATCGCACGCTGAAGGTGATAAATTGAATACAATATTTTCAACAATATTTTTACATATGAAAATGTAATTCAAATTGTTGCTAAACAATATTTTCATCACGTTGATGCAATTGACGACCAATTTTTATAGTTAGACGTGGACTATATTGGATTGAATGCAATATTCGATTATATCGTTTAACCTCTTTTTGTATACAATATTCACTGTATTATATTGTTATTTTAATATCTAATACAATATATAGTTCGTATTTTATATTTTTCATGTATTCGATACATAATTAAAATATTTATTAGCCTGAATAAATTCAGTTTATATTTTTATAATATTAAATATTATTAATTAGTTCCTATTTACAAAATAAGAAAAAAAAAAAAATTGAATGAATAATTTGATTTAAAGTTTTTTAATTTTGTCTCTAAATTGTTTATTGTAATTAATTTTGTTTATATAATATTAATTCCACTGTCCTGTCATCCGCACAGAAAATAAATAAACAGCGAACGAAAAAAGAAATTAAAACTAAATTATAACAACAACAAAATCAAATAAGAATAATTACATTTTTTTCTTCTTTCATTATTTTTTTTTTTCTTTTTTATATATATGGAAAATAAATAGAAAAAGAACTGTTTCAGACAGTTAAATGGTTTATGGGGGGACCTTACACACCATTATCGAGAACAAGATGTTGGTTGAGTTAGTTTTGACACGTTGGACAAACATTGAAATTAACTAATAAATCATTTTGTTATTTTCTTGGTGGTTGGCAGTCAATATTTTTTATAAACCATTCGAAAAGTAACTATATTTTTTTGAAATCAAATAAAATTAAAGCGTTTTTTGCAAATTTGAAAAAAAAAAACTATACTTCTCAAATTTATGTTGGACAACTCCAACATAAAAACATGTTGTTACGGTGAATATGTTGGGTGGTGTGAAATTGACTTCATAGTACGCAGCACATAATTATAATAAGAGAGAAAATATATATTTAAAAACAATTTAATTTTGTTGTAATCTTTATTTAATGGTAACTAAACAATTAATTAAAATTGTAACAATTATTTTTATTTTGTCCTTTGAACAAATACTCAGTTACAATCTATCGTCTACGGAATGCTAAGTGGAAGAAAACGAAAATAATTTGGAAGATGATATAATTTTATTGTGATTTTGCTTTTATGTCATTTGTTCTCTCTATAGCACACCACCACATGAAATATCGTGTCATTTGTCTTTTAAAATATTTTTATAAGAATTTCTGAGAAATATATTATGAATATTGTGTCAATTAACTTTTTATAGGTACTGTTAGTACAATTAATAAAAATGTGTTATACGAAAATAGAATATTATTCATACACTATTTTTAATACACGTATTGCTCTACAGGTAGAATTTAAGATTTAACTTAAATTAATAAATTATAGTATTATATTTATTTTATATACTACCCAAACACAAATGATTTGTAATTTTTGAAGCAATAAATGAAAAATACAATTAATAATATATTCGTTGAATTTTAATAATTTATTTATTTCCTAAGATAATTCCATGTAATGAATTTAAAAAAAAATACCTATTATATGTGAAGCTCTAATCATGAATCGATTCGCAGTCTTTCTCAGTAATCAAATGTTACTAAAATTTAATTTGGTTAATGCCATCTCGCATTTTATTCTGACTTTTACCCGCTCTTATGTTTCTGTGCATGATTTATGAGTCTGGGTTATAGCAGGTCAATCTATAGTAGGAATCTTTTGTTTATCAGCATGCATGATTTAATAATTGATTTAGTGTGACATATAGAGTATTACTTTGTTGAAAAATAAACTCCACATTGGATGGATCGCTCACACGTAATTGACGGTGATAAGTTTCGATCAAAAAACGTTGATAATTTCATTTATGAATAAAAACAATATGATTGGCGCCGAGTATTTAGCAATTTGTATTTAAGTTAAATTGAATGCATCTTATTATTATTATCAATATCACGTAAACATCGAGACTCGTCAGTCCATTCTGAACGCAATTGTATCAATGTAAAGTTTGCAATAGCATTACTCGAAAAGAGTACGAATCGATCGTCGATATATAATTTTTTCGTTCATTTTATTATTTCAAAAATTTCATATGTTTAAAAACGCTTACTAGACACCAAATCTTTAACGGTAGTATAATATTTATAAATTTGTCAGTTGAATGTATGCATGTACGTATAACTCGCCTTATATATGCACGAATGAGTGTATAGTACATATTGCGTATATCATATACCATAATATAGCGTAAAGGATTATTAATGTTATATACCATATATAAAATAAATGACTGGAAAATATAATATGTTCAGAAACTTAATTCATTGTAAAATATATTTTATAACAGTCCTACAGATCATATACAATTATATATGTAATATATATGTACAATAAACATATATAACATATATATTTATAAATACAATATACTTTCTAGTACTGATGAACAACATTGCATACATGGTACGTATATAGTGAAATTTGTAGGATTTTCGACAAGAGAAAATAATACCGAAAATAAAAAAAGAAACATAAAAATGCTTAGAAAAGGATTTCCCAAAAGAGATTACATTATTATAAATTTTCATTTAGAAAGTATTTTTTTTATGATATTATCCTATTCGTTTTTTTTTTTTCTAGACTATAATACAAAATTATCTTTATATTTTACCTACCTACGACAGTATTTATATATATATATAAAAAAAAGAAGAAACTAATGGGTTAAAATTAAAATTTTTAAAATAATGTATTATGAAAATTTGTTAAAATGATGTCCCGTCCGTATTTACCATATATATATATAAAAATATAAATGTAATATATAATATAAAAATGTGAGTATAACCACAGCAATTATTTCACGAAAAGACAAATTTGACTAATGAAAAGGTTATAAAATAATATTATAATAATGAATAAAAAAAAAAGGATCTACTTTTTTTCTTCTATATTATATAAAGAAATAAGAAAACGAAAAAAGGATGACAAATGATGGGTTAATATAATTTGCATAAAATTTTTCATAATACTAATTATAGTATAATAACTTTTTATATGTGCAGAGAATTTTCTTTAAACCACTTAGTATTTACGTAATTATATCGACAAAATTTAAATCGTCAAGAAAATCAAAAATCTATGTTAACATACAAATATTATTTTTCACCTAAATGACAATTTCGTGATGAAATAAAAAAGATACAAATGAAGTGACCAGTTATTGAATTTTTTTTAGGAAAATTAGAAGTGATAGATATTATTAAACATATTTTTAAACTGTAAAACTAATTCGGTGCAGTTGTGAAATAGAGTTAACTCCGTTCCACACACACACACACACAATCTATGGTCGCATAAGTGATAAATTCTGGACAACGTTTTTACCATCATATATGCGGTAATAAGATATGGTGGCGGCAGTAATGTACATATAAAATAGAGTATGTATGCAAGATCCACTATGAACTAACTAACTATGAAATTCGACAAAAAGTTCATGTTATTATGAAATTGCGAATTTTGAATTCAAATTTTAAATTCTTTCTTTATTATGCAAATATGTAAGTGAGGCAAGTTGCGTATAAAATGCCAATCTGTAGGAAACCATTATAACGATGTGAATACGAATATATTCATAATTTTACTATCCGTAAAGAATGCAGAGATGTGTGCATTGGAATCCAATTAAATATACAAAATATATAAATATTTAAAATATGCCGAACTGATATTACTTTGTTTAAACAATAAAAACAAAATCTTTGAAATCAAAAGCGATTTATTTATAGACGATTAGCAATAATGTTTATCCACAACAGAATTTATTTGCATATCGCATCACATTTAAGTTAAACTATACAACAACCCAAAACCATACTATTATATATCTCATCATATGTATAATAAATATAAAACGTATCCACATAAGAATAATAAATTAAATTTATCCAATACTCTTTTTCTACCACCAATCCTCCTGTGTGTACTCTTAACATTTAAAAAAATACAAATTCCCAATTTACAAAACGTCCATAAATATTGTATTATAAAACTAACATTTACAAAATTTATATATATTTATTGTACGTCCTATATATATATAACTATATAATATAATCCATGATTAAACTTTAGAAAACTTGAAAATAAATCAATGTTATATGAATATATAACAATACAAATACATTTATATATAATATATATATATATATACAAATAGAAAGATTTACTAAAAATACAAACTTCTATATATACTATAACTGACTATAGAATATAGAATTCAACAGGTATCAAACGAATACGCAAATCCCAGTAACAAATTTTCTCTTTTTCATATAATATATGTACATACGACCACCGAGCCGAGACACACAACTATTTAAATTCAAATTCAAAATGAAACATATACATATAAATATGCATGTTATTCGTCGTCGGTGTTTTTATTATAGCTACTGTGCATATATAATATTATTTTAGGGGTTGTGGTATTTCTATATATTGTATATATATGAAATAATTTTCTTGGCGCAAATCTATTTTCTCTCCGTCAATTTTTCAATTTTGAATAATTTTCTCCTTCATAATATATACTTTTTATTATATTTTCATCAAATTTAGTACATACATTCATATTTTAGTTTAGTTAACCAGAAACATTGTGCGATTAAAGTTGTTTGTGAAAAACATTAGAAATACATTTTTTTATTTACCACAAAATTATCCGATTTTTTTACGATTATTATTATGTTATTCAATGGGTAGTGAAAGTAAATATTGTATATATTTGATAATTTGTAACTATCTGTGTATTGGATTATGTGACGGGGGGGGTTTTTTTTTTTTTTTTGCAAATTAATACGTGCATAATATAAATATGAAAAATTAATGAAATTGTTTTTTTAAAAGTTTGTGAAAAAACAGAAAAAAAAACAGAAAAATGTGAATTTGAAATTGTGAAACAAAAACAATTGTTACTCAACATCAATAGACACATATACATTTTACGTACGTAAGTCATTAAATAAAATAATGTTAATATTAAGCTTGGATCTTATAAATTATTCATTCATTAATTATAATAATTCATAATATGCAATTTAATCCGTCGCTCATTTACAATAACATCCTTTTTTTTTGTTTTTTCTTACTTATAATATTTATGATTATTTGTTTAATGATGTTCACGAGTTCTGTATTCAATGTGTAATTAAGATACATACATATATGTAGTGTGTATATAAAACGTGGATAACGATAAAGTAATAAACAAATTTAATATTTAACAATTTTTTTTGTTATATATAATGAGATGTGTAAAAAGTATTTTTAACCTATATAGAAAATAGGAAAATTTACTAATGTGAAATTATATTTATAAATAGTTAATTGTTTTTGACTATCCAATTTTCTAAGCTAATAAATGCTTGCCTAAGTTAAACGCAAATAAATTTAACAGTATTGTAATTTTCATTGTAAAATTTTATGAATACACACAAAAATGTTACTGTGGGGCAAACATGCTTTTGCATGCGGACCTATTCACAACCAACACCTTCCAATCTGGAATTTTAAGTAACATTATGTCATCGATTACTGCCGGATCCCCAATCATCTAGAATTAGCTGTTACGACTCTCCATTCCATAAAAACTTAACATTTATTAATTTGTTTTATATTTTTTGCATTATCCCTGTGTTAAATAAATGAAAATAAACATGTTAAATAAATTTACGTGTAACTTGTGTGTGTTCATATACATATATTAGTTGAATTACCTCAAATATTTTATAAGTAAAAATTTATTAAAGATTTCCTATAGCTAGAAGATGTTGTTTTGTATGCTAATAAACCAATATTATTATATACCATCAATAGATCATAGTAAATACAATTATTATAGAGATGCATTATTGGTATAGTTTGATTAATAACACCAAGATTCCGATGAAAATTGCAAAAATATATTACGGACGAGGGACCGGAAAAAAGAATGGAATGTAAAACAGTTAAGTTACCATTGAACAAATATATTTTGCATTACTTTGGTAAACTTAAACCAAAAGTTGAGTTTATTTATTATATTCATCTTAATAAATACATATTTATTATCATTTACACGCATAAAGTTTGCGTTGTATAAAAGAATGGTTTTGTCATAAATTTACTTCTTTTTTCTATATATGTACCTCTAAACCTATACATACCGAATACACATATAAATAAATTAACATATATACCTATTTAACAATATATATACGCATAAATATTTTGTTATAACCCAATTGGAAATAGGTAAATTAAATTTACGAAGGTATTTTGTATTCATATACATACGATTTAAAAAGGCTTATTTTTTACTAATTATTTTTTATTATTATTATTATTATTATTATTATTATTATGGGATATCCGATAATATATATATATTCATTTATTCAGTGGTTGCTTGTGCTTCTTTACCATAGTTGGAATTGACTATATTTCGCGAATCGTCAAACTCCGTACGTATGCATTCTCTCGGCATGTAACAATTTTGGAATTGATATCGATAGCCGAGACTTAAACCCATAGTTATGCATTCTCTCGGCACGCAACAATTTCGGATTTGGTATCGATAGCGGAGACTTAAACCCATAATAATGCATTCTAAATTTCTTTATTGTTTCCATGCATTAATTCCGTCATCAACTGTATTTCTTTCCATAGAAATCGTACGGTGAAAAGCACCTGAATTCAATGTAATGCGACGCCTCAGTTGCTTTACCCGACGAACCGTCACTGCTGATATTTTATATGAAAAACAAAGTTTTATCCCTCCCCGAAACATAAAATTTTAACAAACCAATAAATTAAATTATATATTATTTTAAATAAGTAATTAATTAGATAAAATAAATTTTGATATTTTGTTTTAAATTAAATTAAAATATTAAATAATTAACTAAAAATTATTACTATATATGGAACAGTTAAACTTTCTCTATCTATAATTATATATTTTATTTTATATTAGTATCATTTTGTAAAAGTTAAAATTACATAAATATGAGATATGAGGTTTGATCAAAAACTATATAGAACTGCAACTCATTCGATTTTTATTTAGCAGAGATTTTATGTTTAATTTCTAAGGTTGCTTTACTGTTTGTCGACTATCTGTCTTTGAAATGTTTTTACCATTTGTAAATCAACAGATTTTTTTTACAGTATATATTAAATTTTTAACAAACAATTTTGGTCGGTAATTTTATAATGAAAATAATAATAAACAAAATTTTATTATCAATCAGATCTGTCTAAAACATAGGAAATTAAAAGTAAAAAATTACATACACTTTTTGCTCACACCTCGTATACAAACAACATAAATATGTACATAAGATTGGGGTGAAATTGAGAAACATAATAAAAATGTTATATTTTTTATGTAAACGAAAGTTACATAAAGTTTTTTTATTTTGTTGAAAAAATGAAAAATAATTTTCCTGAATATATTAGAATAATTTCTATCTAATGATTTAATGTTTAATTTTTGTTTGTATCATGTATTAACAAATAATGAAGTTTAAGTGAATTTGTACGTACAAGATATGAATTTAATCCTATTATTCATTGCAATTCATGTGAAATGTTCTTATTATGAATATTTTACGTGAATTGACTGACCCGATTATGTATTAATTCAACCACATACAATAAGTTCTTTTCTATATATTTACAGAATACTAGCAATTACCAGACATCACATTCTAAATCCAATTTAGATCCAGTTGCATTACAGAGGCATGATATTATAAACGTATTAAATGTATATTATGAGAATATTTACGAGTACTATAATATTTTTACTGCACAAAATAAGATATCGTTTAGTCAATATCTTACTATTAAACTATTATATTTTGCTTTTCTGTTGTTAAAAATCTTTTGTTATAAAACGATTTTTGGTTGTGTTGATTAAAAATAAGTCACACAAATGTTTAATAAACATATTTTTGGCACATTTAAAATGAGAATATAAATTAATTTATAGTATGTAATAAATAATCATATAAAAATGTATAAACATTTTTTGGAAGTGAAAATTATTTACCAGTAAGCAGTTTAATGGTTCAAGTATTATATACTATTTTTTAATTTTTTTATATATGGAATAGTACCACCAGTCCTCAGTCCTTAACTAGTTTCCAGTCCCTTAGAAAAAATAGCAATTACGTGAGTCTACTAATGTTTGCGATATTTTTTCTGATAGGTGGCTGAGTACTGGTGACTCTACCCCATATAAAAAAAAAATTACTCACCTCATCAAAACCATTTTCCCACACATTTCAACGAAAGTGGGGAAATATCTGAAAATAGAAAAAAAAAAAAAAGGTAATTATTAATTTAATAATATAATACTTTTATATAATAAAAAAAAGAAAAAGTGTGGAATTATGTTGAAACATAATTCAGTAATTGTGTGAATTTTAATATTCTTAATTAATTTATGTCGACATGTGCGTTAAAAAATAATAATAGATTACTTTTTTACATATAAATATTAAAATATTATTTGTGAAATTTTTGACAACAAAAAACCTAACTAAATTTTTTAAAGCTGCTTAACGAATTAGTTTTCTATAATTCATTATGATAACATTGCCATTGCTTACACTTATACAGATAACTTTTGGTATATAATGTGTAGTGCATATTTTACATTCACAATGCGTAATTGAGTGAAAGGCAAGTTATCCAGAAACGAAAATTGCAATTTTCTACCAATATGAAAATAGAAAACATTATTGTACAAATCCAATAAATATTAGGCAAATCGAAATCCTTAAAAATCATAGTTTCGACGACAATTGTTATAGAAACGTTATTACAACTCATCGTACAAATCAGTATTACTAACCGGAGAGGAACATACAGGTACGAACCAATTGAACACAAACGCATTTAAATATGTTACAAATGTTTTCAAGAGACATTTTACATATATATAATAGTTTAATAAATTTAATTTAAAACATAGAAATAGAAAATAGTCACCGTTGGCGGGCTGTGTGTATGTCCACCAGATATCACTGTATTATGACAGAAATCTGTCATATTCATCATAGAGGGAATTTAAACGAAATTATTTTAATAAAATATGTTGATAGACATTTGACCTACTGTCACACATCATGAGTAGTATTTTATAGCCAATTTTACACACATAATAATTCAAATTATTTATGATAAAGAGATTTCTACATGCAATTGTCAACAGAATTTAGTTTATACAGAAAAAAAAAACATTATAAATTTATCAGACATAAATCAATTTTTTTTTTATTACTACATAACGATTTTTTTATTACGTAAACAAACATATTTTACATAGAAAAATTGATCATATTTAATATTAACATACTCCCACATATATAAAAATGCTGCTGTATTGTATATTACGAGTAAATATATATAATATAAATATATTTTGTATAATCATATAGGTAATATTACACACACCCAAAATATCTAATATTTATATATGCAGAATGGAAAATTCAAAGAAAAGAGGTCGATCGATGAATGATTAAAATAAAAAAAAAAAACAAATTTATATATTTTTTTTCAAAAAATAAGAAGAAAATAATGACAAGAAAATTTATAACTAAATATGTTTTCTTGTTTTCTTATTTCTTGTATACCGGCGGCGTGTACACGGCGGCGTTGGTTATAAGGAGAACAAAAAACACACTCACAAAATATATATTTTGTAACATAGAAAAAATAACCAATTTTTATCATCAATAAATTTAATGGAAATTTTGCGTGAGTCTGTCAATCTTCATTATACCGAAATTTTATATAAGAATTTTTATATATAAACCTATTATGTGTATAGGTATGAATTGTGTATATACATTTATATATTTCAATGTAATTTGTTTTGACACACACCATAAGAATGAAGAACAAAAAAAAAAAAAAAAAAACGAAGATAGATTTATGTAAAATAAAACTTTTTTTTACTTATTATTATTCTCCTCTATCTCTTTTTGGTGGTTGTGGTTGTTGCACGTTTATATGAATGGTTTATAAAACAATGAAATAAATACTATATTATTTGTCAAAAGAAAACATAATCTGTTAAAAAATTCATTCTAAAGTAAATAATAATATTTTATATATAAATTAATTCCATGTTATTAGTTATTATTACAAAATAAATAATAGTAACAACAACAACAACAACAACGAACGGGTGGGTAGAATAAATATTATAATGAAAATCATGTATAAATTATATAAATATCTATGTGAAACTAATAATAATAGAAACATATACATATTTATATATAACAATATAATTAAATATATACATAGATTTTAATGAATAACAAAATAACTTAGTAGAATAAGAATTTATAAAATAATACAGAAAAAAAAAATGTTCATTAAAATTTTCTTTTAAGGCTCGGTCAATTAAATAATTGATTCACATAATACATAATAGTATATACTACAATATAATATACTACATATATACCAAAATAAATGAACTGTCACTACTATATAATTATAAACTATACGCTACGAAGAAAAACTATAAGAAAAATAACTCGGGAAAAATTTTGTGTTGCTAATTGACTGATGGGACGAATGACGTTTAGTAATTACCCCGGCACCGCATCGAATTGTCAGAACATTTGAACTAAGCCTATATACATATCTATATCTAATATATCATACAATAATAACTCATCATAAAATACTACATATGTTAAAAGAAAATCAAGTTATAATATAAAAAGATTTCAAGAAATCAAATAGTAATTCAATCCTAGATTGAGGGAGTGGGCGAAGGATGAGGAGAAGGTGCCAATTCGAAAAGTAATATAATTCCGTTTCATTCAAAAACAGTCAAACTTTTCTAGTTATTATTTTATTTACTATTGCCAACAAAGACGAATTTAATTTTCAAAGGCTCTGATTCTCAGTAGTAGGAAAATTTTGATTATCCTTGAAATTAAACCGGGTCATAGACCTCTTAAAGTTTTCTAATGACAGATTCACAACGAGTGTGGAGTCATAAAACGGATAACAAAAAAAAAACTGTATTTCTATTTTATTTTGTTGGATGGTGATACGATTACAAAAACTAAAATATATTGTATCAGTGTGCAGTTAAATAAATACTGTAAACATTTCTAGTGGTATTATTTAAATAAATAGATTAAACCAGATGTAAATAAATTAATAAAATTATGTGTATATATAATATGTATATAATACATATTAACCCGTAAATGCTTTATTTAATAATCCATTTTTTTAATATTCTTAGACCCCACCACCCAACATCAATACCACCAGAGTTTTTTTTTTTTAATGATCACAATCAGTAGTAGAGTAATTGTTGTTACGTACAGTGTGTTCAAATAATTCCCGGAGGAACGACATACATAGAGCTGCAGAAGTACTGTGTAATCTAGTATATTATTTAAAGTATTCAACAACTACATTTCATCATAATTCATTTCGATTTGTCAATTCATTTGCTGAAAATAAATGTGTTATTTTTTAAAATGAAAAATATATTGAAAATCGTACTGCGGTGATTAAATGCTTTATAAAACAAAGAAATAAAAGAGTTCAAAAGTAATATGGACCATCATGACGAGATGATAAATGTTTCAGAGGAATATGTTGCGCCAATTCGAATGAAATTGTCTGAGAAACGTTAGACACCACTATTTAATATAATCTTTGGTAAACGAGGTTGAAGCATTTGAACATAATTAAAAGATAGTTCTTATACAGTTTTTTAAACAAAATATTTTACTATCTACGAATTGTTTCCGCTTTCGCTTTGTGAACGATTATATTAAATAGATTGATTGCGGCGAAATGTTGCTCCTTTAATTCAATAAACAAAAGCTGGAATGAAAAAACTTTAATAAAGTTAATAAAACATTTTAAGTGGAATATACATTTCACTATTTATATTGTATAATAATACTATAATATATTGTAACATATGAATTGTAAGGGTTAAAATTACTGATAAATAAAACGTATATATTTGAATATAATAATATAGACGAGGTTTCGTATGAGGTTTCTATGGAAATTTTATATGTAAACAAATTGATATTACTTGCATGTAATATAATAGGTACTATATAGATTTTAATTTATAATATGTATATGCAATAGAATAGATATAACAAAGGGTGTATTAAAAGGTACCCGTGTGTATGCCTATTATAATATTTCTTTCTGTTTCAAAATTACCATAATTTTCCTCCTGATAGAACTATATGACAATTTCAACTAATACAATAAATTTTAAAGAAAAACTACTAGTGGAATGTTGGCGGACACCCTTTATATAAAATTCCATTACGTATAAGTGTGTATACCCAAATAAATTAAGAATAAATTTAATACTCTTTCAATTAACCCATTACATAGAAATGTTGATATTGTAAATAAATAATATATTAAAGCTATATGATTGTACTGGGTATAACTATTCGATGTATGACGCAAATGACGTCGACAAGACACCCCAATCATACATGTGGCGCGTGTGAATGTGCTTGTCATAGTAAATGTTACAGATCAACATAGAAACCCTGTGCGTGGTATGGTGTGTGTAAATGTATATTATTTCTATAAAAATAATATAATATAAAAGAGCGTACGTCAACCAATGTGTTAATGTGTTTTTAAATTGATTGAAATTTTATTTGAAATATATAAATAATAAATAAATGTAATGTAATTTTATTTATTTAATAATATTATTCGCAAATCCATAAAGCCAAACGGGAAACTTAAATTAAAAAGTAATATCATTTTATAGCATAAAAATCGATTTTTTTTTTTTTAATTAATTAATTTGTATGATTTTATACAAATTATTTTCTTTCTGTAATGAAAATACAATACAATAAAATGTAAACAGTTGATTATGTCACATTAGGTTGAAGCTTGTATACAAATATTGCATTTTATTGAATTTGACAAAATCCAATTAGTTTTCGGGAACAACAATATTTTTATTATATTATCTCTATTTTCTGTGCAGAATATATTAAAAAGTAATTTCCCATTTTTAGTCATGATTAACTTATGTATATTCTTTGTATATTTTTATATCACTTCGTGAAAAGGTAATTAAAATTTCAAATAATATGTAATATATGTAAACTGTAAAAAGTATAATGAATCCATCATAGGACAGTTTATAAATTAATTAATTTATAGAAATCTATTTTACATCATCAAATTATAATAGATTTTACTATACTATGACTATTTAATACATATAATAAATATACGCATGTACCTCATATTTTGCCAATTATTTTGTAAATTTGAATTGATTCTATTATTATGTTAATATTATGTGTAATTAATATAAATTTCAATATAGTTATATTAATTAAATACTAAATTTGTAATTTAAATAGAATAAATAATTTACATTTCTCGAATACATATACATTTATATATAGAAGAGCATATGTATATACGGCGATCGCTCCAAAAGTTTTAAATATTTATCGAATTTGTTAATAATTTTTGTACATATTTGTTTGAATTTTCATTTATTTATAAAATATTACGCAAGTTAGTGAAGTTACTACAAGTAAAACGATAATGCCATTGAACCAAACATTTATTACAGTCAAGTCAAGTGTTTTAAAAATTGTAGTAATTAAATAAATAAATGTAATTATATAATAAACAAAATAACATTCTGTTCTCATTAATATATTTTGTGTATTTATATTGGTATTTAGTTAGCTCTTTCAAATATATATTTCCAATTTAAACGTATTTATTCCTATGATTAAGTCGTCTTTCAATTTTATTATTAAATTGTGTTCTTATTATTATTATTTTATGCATAAATAATATATATGTTATATCGAAAAATAATAAAACCATAAAAAACATATCATCGGTTGTATACCATATATACATAATCACTATTATAAAAATTCATTATTATTTCATAGTGGAAGTATTGACAAAGAACCAATTTATTTATTCATATATAACAAAAAAAAAACATGTCTTACAAAGTAAGACTCTGGCAGGTGATACACCTCAAATTTTTATAACAATTATACAAGTTGTACTATAGTATTTTATAATAATAATATTTTTTGGGACCCAATATTTGTAATGGGTAATAACATGGTACCTCTAAGTAAAAAAAGAAGCCATAACGATCATGTTACTCCCGCCTCCTTCAAACCAGATAAAAATACATATACATATTTTATATATTATTTTTCAAGTATTTCATTGTAAATCTATTAGAGTATATCACTTTGGAGCCATCGCTTGTTGTCAGAGTAAACCGTTGAACATATAATAATAAATAAATTAACTTTTATTTAATACCTAAACAATTATATCAAAATAAACTAAATATTCTATTATTATACGAATAATACATATAATATTGATGTTTACCTATTTATTGACATATATATATACGTATACATTTTATTTATAAATATATTAGATGTTATAAATGTATTATCAAATTTAGCTCTATATAACACATAAATACATACTTATATTATTATATATACCATGTATATAAATACAATACACGACGACATAAATGTAAATGTATCTTTCAACAACAAAATCAATCATATCGAAATAATCGCATTACTATTCCATCAGTGACCAGATCAATTTTCAATAAATATCAAACAACCCCTCTCTCTATAGGGAAAAAAAAAAGAATTTCCCTTATAATATTTCTTATAAAATTTATACATGAAATAATTCATTTCTATTTTCACACACTTTTTTTTATATATATTATATATAATTTATATAAACAGGTAAAAGTATATAGAATTTCAAGAAATATTATTTTTTTCCTTTTTTCTTTTTTTTTATATAAATGGAAAATTGAGTCAACATTCTGAAATCTTAACCTTTTCATGTACGACGGGAACACGACCAATATATGATGGTAGCCAATCGGTGTAAAATCATATAAAATCTATGCTTGATTTCTCTTAAATGCCATCTATGAATGGTTTTGTTTTTAATTGAAAATATTTAATAATCATATAGTCGTCTAACATATTGTGTACGAATGTAGCACCATTAGATCTTAATGATATATTGTATATGATGACATCCTGATATTGAAATTAGTTTGAAAGGAAAATATTATTGTATACATATTAATATTGTATTTATAAATATAATTTGCATAGATTATGCCACGCCTGGTTCGATCAAGCTGACCAAAATATAAAATTTATTAAAAATATATTATTTATTGGTGTAGTCATGTAATGGGTAAACTTTATTTATAATGTGGAAAGTATCAAATGACCAATATTGAATGAAACAGGTGATCAATGTGTTCAAAATTAATTCAATTGTATCTCACGTGTAATATGGATTTTAAATGTTAAATGTGACAGTAGGAAATATATCAATTACAAAATTTGTTGTAATAAATAATTCATCATTTACGGATGCGAAACGTTACGCAATGTTTAGTTAGTCTGGTTATGTAAACCACTAAATAAATTTAAAAATATGTATTAACTAAAGTTATAGTGTAGTAAACAGTGGGTTAAACAATAATTTAAGTACTATATAATTAAATTATAAAATGAAATTTATATAATCATGTGATGCACAGCAAAAATAGTCGACTTTACTTTTTAATTTGTAATTTAAGAAAATGAATTAAAAATTAATTACAAAATTGTGTATTTTATAATTTACAATGTATCAATTACTTACTGAAAGCAAATTTCTGTAATACATTATGATATTTTATGAAATCTTTACAATACTATATTATATATCTATAGTTTTCAGAAAATACATTTTTGTTGAATTTTATGTGCTCGTATTAATACAATTTAATTACAAAATAAAATCTCGTATAGTATTTCAGTCATTTATAAATCTACACATTTAACACATTGAGTGCTAAGGCCAGCCAGAAACAATACAAAATATTTTAGTTATTTGTTGTTTCCTTTCCTATCCATAGATTATCTACGCAATTGTAACATATATGGTCGTCACTTCACTATTTAAATATAGCACTGTATTGCCATAAGGAGTCATTCAAAAGTGAATGATAATGTGTTTTATAATAGTAGCTATCATTCATATGTGCATGAGGTAGCTCCCCTGAAAATCTTTACTGTTATTCACATATTCGTGGCACTCAGTGTGTTAAAGTGTAATGTAAAATTTGAAGAATTTGCTGTAACTCATCAAATCAGCATACTTTTTATGTTTTATCAATTATTAAAAAAAAAGTTATCAATTATGAATTAACAAAAGTTATTAACATTTCAATTATAAACTACAACTTAATACAATATATCATCCATAATAATAATAATCCTTGTGCATTATGTGTACCATGTATTTTTAATTGAAATATTTAACATTTAAAACTGATGATTAAATTAAATATACCATACGTAAACAAACAAATGTGCATAAATTGAATTCAAAATTTATATTTGGATATCAAGAAGAAAAAAAGACAATCGGGTTAATTTATCATCAAAAAAGTTTTATATATATATAATTTCATTATGCGAGTAACATCATATTATAATATTTTCAGTTTATTATTATGTTATGGAAAAGGACGATGATTTATCTTTAATATACGTATATATATATATATAAAATATGTGTGTATGTTTGTACATATTAAATAAAATTTTAATATACAATTTATATTTATTATAATTAATCTTGTTGTTGTTTTTTTTTTATAATATAATAATCATAAATAATCATTATAAAAGTTTATGTTGTCGAGGCGGATGGGCGGGCGGTGTGCACATAATGTTTATTTTATAATAATATTTTGATAATAAAAAGGTACACATAAAATCTTTACGCTTTTAAAATGACATTTAAATTTAAAATAAGTTTTGTTTGTATGATAAAATTTAATATAAATATTGTACATATATGCGAATAAATACTCTGTCCAAAAATTAATCGGAAAAAAACTTTTTAATATATGCAAATGGCAACGACATCTATTGGTAAGCGAAAGTAGTTTTTTTTGTGCCTCCGTCGAAAATTGTATAAGACCAAAAATTGCAAAGAATTGTGTTAATTTTCAAAGATTTTAAACCGCACATGGTGTTTTCAATACGCTAACCAGAAACAAAAGGTCAAACTGCTGTACGGCAGTCACCACATGAATGACATCTTGAACTTATTGAACGTCCAGCAAATCGATGTATTTCAGTAAAAATAAATTAATTGTTTCTTTTTTTCTTAATCCATTCTCGCATTATTTTTCGAACAGCGGATTGATGCATATATAATTAAAACATGAAAATATCATTTTGAAAGACAATTTTAAGTAGAAAATATTTAACAGTTTAATTTATGATTTGTCTTTCGAAAAAAAAAAAAAATAAATAAAAACAAAAAGAACTTGACTAATTCTGTAAACATTTTGCGTATAACAAATTCATATTTAAAAATTTATTTTCATTTCAAAAAGGAAATTAAAGTAAAAGTGTCTCTCTGTTTTTCTTATTTCATTTTAATAACATACACAATTTTGTTTGTGTAAATTATAACATAAATTGCGTATATAAAATACCTTTTAGTTTAAAAATGAATGTTTAATTCTTCTTTTAAAACTAAATCTTATTAGACAATCCTTTTATCGTATATATTTGTACGAAAAAAAAACTCTTTTCTAAGCAGAAATTTTGATTACACGTACGTACTATGTTTGATTGTAAATATATATAATACATCCACAGTCAGATTTAACATCCTATTAGCATATCGGTATACGTTTGAATCAATTGAGAAATCAGTGGTTAACTCAAACTCGATTCATATATTTTAATAATAAATTATTTTCGATTTTTTTCTTATAATCATTTTAAGTATTTGTTCTTACTATTTGAAATTGTTAATAGCCCCTTAGAAACCTTAAATTACCATATAGAAAAGAAAGATACAGCCAATAATTGACCTACAAGTGTGACACTGTTAAGCACACGATATTGTTTTAGAGCATCCAACGTGCCTGAAAAGATTAAAAATATATGAGTATTTTGAATGAATGCATGTGTATCTCGTAAAATGTAATCTGTCTAAAAGACAAAATTTTTATAAATAAACTTTTTTAATGAAGCGTGTAAAAGAACAAAAATTAATAATTTGTAATTTTTACATGTCTCATATGGTTATGCTAATGAATTTCTTAACTAGCTGTGTTACACACACATGTATTAAACATACGCAATTGTTATTGTATATAAATTTTCTCAATTTTCGTATTTTCGTTATGTGTATTTTGCATTGTTTGAACTAAACTCTGAACAGTATTGAACAAAATTATTATAAATCAAATTGAATAATTAATGAAATGGTGAAAAGAAAATAGAGATAAATAGTCTTCAATTCGATAACCATAAAACACATCCGATATTACATTTCTAACACATTCCCAAACGTTTATGTTTAATAATATATTAATAATTTATGAATGTGGTAAATATATATTATTTAATAAATATTTAATTACACACTATACCCCGACATAATTTCTCACATAAGATATTTAATTATTAAACCATTAGATTCTATATAACGTTATATTGCATATATATAGCGATAATAAATGATGCAAAATGCATCAGTAGCATGTTATGTTTCCATAATTTGCCCTTAAATTGGATATATTAAAGAAACAAAATTATGTTTTATGTTTCTTTATATAAATAAAAAATTGGAATAAATATTTGTTGTGTTAAAGATACATAGATTTTAGTATGATTATTTTTCATTAGTTTATTTCATTTTAACATTTTAGTCAGAACCTTCAAATTTCAATATACGAGTGATGTCTCAATACTGTATATAAAGTATATTCAATATAACGATGACATTTATATATCCTATTTTATTTAGAAATGAATGGATACAATTTCTTTATATAAATACATATGTTGTCACGTTACAAAATATCCGTTTTATATTCTTTACGTAACCTGCATGAGATTATGTATTATGCTATATTTCTTCGTTTTTTTTTTTTTTTTGTATTTATGAACTTCACTTCAAAAAGTTAGGATACAGAATCTTTTTTTCCATTAAATATGAGTATACTACACAACAAGAAAAAAAGATATTTAAATATCAATGGCATTCATCCCACATCATATATGTATTTTCTATATATAATAATAAGTACATATACACACACATATTATCTATAATATATGAAATTTATGTTTATACTGTATAGGATATACTTAGACGGCATATTTATATTTACATCGTTAATGTAACGTACTTATAACAAAAAGTGTTACATGAATAAATATTACGTATTGGAGAGAAAATGATGAAACGTAAAATTTATAATGTAAAAGTAAAAAGTTTTTATTTAATTTCACATTTCTTTTTTTATTTATTAAGAAATGGTTTTTTTTTTTTTCTTTTTTTTATTTAAACAAATATGAAAAATATAACATATTTGAAGTATACTTTTGAGAAAAACATTTATAGAACAAAATACTCATCATATACATTTTATTATTATCAATATATATAGACATTTTAAGTAAATCGCATAATCTTGTAAATTTTTTCAAGTTTTTTTTTTTTTATGGGAAAATGAACACAAAAAGAAATACATTTGACCAGTTGTTTGTATAATAAATTTAACTATATAGTCGTCTTACATGTGTGTGGTGATATTGAATTTTTATTGAAATATACAAAAGTTTTTACAATTTTAAAATAAATATAAATACAAGGAGCCCCAAAGAGGGTGATAAAAAAAAAATATATTTTACAACTTAAATGTGAAGCAAACTCCAATTGCTAGTTGTTCTGTCAAAATTTAATTATTAACGTTGTTTAAACGAATGTCAACATAGCAAATGTTATTTCATGAACTAGTGACATGTGGTATCACAATATTCGTTACTGTCATCCTGGGGAAAAGTAACGCTCACACATTTGGAAAGTTTTTTTTTTGGCATAACCGTGTATTTCGAAATGGACTTTGCGCGCACCTATCATAATTTTTCATGATAATTGTAGACTATTAATTTCACTATAAAATAGAATATTGAATCAAAAACGTGTAGATAAAGTTAATTGTTGACCACCCACTGTCTTTCTATACACATATACACACACACACACAAGACTATAGCCATATTTTTAACAAAAAGATATATTTCTTTTCCATTTTAAATATAATAGCACAAATTTAATAAAACGAAAACGCAATAAAGAAATATTGAAATGATGTTGCCACTCAATAAAAGATAAAATCTATTGTATTCGTAATTGATTGTTGTTTTGCATATACTTTGTATACCGAAAATATACATTAAATTCGATTTCATAACAACTAAATGTGTATACGTGGAATGTCCAATGAGTTATGCTAAGCTTAATGTACCATGTTTATCAATCTATCTAATTTTTCATCATACAATTGCTTAACAAGATGACATAATTTAATTTGCATTGAACAAAGTTGCAGTTTTTTTGCATATTTATTTTACGATAGTGTTTATGTAAATTTTGAGAAAAATTTGTAATTATTATAATGACAATTGGAATGTTATAAAAGTGGCAACATAATGTCAAAGTAATGGCCAGAGAGTGCTAAATGAATATTATAATAATATATAGTAAAAGATAACAGGCGAATATTTTGGCAAGATAGGTTTTATGAAATAAATTGGAAAATAAATTTTCTTTTATAAATTTAAAAACCAAAAATTATTCATTATCCGATCGATAATTTATTGGGCAACCCACTTATATTCTATAATGTGCAAGGTCTTCTAAATTAATATATTGATATTATATATTTATTCATGTAAATAAATCAACATCTAACAAACTTATTTTTCAAAAGGTAAATGTATTAGTTTTTGTACCATATATATATTTTTTATAGGAAAATTTATGAAGTGTTTGTAAATTGTAAATTTTCAATAAGACAAAATGTTTTGGATTGTTTTAAAATGTATTTCTTATAAGAATTTATTTTAAGTAATTTTTCATATTGTGTCATGTGTGTGGATCAATATAAATAATGAGTGTGTGTAGCAAAACAATTTATCAATAAAAAAAATTAACTATTTATTTATTTGTTTTTTTTTTAAATAACTTCTCCTGAGAGTCTACGTCTAGCCTTATATATTATTTTATGTAATTTTTTAACATTGTGTCATGTGTATATGAATTCTCAATGAATGTTATTGCGGGGGATGGTGGACTGATGTGTAGTAAAACAATTTATCAATAGAAAATTTTTTAAAATAACTTGTCCTAATAGTCTAGTCTAGCCATCCATATATATATACATTTACCCTACAATGTGTTTAAATGTATATATTTATTTAATACGCACATTGCAAAATCGATTCAAATATATGCTTATAATATCCATCTATCATCAACAATAACATTTTATATGTAAATTTATTTTATTCAATTTTTTTTTCGATCATATATATATATACGTTGTAAATTCAATCAATACAATGACCCCACATTCAAATTTACATATATAATTTTATTTAAATACATAAATAATACCTTTTTAACCAAACAATTGAAAATAGATACACCATATAATAATATAAGAGTACGTATCGTATCGTTGTAGTAATACTATCACATAATAAATAAATAGCGAAGTGATGTGTTCGCCAAATTTACGTCTCAAGAAACTATATGTAATTTTATAAGACAATTGTTTAAATTCCTATATATATAAAAACAGTAATATCGTATTATTCATATTGAGTTGAAGTAAAATATGAATAACAGCAATTTTTTCTTATTGAAAATAAGTTGCTGTCGAAACTCGTCTATTTTAGCGATCATCACTGTATATATATATATATACTCCTACTATATATGTCCAATTCCTATGATATCAATTTATCAACCAGCTTTTATGTATGCAAATACAAACATTTTCGTTTTATCCAATATATTTTATTGTGAAAATATTTATACTATAAAGGCAAAAAGAAAGCACACGTTCTGCATTTATCTGAATAATAGTATGTTTTGAAATGACCCTTGAAATCGATATATGTATATAAAACTGGATTGTCTGTTTAAATTAATTTACCAATTCCAATATTATAAAATAACAATGAAGATAAATAAATAATCTTTAAGTTTCAAGTTCACTTTAAAATTTTATGATATTCTATATACAAATCTTGAATTGTGATATTAGTATTTATTTTAATTAAAATTATTGCAGTAAACCTAAAAAATAGACCATAAGACATGATTCATGTAACATATGACCTAATAAAATCGCCCATTGTTTTAGCAGCTGTATTTTTTTTTTTTTTGGCTTTACAATACTTATTTATTTTTATTTTTTTTCATATTTGGGTTGTGTTCTAAATATATTTCTTTCTATTGCTATTGTACAACTGTAAATAAAAACTTGTGTTAGTAAATTATTAAATAAAAAGAAAGCACTTGGCATAATTTAACATTATAGAGTTTTATATTGTTGGACAATGTCCAAAAAAGCTTAAATTTTCGTCGTATATCCTATTTTGTTTTATACATTTCAAATATGAGACACTTTATATTTATTTGTTCATATTAACCCATATTTTTTCTTTTAAAATGTATGCCTTCAAATGTACAATCAAATCAATCAATAGCAATTAGTATATAATTAAATATATCCAAATGTGTATGTATGTCTTTTACCCTAAACCTAATACCATATAACACTTCTCTATACAGATTTTATGTATTGTTTTCATTCAGTAGAGTCTCAACCCATAATAAAATACATAAATTTATATGTACATCTTTCGTATAATATCCATATTAATAATTCTCTTCACGTTTTTACTGTACACATTTTATCTACTCTAAATAAAAGTATACATACAATGTAAAATTCTTGTACTATATATAAGTACTTTTTGATATACGTTTTATACTATTTTATCTATCCCTATATTCTATGTATGTATAAAATATAGGTATAAACTAAATTATTACTTGTAATTATTATTTATTAACTCTCAACAGCTTTTTCCTGTACTCTATATATTTGTCCCAGGCAAAATCATTAAATTGTACAAATAAACACGGTTAATCGTAAATTACTTGAAAATTGAATTAAAAATATCGTTCGCTGTATAGAAAACTAAAAAATTTAACTTTAACACTAATCGTAAATCTTAATAAACCATTATTTAATTATTTGATTGTTAAACTACTTCTGTTTTGTATATATAAGAATGACTTACGAGGTATTACTAAAACATTATACATTTATTTCACAAATAATTTACCATTGATGATAAACACCCGATTCATTCATATCAGAATCAGTTTGTACCGAAAAGTCAATGATTTAATAATTTACCGTGTCTTCTCGTTTATATTGTATATATACACAACATGTAAAATTATGATAATACAAACAAGTATCTGTTATTCAACTGGATACAAATATGTTGTTTGAGTAGATAAACGTGATTTAATGTGAAAGAAACGTTGATGACACATAAAAGATATATTTTGTACATTACGTGTTAATTAATTGTCCTAAAATGTTACTATACATATTTATACAATATATGCTATTTGAAGAATTTGCCATTCGCATATTAAAAACACACTTTCATACAAGTTAAATGAAAAGCTATGCCTTATAATAATTAACCAAATTAATATAAAAGGAAATGTGATGCAATTAAGTAAATGTGGTTGGTGGTTGTGGTGGTGGTGGCTAGAGAGAATTTAATAAATGAACAAAAAGTATTATAGAACTATACAGATGATAACCATAGGATAATTCGAGTAAGTACATATGTACATAATATATTATTTTGTATTATATAGATAGACGACATTCACATAAACAGAACAAACCTTAAATGGTATTGAAATTCAATAACAAAAATTTATTACCTATTTATAAATATATTCTCATTAGACCCTGCAGTTATTCAATTTATTATATACCACAATATGTATTACCTGAGGGAATGTACACACCACTATATAAAATTTATTAAAATATATGTTATCATAGAAATACTAATGTGATCAAAAAATATAGGGATTGACTTATTTGTAATCAAAGTGTGGAAAGTTTTTAGTATATATGGTTGGGTACAACTGTATTTCTGCACTCAAAATTGTACTGCATTTACCTGTCTCTTGTAACATTTATGGCAATGTTATAACATCGATAATATAGATGTTGGCCATGGAATCACTTTAGAATATCAATTGATTCATATCAATAATAATAGATTTTTATGTATATAAACGTTTAAATTACTCAATTTGAAACAAACGTGAGGTGATTTTGATTTATGCAATTGGACCAATAATGATAGATGGATTTACAATGTTTAAATAGGTTTTACAATTTGAAGAATATACTTTGATGAATAATTTCATTTTATAGATGAAACTATATAGTTCATACTATATTTGCTGACCATAATATTATAATCGTATGTACAAGCTTTTGAAATACATCATTATTACGTATTGTACGCACATGTTTATTTACATGATGAGGTAAAATTGTTTTCCTGTCTTTATCTCTAAATAAATACAATATTATATATGTGTACTGTAACTATATATCGTTTGTGTATATGTACAGGAACATAATATCAAATACTTCTCACTCTATATTTATGTATAGCCTCTACCTACATATACTCCGCATATAACATAATAATCAATCAAATCAATAAATAAAAACACCAAAAACCAATATAAACTATAAACATTACTTAAGGGCAATTTTATTATAACAACAAAATCAAAAAAGCAAAAAAAGGAAAAGTTAAATAAAAAAAAAAGACAATAACAACAATGAAAATAAAGAAAATAAATAAAAAAAAAACAAAAAAAAAAGAATCAATATGATTTTTTGTTATTTCTTCGCAAGACAAATAATAGCAAATCATTTATTGTCATATATATATACAAACAATAAATAAAATAAAATAGAACATCGCAGAAAAAATGTACGCAGAAAATTGGAATAAAATACAATTGTTCTTATCTCATACTTTTGTCTTTGTTATATATATTCCAAATGCTAAATGTAAGAAACACTGGAACTGTATATAGTAATTTGTTGAACGATTATTTGAAATTTAAAATTGTCAAGAATCTTATTATTTATTTATGTTTTGCATTCTAATATACTATATAAAGACAATAACAGATAGATGTTATAATTCTTTTAAGCCTATACAATAATTTACGTTGGGCAAGTTTCCACTGGACTGAACTGCTTTTCCTTTTTTTTTTTTTAAATGCTTATAAATCTGCACATGAATATATCTCAAAAATCATAGCGGTGATCATCAACAGATAGAGTATGTGTTGCTTACTTATTGTAAATGCAATAACCTAATTGTCATATCCACATTATTAATACATATCATATAAAATTTAACCTGATTTAAATCATGTACTGATCACGTTGTTATTATATTCCATTTTTTTTTCTTTCTACATTACATATACTATGTATAGTTACTATCAATGTCAATATAAATTGTGTAATTGTGCACAAGAGTTCAATTGATGTATTGTATAATACACTTATAGATATTACATATATTGACATGTTCATTGTTGGAATAAAATAATTTTATATGAGCGCGTATTTTTCTGGATAAATAATATTTGTTTGAAGAATATAAAATATAAATAAATAAATAAAATTCAAAAAATAACTTATTTGTATATATTTACAAGTTGACACATGAATAAATTATTCACTTCAATCGACAAAATCTATACATTTGAAATATATTTTACAATATATAATAAACTTATGTATTATACATGTGTGAATACAGCGTCGTCTATTCGAAAATTAACCGGAATGGATTAAGAAAAAATGTAAACATTTTTACGTATTCAAAATGCGCTGCCTCCAAACTGAAATAAATCGTTCAACAAATGCATCGTCCACTTGACTTTGTCTATGTAATTTCCGTTAGTCTCACTGAAGATTTGTCTTTTTACTAATTTACACGAAATCACACACACTTTTTCCTTGATAATCGTTGTTGATGACCGGATCTCACAATACATACATCAATCAGCAGCCAATAGTAACCATTATCAGATCCATATATTAGAAAATCACTCCGGTAATTTTTAAGACAAAGTGCCAGTAATACAATAAAGATATAGTTTAAAGTTTTTTTATTATACTACCCCTTTGCAAATATTTTTATATTTTATTATAATATGAAATTATTGAAAACAAAAAATTATTACTATTTACATTAATTTTGCAACTCGCATAACTAAAACATGAAATCAATTCACACAAGAAATTTCATTAGACTGGAATTCAACAAAACGCAGTTACAACATATTGTATAAAATTTTCCATACTAAATTGGATTCTGTTTTCTAAAAGAATGGATTCAGTGTCAAAAGTATTAATTAAACAATTGAATAAAGATGATAATAACAATAAACTGTATGTTTTTTCGAATATGTGTGGGAAAATAAAATTATGTACAAATTTTAATGAAATGCAAAATTAATGTCGTTTCGATAATATCGGTTTAAACTTATTGTATATATTTAGCAATCACACCCCCGTCGTTACGAATGTGTTTTTTTTTCCTTAATCATATGCATTTATCAATTTTATATCATTATTTATGGAACGTTACATATACCATACATGATGATATAGAGTAACGTATATATCAATATGTATACACTTATAAAGATTGTGTATTTCGATTACTTTAATTTTGTAAAATATAAAACTCATATAATTTTTTATTTTATATGCAATATTTTTTATAATTTTATGTGCTACAATTTTGTTGTTAGAAAATTATATAATATATATTTTATTTATATCAAAGTATCGTCATTACACAGCGCAATGTTTAAGTTACTTTGAGAATTATTAAGTATTACAAATAAATAATATTGAGAAAGACAAACACAATATATATTGATCTTATATTTTGTGTATATTATTTGTGAATATCAAAGTTAAAGATTTTTCTAACATATACTAATAATAATATTTATTTATAATAATTAAGTATAAATATCTCAATAAAAGTTTTACTTAAATTAATAATTATATACATCATATAAAATAGAAAACTCAGTGACACGGTAGGTAACGTTCATGCAAATCTTGCGAGAAGTTTACCTGGATTTTAATAACAATTTTTCGGTATTTATTATAATACTAAAATTTTTGAATTGGAGTTAACATACGTTTGTTTATGAAATCAAGATACTTATCATTTTGTTACTGTAATGAATGTTTGGTAGAGGCCATAAGTTCCACTTATCCAGTAACATAACTTGATGATGATGATAAGCATAAATAATGTAACATTTCTTACAAAATATAATTCATTAGTAATAGATTCATTTATTTATTTATATAAATCATCATATCATATTTAATTATATATACATCATATAGCCTATGGTAATACTATAAATTTAATTAGTTATGTCTGTGTAAGACTCTAATTATGAAGTGTTTAAAAAAAACTTTCCATTATTTTCCTCCCTATCTATATATGTATACTTAGACAAATGTTAATTTGAAATAAGAATTTTTTCTAAAGTTAACTTTCTTATATAATTAATTTAAAATAAAATCTTTTTATAAAGAATGTCCCAGAATGCGACAGCCATACGACAATACTATATATAAAAACAATTGGGTATTATCGTTTGCTAAAATTTGTCTTCAGTTCATCTGGATTCTCGAATCTCCTCATCATACGCTAATAGTTTAAAAAAAACTTTAAATCCCGATTTTTTTGTGTACCTTCATGATAAAGTCAAATTGTTGTTATATAATATTTTCCGACTAAACATCATCTAATAAAATTTAGCATATTAACACATATGGCTGAGCAATCTAATACATCCTGTTTTCTGACATAATATATATCTTTATTTACATGTATTTTGTAATTAAATTTGTAAAACTATATAAAATTCAAACTTTAACCCTTTAACATATCAAATGTGCCGGCGGCAGTGTTTTATCCATATTATATATTTATATAATATTATATAATACAAGAAAGTTTGCAGATGATTGATTTTTAAAAATCATATATAAAATTATATTTTACAATGCGCCGCCGGTGTGTGGGCTCTTACCGTAAAGGTTTATTTATTTATATTACTTATACATTACATAAATCATACAATTTTTTATCGTTTGTTATACCAATACATAATACATAAATAAATTGAAAAAGCTAATTTATGTAGTTGATAGTAAATCAAATTGACATTTAATATACGTACGCGTATACAAAATATATATGTACCATTAGATACAGGTACACTTCATATAAAATATATATAATGATTGTTACACAAGTGTATAAATATAAAAACATTGAAAAAAATAAAGATAATGAAGTAAAATGATATATTAATATATGGCTGTGTAGCTGTAGATGAGAATTTGCACGTAGTACGTAGTAAAATAAAAACACAATTTTCGTGTACAATAATAATATGTCATTAATGTTTTATAAACAACATTTAGGTATATAATAATATTTGTTAATTTTGTGTAATATAAAAAAAATGTTATATTAAATAAAATAAAAAAACGAGTTATAATAACCATCATAAGAAAAAATAACATATTAGATTACAACAAGTATTGTATTATTTTATGGAGTTATAAAAACGAACACACATATAAAATTATTACTATGCTAAAGAAAAATGGCACAACTGTAAAACTTTTTCCATACCAAAATTAGAATTATCTAAATGAAATATTTTTTAACAGTAAAATTATAAGTTATTATATCAATGAGTTGGTTGCGAATTCAATGATGATAACAAATCTCAGTTCTCTAAATTGAAACAAGACGAAGCCGAACTTACAATTTTGTGTGAATGTACAGCAAAATATTAAATATTTTGATTATCTAATCGTTATCTTACTTAGTAAATTTGACTTAAACGTACTAGCATCACATCGCGTACAATAACTTTGCTTTGACATTTACCATTCGTATATGAATTTTTTTCATTGATAGTAAACAAAAAAAAAACAAGCAACCACCCTATTTTCCAATTGAGACTAATCTTATACAACAATGGGCTTTATTATTATAGTGTAAAAATATAGACCCTTGGCACAATTGGGATCGTTTTTTTTTTTTTTTTTCTATCAAATATCCACCACAAAAAAATAAGGGCTATAAAGTGTGATTTATTACCGAAGGATTATAATTGCAAAATTGTTAAATTTAAGCGTAGTATATAAAAATAATTTTCAGTTGATTAAAAAATTCCAACGGCAGTATGAAGAAAAAAAGGGACAGTGCACAATATAAAATAAAGTGAATTTTTTATATTAAGGTTATTTTATAGAGTATTTTGTGGTAACACGTACATTCCTTACTGATGCAATGTTAGCACGTTAAAACTAAAAGCGTTAGGTATGTGATTGACTTTATATAAAATATTAAGCATCGTCGTTTTATATAGCTAATCAATTTTACTATATTTATACACAGCCCACTTAAAAGATTATAAGAAAATTGCCAGTAATGGCATTTTGCTAAACCGGCGTCTTTCACACAGGTTACTACTGAAACTTTCATTTATTTTTAAAGGTTATACACATATCGTATAATATGACGGCAAATTGAAAAGAATTCAGTTTATAGATATTACCTCCTCAAACCACCCTCAAATATATAGTAAAAAAATGTATATATAAGTTTTTCTTATACTTCTTATTTTCTTTGATTTATGATAAAAGGACTACGAACTGATGTAATTTCAGAAAGTGTATCTATAAACATAATAAAAAAATAAATAATATCTGTTAAGAATATGTTACACGTGTTAGAATCGGACATACGGTCAAATACTTTGAAATAGATTTATGCATGAATATGTTCCATACCATTCGTCGATGCTTTTCTGAAATAATTTATTCTTTATCCTACAAACGGTTTCTATTTTTCTATAGTTACAATTTTTTTCTATGTATTTTGTATAGAGAGAAGTATTTGTTATCAAAAGTTAAAGGTGAATTTTCTAATAAAAAAAAAAAAAAAATATAATTTGTACATTTTGCTTAACATTTCTGAACTGGGCTATAATTTTATGTATTTATGTAAGAAAATTGTTACAAAAAAAATAATAAAAGGTTAAAGTTAAAAAAGAAAATATTATTATTAACTTATTTATAAGAATTTACGTTGTTATGTACAACACAACGTACGTATATTAATAATATATGTAGAAGACAAAAAATTTCATTTTACTTTCTGTCTTCTACTACATACATAAATATATAGATTAAGTTATATTTTAATATTTCAAAAATTATTTTTATTTATACAATGTAATATATGTGTATAAGGGATACAACAAACTAAGAAAGTATACACATAAGTAAAATGTTATAGGTTTTGATGTGAAAGTGAATAATAATTAACTGACCCATAAAATAAAAATTAACAACGTATCGTTGTATCAAAATGAAATAACAATATTAATTTTTTATCAAGTGATTAACATTTATCGAGTGTAGCTTATGAATTCCATTTCGATAGAAACTTGGTGGTGAACGCATGTAAATATTTATCAAATTATCTTGTGAGAGGCGATGATCGTCCAAATTAGATTGTACGGATTTCCATGTGTGGTAATCAAGAGGGGCTTATAAAATCTCATAAAACACATCGTAGTCAGTAACACTTTCACAGTACTAATCGTTTTTGAAATGGATGATGATGTTGGTGTTTGCCGTATCTATAAGTTTATTTGATGCATTATGCGTTGCTTCAGCTAATTTGTTTTTTTATTTCGAAACACAATGTGATTTGTGGCTATGTTGCTTTATTCATTTCCTTTCAAGAAAAATACTTCAGAAAATTATTGAAATGTTTGTTGAAGCTTAAATAGCTTAATTTGTGTATTTGATCTGAATCTGAAGTGATTGATGTATCATTAGCTGCTAAAATCTGGTGAAAATGTTACTGATTATTCTATCCCGCCATATTCATTATGCAATCAGATTGCCATTTTTTTCTATCGATGTTACTGTTTTTCATCACTACAACTCTTCATGCAGAGTAGCTGAAAAATGTATTCCCAAATATAATATTGTATCGAAATTATCCACCATTTTTGTCTATCGAAAAAAATTTCATAACTTGCCTGCAATGAATTAGCAAAAGATTGAAAGAATTCAAATGGAAATTATTCCAAATGAAAATATATTCTTCTGAATCGGCATAAACTTTCAAATACAAATAACTAATATTATGTAAATCAAAAAATTATTAATACAGAAAGATATAAAAATTTAAAGAAACAAAAAAAAAATGTTCACTATTTAATTAATTTTGTTATTCATTGAAAATTGAATTGTTTATATAGTCGAATGATTAAATTTTTATTATATGTTCATTTTATTTCATCACATTATACGCATTATGGTAGACCATCTGTCCGACAAATAACGTGAATGGATTAAGAAGAATAAAAAAAACTAACTATTAATGTAGTGTTTTATAATACAATACATTGGATTAAGAAGACCAAGTATTCTGGTTTGTTTTTCGAATGAATTTTTTCGCCGTCAACTAAAAAACAATACATTGAATCTTCGATGCCGCGTCACTCAAAAACTTATGTCGTTTAGACAAAACAAGCAATTTTTCAAACGTTTTCTAGTTGTTTACACATTTTTTCGACCGTCACACACTGCTATCTCTTAATGTGTTATATTTAGACTTACACTCAAAAAAATGCCAATAAACTTTAACAGTTTGCGTTCACAATCACTCAGCTGGCGCCAATAACTTTCGTTATACCAAATTCATATAATAGAAAATTCTTATGGTTATTTTTCAGCCACACAGTGTATTTATGTATACATATATAATGCTACAGAAAAAAAAAAAAAGTTTACTGACTATACTATTAAAAAATGTCTGACCTAAATTCATTTCATATTTGTTTAAATAATGTAATTGCATAGCCAATAAGCGGCGCTACTCTCAATTTATATATATTTATTGTACATACAATATTCTACATATCTTTTTTTAATAAACATAATTTATTATTTAAATATACAAAAAAAAAATAGAAAAAAAAAATGAAATTACTTTATAACAATAATAATATATAAGAAAAAGAAAATATGTCCATAAGGTACGTGTAACGTATACATACATAACAAAATAAATAAATAAATAAATAAATAAATATTGTCTTGACTTCAAATTTCGTATATAATATTTCCATTTACATTTACATTATGAACAGAAAAAAAAAAATTGAAATTCATTTGAATCTTATAAATTTATTATTGTTATATACAAAAATATTATTATATTAGTATATTATGTACTCGTATATATATATGCAACAGGTTACAAAATTAATGTATCTTTTTTTTTTTTTTTTTATTTATACCTTATGTACACACACCAATAGTAACACATAAATACATAAATAATGCACATATGTATATTCATAGACACATAAATTTCATTTTCCAATGTAACTCTGTAAATAATTTTCCATTTCAAAGAAATATTTTCAAAACATAAAAAAAAAATATAGTGTATTTGTAGTATGAGAAGAAAAATTAAGGAGAAAAGATTTTCAACGGACATAAGTGTACGCATGAATTTTCCCCAAATTGAGTATGGTGTATGGAAGGAACGAAGGAATGAATGAATGAATGGTGATGTGTACGAAAAGAAAAACAAAAAATTTTCCACAAACATTTCATTTCTCAATTCTTCGAATTATTTTCATTTTAGTAGCTTGGCAATTGTTCACATAACAACATACACTCAATACAAAAATATAAACATAAACACATCCATAAATTTAATAGGATTTTTACTATTTCGAATTTTAATATTCACACACACACACACACGTTAAGTGTAAAATTATCTATATTAAAGTTATATTTTATATATTTAATAATAGAACACACATATATATATATATTTTGTTTATTTACAAATATTGTGTGTATATATGAAAATTGGAAAACGTGTCCTTTGACTTTGAATTTATGAAATAAAAATAATAGTTAAAATATATATTTGTTTTCAAAATAGTTTGTGCGTGTCTGTTTGTGTGTGTGTGTATTATTTTTTTGTAATGAAAAATTGGTCTTAAGTGTTTTTTTTTCTTTCATTTTCATTTGTATATTTATTTAAGTGTTCAATTTTCTAATTTTTCTTTTGAAGAAAAAAAAAAAACCATTTGTTTTATATATGTATTATTTTGAAATATGTGGAATATGTGAATTGTAAATGTTTTTTTTTTATTCTTTTCTCATTCATTTTCATTGTGTGCGGCGGTGAAAAACAATAAACAAATAACAATTTATATTAGAATATATAGTAGTTTTCAAAATAAATATTTGATATTTAAAAACAATTAAAGTTTGAAAAAAAAAAAAAAAAAGGTATGTGAAAATAAATGTGGGTTTATTTTTTTACTTATTTTTAGTGCTTTGTTACATTAAATATTGTTGCTCTCATTCATTGTAATATTTAAAATACTTATTTGAAATGTTATTGTGTATAACCAACAAAAAACAAAAAAAAAACTGATAAAGTTATTTATAGAAATTGATAGTTAAAAACCTCATTTAGATTAATGAATTCTTTTTTCGCATCTCGATTTTGTGGTATATCATCCGTTTTTTCCCTTTTTTATATATTAATCAATCTTAATAATTATAAATAGTAAAACAAATGCTTAGTGCTTATGACATTTTTGATTTCAGTTTAACTATTTGGTAAGAAATAAGATTTAAATTTTTATCCATTGTAATAATGTTCATGTAATAATATATTTTGATTGATTTTTATACTTTTGCTAATTTATAAATTGTAGTGGTTTACTTAGCACACTACCAACCATACCCGGCCCGTCATAGCATAACATGCCAACCATTCTGTAACCAGTCATTTAACTATCGTAGAAAATGTTGCACTAGATTTACACAACCAATTTATTTTAAAACATAATACATGAATTTACGTAAAATTATATGAACAAAAATAAAATAATAAATGTTAATTCAAACTTGACGGACGGTTTGTGTTAATTATTTAATTAAATTGAACAGTTTGAGATTTATTCAAATTATAAATTAAAGCTTATTATAAAAAAAAACAATTCTGTAATTAATCTTCTTGACCTATATTTCACAAAATCATCAGCTGAATGGTTTTAACATTGAACTGTTTTTTTTTTTATCACAAATAACATCGAAAAAAAAACTAATAATCTAAACATTATAAAAGTTATCCTACTTTGTGTCTGTCGCGTTTACATTCTAATCATACAATAGTATTGTCACGACTTTATTAAAGATCAGTATAACCACCACCACGTACCAATTGATATTACTAATATATTTTATGAATTATGTAATAGTTGTTTTCTTTTGGTAATCGCCAAGTACTTATAAGTAATTTGGTTTGAGTAAATGATGATTTTTTTTCTTTCGATCACATATGCAAGTAGTTATGCGGAGCAAATCTCATAAGGGATGGATTTTTTGACATATTGATGTCTCTAATGTTGTTTTTTTTTTTTATTATTAATTAAGATTTAATTTTATTTAAGTTAATAAAATTGATTTGGAAAAAAATTTTAGTATTTTTAGATTATTTTTCACTTCTGTCATATTTTAAATTACTTGTTCTTTTGGTAGGTTGTTGTCCCTGCTAAATAAGTATACTTATAAGTACTTGACGATTACCATAAAAAAAACGTCTAATGTCGAATGTATCAACACCCACCGGTGGTGGGTCACATTAAAATTCAATTCTAATCTAATATTTGTACATAATAATAACATACTGTTGCTATCGATTTATTTCTTTATTATTACCTATGAAAAGGTCTATCAACGCGTAGACCAAAACACTGCGGTGTTTTTGTTAACAATTTTTTAATTCAAATATGCACATTTTAATTCCACCTAATGTATTTAACATATCCAAATGTTTACTTACAGGTAGATCACATGCGAACATGACATAAAAATAAAACATGATTTTTTAATTAATTTTTATAATTTACATAAAATAAAAGTTTTGGTTATAAATATTTTATTTTAAATTTTTGTATAATTTATAATAAGAAAAGTTAAACCTTTATTTTAGATTGTGTTTATGTATTTTATGTTTCTTCATTTTAAATTATTATTAATATATATTTTCACCCTTATCATATATGGGATATAAATGGAAAACGGAAACCAATTTTATATGTAAATAATACTTTGGTAAAATAGTTTGAAATTTCGAATCAAATTAAATTAATATATAAATAATAATGTAATAAATGAATAGTCATAGCCACCGTCGTCGATCTGTTGTATTTTTTAATCTTGATTAGCATCATATTGTATGCGTGATGTGAGACATAATTTAGATTTTAGAATGATAAGGGTTAATAATGAAATCGTATAACTTATTTGTTTTTTAAATAAATTTTATATGTTTTGTAGGTTTTTTTTTTACATTTTTTATAGAGTAGTAGTTCGGGTTTTGGGTGTATGTAAGCAAACTTCTGGATACCGTGTGGGTATATCGAATAGAGTTTCTCGGTGTTTCAATCCAATCATTTTATCTCTTTTTAATACTTCTCTACTCTGTATCTTATCAGATATGTCCCTTCGATTTTTCATTAAATATTGTAAGTGTATTGTGAAAATGCCCAGAGTAGCACCTCCATAGGACTTTTCCCAACTACGTTCTTTTTATATTATGTGATGTAAGTAGAAGATATATTTTTTTTGTAATGGATTTCTAGTATAGTTAATTAAAGTTCTTAGGTTGTATGTAAATGGAATTTATAGAAGTCGTATTTTTTTAAAATTTTATTTAAATAGGTAATGAAATAATATATTGTTTCTGTCTGGGGTTTGTTATTTTTTTTTTTTTTAACATTGAAGAATAATTTTATAATTTGAGACATAGAATAAATTAATTGCAGGTAACCTAGGGTTACATAAATATATTATATATGTATATAAAATAAATATTTATTATACATCAAAGTAAAAACCTTTTATATTTTATTATAACATTACGTCGTTACATTGACTAAATTTATAATTTCATCAATTACTTATACATTTGTATAACAATTTCTATAAATTGAAGACGATATAGTATATAATGGAACAACTTTATTATCGACTTAATAAATAATGGTTTTGTTGTAGGCGGTGGCTGTTTTACATGTCTGAGATACAATGACGAAATTAATTTTTTATATTCACTAATTTTTTCGTTTTTTCTTAGTATTTAATAAGTTTAAAATAATATTATATATTTTTTAATTACAAATAGAATATTAAATTATAGTTGGAAACCCTGTTTTTGATTGGATCTTGATATTTAGATTCATTTAGGTTTAATCTCATCTGTCACAATAGACCGAATCAAATAATATTATATATTGTAATTTTAGGAGTTAAATTAAATAAGATATTATCAGTATTATTGCACCGAAAATATAAGAATAAAACGATAATTTAATTGTGACACGATACTTTAAAATTAAATTTTTCACCTAAATAAAACTACATCATTCATCAGAACATTAATTAAGCAATAAAAATAACATAGTAAAACTATATAAATATTATGTTAATTATGTGTTTACATTGTTTTTGAAAAGTTTTACACATTTTCTTAAAATATTAGAATTTAATTTATTATTTAAATATTTATATACAGGGTTGAAACGATTTACTGGAGGGTAATCAATTTTACAAAACTAACTATAGTTATAATATAAAAGGGCTATTCCTTCTAATCCAGCGATTTCCTTTTTTCACCAAGAAGCAGTTGTAACAACATCTCATCATTGTCTTAAAGGTGTTAAAATAACGTAATTATTTATACAATTGCAATTGACACATTACTATTTCATGTTGATGTAACAATGAAAGAACAAATTCTAATACTTCATGCATTTCCGAGCAGCCCGAATGTTTACGTTTCCGATGTCCGGGTAAAACCAAACGAAAATTATCTCGATGCTCAAAGCTGTTTCTAATATAGTACATTAACGTATAATATAAATCATGTATAATATTATTCCACACCCCAGATACAGTAAATTTATATACAAAATATTATAAAATATTGTATATACTAAATTCTAAAATCTAATTAATAAAAGTAATATTATAATATATTTTAGATAGATAGATACAGATGTTGCGAATTTCGCTTCTGAATTTGGATGATGTGTTACTTGTTTCTGTCTTGTGGTTGTGTGTGTTTATTTTATTAACTTTCCCATTGTAGCAATAAAAAAAAAATAATATACACATAAACAACAAACTGACGTTAAATTATAATTTTGTTTTATTAAAATATACACAAGATTCGTATTTCATGTATATTTAATTTAAATTAATAAATTCAAATGTATGTATTATATGGAATATATAATAATTACATATAACAAATACAGATATATGTAATATATATAAAATAGCAATAGATAGATAAGTAAGCTTTATATATATACAAGATGTAACATACTTATATGTATACATTACATATTTATAATATATATATTAGATGTTCGTAGTATACATTATTTTAAAACAGATTCATATTTTTAATAATACAATATAATATACATAAAGTGACAGTAAAATATAATATTTTATGCGGTAAATTTAACAAAATAATAATATTGTTGTACATAAACAAAGTATTTATATAATTGCAGTGATGAGGCAGCATGAGAAAAATAAATATGATCATAAAATATATACCAATAGAATATTAGTCGTGAATATTCGCAGACTGTTCTTGTGTAACCATCAATTTAAAAATTGAATATATCTTACAAAATTGTTGTAAATTGATTTATTGATTTTACAAATTTATAATATAGTTTATTGTTGCAATAAAACATAATCCTATATACTCTAAATATGAATACGATTATTGATGTTGTATTTCACTTAACGCGACGCGTCACTGGGTGTCCTCTTTCTCATATATTGTGTATTATATATTGTAAAATGTATGGAAAATGATAAATTCATAAATTCATAAATAGGATTATATAATATTCAACAGGGTAATTCTGAAAATGATGTATATATATATATATATATATATATATCTTTTGTATAACATACAGCATCGTCGTAATGCATATACACATTTTTAGTATATAATGAAAATCTAACTGAAGCATGAAACACAAGTACTTATTACTTATTGTTAGTACTTACATATTAAATACTATAGTATATTCTATACGTAAGTTAAACGAGTATTATCAAACAAAAAAAAAATTAATATAATTCAATAAAGGAAATATTAGGTAAGTGCAAAAATAATTGCAGATATTGTTATTTACTTTGAGTTGCACTTTTGACTTTAATAATAATCATTTAAATCGTATACGTCCATCATCACTAGAACGCACCACCACCAATAAACAATTCGAAGTATCTCAAAAGAACTAAACTAAAAAACCATATGGATTTTATATAGGACGATATTCCGTGTAGTGATCGATAAAAAAAAAACGCACTGACAAACATCAAACCTTAAGTGTCATACAAGTGACTCTGTATAAATGCAAGGAACATGGTTACGACGTATTTATACCTTCAGAAGGATCTCTTGTCGCGACTATGATCTTGTAAGTTGAGCAACAACCAAGTAGTAATTGCTAAAACTATTTGCTTGATCCTTTAAATTAGTTTGCTTAGCATTTATTTATTACATTTGAAATTAAGTTCGTCATTTGTTGTTAACATAATTATGCTAGATATTTCCATCTCAAAGAAGTATTTTCAACCAATAACACGAGCATGAATGTAAATGTTATACCCAGTGGAAAACATATCCTAAATGCATTATATATTTTATATGCATTTTAATATGAAATAAATATTTACTTTTCCTATAATCTGATAGCACTTTATATTTATATAATATACATATTTGATTTTGACACATATAATGCAATTTAAAATGGTGGCATAATAATTCTGTTCAATAACATTAATGTTATTTTAACTAAATCTAGAATTAATATGAAATAGCTGTGTTTTATATGAAAACAAACACATGCATTTTTAAATTAAAGGCTTACAAATTATAAACAACTATATGAACATACAAAATGTGTATGTACACAATTGTATACTTATCTAAAAAGAGTGAAAGCAATATCCAATTATATACAGTATAAAATTTATCGAAACACTCTAAATATCCACAGATTTACAGACATTGCAAATTGTGTATTTAGAAGATACAACAAATTGATGAAAAATATAAAATATGTAATTGGTTGATTGTTTTACAATTTTTCATTACAAAATACTCTAATCCATTTTGAAATAGCTACATAAAATATTTCGAAAATGTATGTGCCATTAAATTCTTTTTTGGAAAACAAAAATTGTTCCTTTGACCATGTCGCAGCACACAAACGGGAATTTTATCATATTGGTTGGTCAATTTTTCCAAATTGTATTCTTATGCTATATTTACCAGAATAATAGATATTATAGAACATAAAAATCCATATGTTATTTATACAATACAATAATACATAATTATAATATTACATATCGTAAAAAGAAAACATAATTTGTTTCAACTCACTGTACGCCGTCGTATA
This sequence comes from Bibio marci, assembly GCA_910594885.2. Classification (NCBI taxonomy): domain Eukaryota; kingdom Metazoa; phylum Arthropoda; class Insecta; order Diptera; family Bibionidae; genus Bibio; species Bibio marci. The sequence goes on from OU343117.1 coordinate 41,307,332, forward strand.
CGCTATATAATATGTAACGTCTATGCTATAAAAAAAAAAAATATATATATACACCATTAACTATAAAACAAAAGTATTTTAATAAAAGTTAGGCAAAAAAAAAAAAGTAATAGAACAACTTTTATAGTATTAAACTTTAATGAAATAAATGAAGAGTTTATCGTTTAGAGTTGTGTACGTAAATATGTGTTCATCATCGTTTTCGTCGTATTCTCGTGCTATGCTACGTATACCTTTTAATAAAACTTATAAACTGAAACACTTCTCATATATGTGTATATGTTTATAAGCAAAAAATACATTTCATACAGTGAATCACATACAAAATAATATCGTTATAACAAAACGAATGTATAAATATATCTGAATATTTGTAATTTTCTAAAAATTTTAAAGAAATTCTATGGTTGAGCCAACTGTACATTATATATACTAACATAAATAAGTTACAAAGTGCATCATATCTGAAAAAACTCAGATTATATACTAAGCTATACTACTACTTGCCGTACATAAATGAAATGTTATTTTAAATAATTGCATTTGAACAAACAGCAACTATGGATACAAACACAACCAACTGCAAGTATATATATTATGAATAATACATATATATAATGCATCCTCGGTTCGAAAAAAACCGAAATGGATTAAGAATGAAATGTAAACTAATAATTTATTGTTACAATAATAGAAAAGTAATTTTGAAATGGATTAAGAAAAATTTAATTGAATTGTCGATCCTTTATACATTTTTTGAACGACAGATGAACATAACACTAGCTACAGCCACTTAATGCATGGTGGTTCACAATACATGTATCAATTAGCTGCCCAATTGAAAGCATTACCCGGATCCATATATATAATTCATTCCGGTTATTTTTAGCACAGAGGGTACAAAAAATACATAATATATATTTAGATTTTCAGTTTTTTAATATATTGTATGTTTAAATTGAGAAGTGAAATAATTTAAATTAAAGTTTTTGTTATAAAATTAAATGCATTAATATATTATTTTGTATACTAAAGCGATTCAATTAAAACAACGATTCAACACTTTAACTATATGCATTTATTGCTGTGTAATTATAGTCACACAACTGCTGCTTGTTGATTGATATGAATTTTATGAAACTTTTAATGTAGGCAAAAATTGCTATTTTCAATTGTTTGATTCAATGAAAAACAATACAAAAAATCATATTAGAGTCACTGTGTTTGAGTTGTGGATTTTAAATGTATATATTTTTAACATAAAAATTATTTACATAAACTGAGATGAAAATTTGAAAGTATTTTCGAATACACACACACACACACAATTTTTAAATAATCTAAGTCGTAATTTGTCGTGGCACTTCTATTGTAATATATATTATTATTAATAATGTAAAAGTGATTAAGGTAAAATGTAAATATTTATTTCATTAAAGTTTCTTTTCCTTAAGCCGTTCGTCCGTTCGTTCGTTTATTATTATGAATTTATTATAATATTTTTTTCCAGACACATTCGAAAAACACACCAATGGATATAAAATATTGTATTGTATAAATATAATAACTATATGAATTTTAATATATGTGTATTAGTTTTACATATAAATTTTAATTATATATATAAAATAGTAAATGTATAGAGGATAGCATATAAATATGCTATGTATATATAATGTTAAATATTAAACATATGTATAAAATACATAGAAAAGTTTTTGTTGTTATTATATGGTTGTTGTTGTTGAATAATATTACAAAAAAACATATCAAATTAACTAACTAAATCCTTTTCAAATACTGTGTATATATGTTTATATATAAATTCGAGAGTATAAAAATATACATTTATTTTGACTGTTTAACCTTTCCTTTATTTATTTATATAAATATATATTCTTGTATTTTTTTTCGGAGTTATAATACATTCCTTTTCCTATGTATTTGTTTTTTTTTTTTTTTTTAATATGGCAGTTGTTATGTTTCATTTTTTTCCTATTTCGTCTTTTATTTTTTTGATTAAGTTTCGAGAAAAATACCTTTATTATTTGTTTTTCTTTTTTCTTGACTCTATTGTTATTATTACAGTATATATAAAAGTATTTGCAAAGATATGACGACACGCGAGGTTGTTCTTTTTTTTTTATCCATTATTTCAAATATATATCTTATAAATTGTTTATTTTATAATAGTATACATTAGGGCGTAGTGGGTCAGATGACTTCTGTCTGGAAATCGATGCTTTTTTTTTTTGTTTTTATCGAAGTTGTAACGTCTTTATAGATAACCCGATATTGGTATGTAAATCGTTTAGTCGAAAGTATTGTACGATTATCAGTGAGTATATAATTTTAAGGTAAAATTCATCTGGCATAAATGGACGACGATTATGTTTAAAAAAAATCTTTACGATTTTTAATAGGTGGTGGTCTTTACTTTTTAAATGACAACGTTTTAAAATATCTTTACAATTTTTAATAGGTGGTGGTCTTTACTTTTTAAATTTTATTTTAAAAAAATAACCTTTTTCGGAATACAAAATTGAACTAAAAATAGATAAAAATTTATTGTATTCATCATTGGAAATTTCTCTCCCGTTTATTGTGTTTGCTTGCATCAGTTGAACGTTAGTTTATCGAGAACAACAACAAATCGCTCAAATTAATAAAAATAAATACTAGTTTTCTAGTTACTATACATGTGCACGCGCAATAAGGACATTTAGCTACTGTACTGTTCTGAAAGTAACAAATAAGCCAAATAAAGTTCCATGGCACTATTTATTATTGTTGCTTGAGGTATATCAAATGATGATTGTATTTTAAATTTTATAGTAAAAAAAAGTATAACAAAATATAAAATACAAAAAGCAATCAAATGTAAACGTGACTAAATGAATACATGTACTGTAATATTATATAGAAAAAGAGTTCTACATGCTCGCGTATAACTATTATAAAACATAAGAAAAAAATCCCAACAACCCATCAGAGATCTTGAGAATATATATAAAAAAAAAAAAAAAACCAAAGAATAAATATTTATCAAAATTGTATTCTTTGAATTTTATTAAAGTTAAATATTTAATATATAAATAAATAAATAAATAAATAAAAAATTTTCTTTTTATTTATTATATTTATATTCGATGTGTACATAAATATGGATTTATTTGAAAAAGGGAATTATATATATATATATATATATGGGGGAGTCGAGTGTGGTGGTTATAGGTTATAAAAGATTATGGTTAGATTTGAAAATGAAAAACAAAAAAAAATTAAATGGAATTTTCAAATACTTAAATGATTTTGACTTTTTTTTTTTTCATATAAGATTATCTTTGCAGATTATCCTTTTTTATATTTACACAGATTATACAAAAATCCTAATAACTCGTTCAGATAAATACAAATATATTTAAATAAATAGCTAACTAAAGAGTTTTAAAGATTTTAATTTTTCATTTATATATTTTCGTATTGATTTAATAGAAAATATTTGATTTTATTGAATAAAATAGAAGGAGGGGTGGGTGTGGTGGTTGGTATTTAGTTATTAAATTGTAAAAACCAAACAGAAAATATATTAAATAAATATATATGTTAATCCAAAAAATAATTTCCTCCTTGCCTTTGTTTGTGTACATTTTCACAATATATAAATAATACGTATATTCGTTTACGTATAACATTTTTGTGTATGTTATAGACAGAAAATAAAATGGTTAATTTTAATAATCAATTTTCAATTAACGAAGACATTATATAAATTAGCTTTAATATATACAAAACATAAATATTGAAAGTATATTGTATACTTGTTAAAATTGGCGTTATGTAATGCACGACTCCTTTGAAATTTCACATACACACAACATTGGCATGATGAAAATCAACGATAATATTTAAATTTATTAATATAGATTTTTAAAGTAGATTCTTATTCTTATTCTTATTCAAAACATTTTTTCTGTGGTATTTTTTTTTTGACCAATTTGTTAAAGATATATCATACAAATTATAATGTCACGAACAACTACTGCTTAGTCACTACTCCCTACTACTACGTACACCAAAACATGATTCGGTTTTATATGAAAAAATTAAAATATCAAACTAATTGTTATTTTTGCGTATTCTTAATTTCAAATGGAAATATGATCTGCAATAGAATATTGTGTAAATGTCCAGCACTTTTACATGTTTGTAAGCATCATTCAAGAACCCCATAATTGTCAATGACTTTTTCACACCGTTCTATTGTCTATTATAATTTCGGTTCGATGGTTGTTTTTCAATTGCTCAATTGTATTTGGTTTGCGGTGCAAATACCATAAATATCTGAAAAATACTACATAAAAAATTCATATGTGTTAAATTGCAATGTGCTGATGTTCCCATTTCTGGAAATTATTCCAAACTTAGTGAGCAATAAATTGATAATTTCAAGTATTGTATCTACTGTTATGCAGTTTTGTTGAAAATAAATATAGGAAATATGGATTTTTGCAATTCCCACACACACACACTAAATAATCTAGCCGGCATTAATTTAACAAACATTAAAATGTGTGAAAAGGTTATTAACAATTACGACTCCCGCCAAGAATTGTTACATGCAAACATGTAATTATAATAAATATTTAAACGATATTATATTTTATGTAAAAATTGCTATAGATAGATACGTTCATTAGAAATAAAGTATAAGAAAAAAATTTAATTAGTTTGAATTTAAAGAAGAGAAAGAAAAAAACATTAACATAATAACAAATAATCTTATCATTTTATGAAAGATAATAATAAATGAGAATTGTTTCTAAACACAATAATATATAGAATAATGTAATTACTGGATAAATTGAAATTGTTAGACTATATATTCAACATATTATAATTTATTATAACATAATCGTTACTCATAAATATTCAATATATAAAATAGTATAGTGATTTTATTAGCAAAGATAATAATAGATTATTATTTCTCAATTAATTCTGAGAATAATGATAGATAAATTGTTTCAAGTCAATTAGGGTGTTAAATTTGTTGCTTGAAATAAAACAATCTGTTCTAATTCAAACCGCAAAGTATATTATTATTTATATATAAAGATATATGTATATATAGAGATAAGCAATGTATTGCACAGAGAAGCAATTAGGAAAATGTATTGGGACTAGTTAAAAATATGATAAACTATTATAATTCAATGTCAACATGTTTTACAATATGGAAAACGATATCTTTCTGGCATATACAATGATTACCAGAACAAAAAAAAAATAACAAACCTCACCTTATTTAAACAGCTGATTAATAAATGTAAATGATAAACGTAATCGATTGATCATTTTTAAAGTTATCATAATTTGATATGTAACATGATTTTTTTATATAAATTAATAATACCTAAAAATATATCGAAAGCACATTTTGGGATTAGTTTAATCTTATAAATAGTGACATTTCCTGATTTTAAATTTTATGTAAGTTTTCTTATTGAATTTAAAATTTATAAATAATTTACTTTTAATAGGATTTAAAACAAATTATTTTTAGAAAATCAAATAAAAAATCAGAAAATATCACGATAATTTAACATTAAATATAATCTGAAAATTTATAAAAATAAAAACATAATCAAGAAATTAAGAGAGAACTCTAACATTAACAATAGAAAGTATACTTAACTTTTTGCTTTAATTTTGTTATCTGCATCTGTGCAACACCCCCACTCTCAGTATATTCAGAATAATTAATTTATCCGATTCATTTCCTTGTAGTGATCAATGAAGCAATATGAATGGTATTTATAAATTATTTCATCATAATATATTTTCTTATAGGTGAAGTATTATTATAAATTAGTGTTGTATTATATTTTCTAATTATATTACAATGTGTTACCAACAATTCCTAAAAATATATCGAAAGCACATTTTGATGTTAGTTTAATCTTATAAATAGTGGTATTTCCTGATTTTTAATTTTATCTAAGATTAACAATTATTACATTATATCAAAAAAAAATCAGGAAATAACGACACTAAACGAAAATTCAATATTAAATATAATCTGAAAATTTATAAAATAAAATATAACCAAGTAATTAAGAAAAGCATATTTATAAGCTCTAAAATTAACAATAGAAATTATACTTAACTTTTAACTATAATATAATGTTGTTATCTTCATCTGGGCAGCACCACCGCTCTCAGTATATTCACAATAATTAATTTATCCGATTCTTTTCCTTGTAGTGATCAATGAAGCAATATGAATTGTATTTATAAATTATTCCATCATAATATATTTTCTTATAGATGAAGTATTATTATAAATTAGTGTTGTATTATATTTTCTAATTATATTACAATGTGTTACCAACAATTCCTAAAAATATATCGAAAGCACATTTTGATGTTAGTTTAATCTTAAAAATAGTGGCATTTCCTGATTTTTAATTTTATCTAAGAATAACAATTAATACATTATATCAAAAAAAAATCAGGAAATAGCGACACTTAACGAAAATTCAATATTAAATATAATCTGAAAATTTATAAAATAACATTAAAAGAAATTAAGAAGAGCATATTTATAAACTCTAAAATTAATAATAGAAATTATACTTAACTTTTAACGATAATATAATGTTGTTATCTTCATCTGTGCAGCACCCTGTCAATGTACATTGATAATAATTAATTTATCCGATTCAGTTCCTTGTAGTGATCAACGAAGCAATATGAATGGTATTTATAAATTATTTCATTATAATATATGTTCTTATGGGTGAAGTGTTATTATAAGTTAGTATTGTATTATATTTTCAAATTATATTACAATGTTACCAACAATCCCTAAAATATATCGAAAGCACATTTTGAGATTAGTATAATCTTATAAATAGTGGCATTTCCCAATTTAATATTTTATCAAAGAATAATATATATTCTATCAAAAAATAAAAAAGAAAAATCAGGAAATAGAGGCACTAAATGAAAATCCAATATTAAATATAATCTGAAAATTTATCTTTTTAAATATTTAAATTATTAAATTATATGATTAACTATTTATTTATACACAATTATACTTTCCTTTGAACTTGAAGTATTTTTAATTCATTTGCACCATGGGTAATTTATAATTCCCATCGTTGTTTCACAGCCTGTTGACGAACTTGACGAAGATGACATGACTTCAGCACTGCATCCCTCAGCCGTTGTTTAAAAAATTTAAGTACAGCAGTTTGCAGTCCCAAATAAAAATGAACAACTGGATGATAATTTATCGGATTTTTCACATCACTAAAAATATACCAAAATTATAATTCTAATATTAGTTTAAATTTATAGTGTGAAATGAATCAAAATATTCAGTTATTATTATTAAAATGTAAAATCTAATTGTGACAAAAATCACATTTCCATTTTAAGAACAAGGAAAATACAATAATGTTACAATAGTAAATGTACAATTAATGCGGATGTTTGATGATAATATGGAATCAATAGCTCTCTAGCAACAACAATATACATTTATTCTGAATAATTTATGGTTTGCTTAAATTAATACGGATATTTTGTAAGAAATGTGCTATGGTTTGAAAGCATATAAATATAAACATAAATATATTCTTAATTAAATATCTAAGTAAATTACAAATATGTATACTATAAATGAGAATAGAATTTCATAAAATACATTTCGTAGAAGGCTTGTATGTCGGAATGAAGGGGTTAAATGAAAAATCCCTTTTGAATATATAATATAATAATACAAAAGTAATATAAAATAAAAAAGTATGTAATATAAATATCTAATGAATAAAATTAACGAAAACAATATAATATAATAATGTTAATCCTTTCTTCATATATAATGTTGACTTATTTAAAATCATAATTTTATACATATTATTAACATAAATAAAGTAAATCCATATGATAATAATAAACTTCTATATAATAATAATAATCCATTTTTAATAAGTGTAGTAATATTTAATATTATATTTTATCATATTATTTTACTATCAAAAATATAGAAAATCTTAAATATATTGTGCATTATAAAATAATAGTTTCAGTACGAATACGGTTATTACAATACCAAAAGAAATTATTATATGGTTATTTTATACGTTAAATACATTTTAACTGTTCCACATCTTATTATTTGCTCATTTTTCTGATTTTTCATTGCCACCCCAATCCTTAATTTATCCTACACAATAAGTAATATTAAAATAATAAAATCTACTTTATAATCAACATAAATTGTACGTCTCAAATGTACATTTTTCATTTCAATAAATAACAACAAAACATAAACCTTTTTGAAAGACTTTATAATGTAACCACTTTTCATAAGAAAATGAGAAATCTGATTATTTGTTTACAATTTTATCGATTACCATTAAACAGTTGAATAAAAAAAAAAATACAATAATTTCATAAGGAAATCAAATCAGGATATAAGGATAATATGTTATTTACTTTATTAAAAGTTCGTTTCATAACTCAAGGGGTAATTTTACTTTTTGTTGTATATAATATTTTCTTTCATAGTAAACTTTTAATATTTATATATCTTTTAGTTTGGTTAACATTAAAGTTAAAACGATATCATATAGATGTTATTTGAATAATTTTCTTTTCCTGTAATATTTATGTAAATAAATACTCTTTGTATTGAAATCGTCTATTATTTTTCGGGCACTTAATATGGAATTAGATATTTCTATTTGTAGATGATTTTTCAATCACAATAAATACCACATCAACACACTGTATATGGAATCTTTATCGTTGATAAAGAAGAATCTGTGTGTATATATTTTAGTCTTTTTCGTTAAATTTTAGTTCAAATTAATTCTTGTTTAATGCTTGCCTTCAAAATTGATTAGTGATGAAACTCTATAATGTTTTGATGTTAATGTACTACCATAGTTTCATCTATGTTCTAGTCTTCAATATAATATTTTTGGAAAAAATAGAATTATTAAATTAGACCAAATACATAAAACACAAAGTTAAAAGAAGAAAGAAGAAAAAAAAAAGATTCATAGTATTATTCAAGTATTTAATAGATTTTCATAAAATATAAATTTTCAAATTTCTACAATATTTGAATATATATTGGAATTACACATAAATATTCAACAAATTTTTTTTTTTATAAAAACCTCCGGTTAAACCCCAATGCTTAAACTTTAACGTATAAGAAACCACATAAATATAAACTAATTTATAATAAATAAGACGAATATATTAAATTCAATTTACATTTCTTTTTTTTACCCCATATAATTCTTTTTATATATGCACAATCAAAAAATAAGAATTGATAAAATATCAATTTAATTTTCATTGTGTATAATAATATGAACGAGGACGTATAATACTTTACAGTAGATACATATATGAAAACATTTTCCATCGTATATAAACAACGCATATTATATATAATTTTACTAAATAAAAATTTTCATATATTCTCAACTTTTTATTATATATTTGTCGACTTTGTCTGCGGTACATATATATATTTACAAAGAAAACATTCCGCATATATAATACAACAAAATAAAAATGCAGAAATTTTATATATGAAAAAGGATATCAATATAATAATATCATAATATAAGTTTTATAATAATAATAATATTCTCTCATAAGATATTGCAATACAATAAGAAAAGAAAAATAAATAGAAAAAAAAGGAAGTAAAATGAGAAAAAAAAAAAAATCCCTTTTAATAAAAAGAAAATTGTAATTTTCTAAAATCCCACAAAACCGTACATAGTTTATATATTTTCAATCAAATTTGTAAAACCCTTTTTTATGCATGAAAAATTTGTTTTTTTCATTTTATATAAATATATAAATAAATACCTAACACACATTTATGTATCATTGTGCTATTTATCCGTACATTACTCTTCTTTTTTTTTTTGATCTTGTTGTGAGTCTTCATCAATCGAAACAATTTTCCTTTACCATGCGGCGTGCGACGCTCACACACAACAATCACAAATATAATCAAATAAAAATATTAAACTGTTTATGAATGAAAATAAAGAAAAGTTTACGTCTTTATGTGTTTAGTCAATAAATTAAATAAATGATGAAAAACGGATAATGAGAAAAATAAAAACAAAACATCAAAAACAAGTAAAGGAAAAAAATAAATAAATAAAAAAAATTGTAAAATTATGATAAAAAGAAAATAATAATAAACATCAAATATGATTTTCTTTTTTTTATTGACAAATTGACGAAAAATATAAAATAAAATCATTTGAATATATGCCATACTCGCATACATACAAAACGTACGCACATATAGAGAAAGTCACGTAAATAACCATTTTATAAAGTTGATTTTCTTTTTATCTCTATACAGGGAAATTTTTTTGCATTACCTTTTTTTTTTTTATAATACCTTTTCCTTTCACTTTTTTCTGGTTTTCTTTTTTTTTTTCTTATCTTGTTATTTGTTTAAGGGTAAAGAAAAATGCAAAAAAAAAATATAAGAAATAATAATAATAATAATGTTGTGTATTCATTGAAGTAGTTGTTTCTGTATGAACTTCTTTTAAACACCGTTTTTTTTTTGTTATTCAACATTTCCTTTTTTTTGGACAGGGTATGAAAGAAATATTTAAATTGGCAGTAATTTAAAAGAGAAAGAAAAATAATAATTTTCATGTAAAATACTATGATTTGTATGTATGTCTTTATAAATATGGTTACAATTTGCGGGTCCCGAAACATATATGAAATGTAATTTATAATAAAATTTTAATAAAGGACCACCAAAAAATTCGGTTTAATCTATCTCGTTTCAATATTCGGATTGGTTTAGCACGGTTCCAATGCGCCAATATAAACTGATTACTTGATAGTGATGTTGTAACTATGGTTTCTTTTGGATTTCAACTAAATAGGTTTGATTGCTTGGTGTCAACAAATTGTAACAATGATTTCTCATTTTTAAAATTAATTCTATGTACAGAATTGTACCAAAATCCATATAAATATGAATTTTATTTCATCAAAATAAAATAATACATATATATAAAATAATAGTTAATTGAAAATTGGAATAAGTTTTTTTTTTGTTTCACCTTGTACTTTCGTTTTTCCTTTTTTTTTTCTTTTACATATGTATAACATCAATCATTTGTGTAATTTCAATGATAATGTGACAAAAACGTAGACTATACAAAACATTGTTTAACATCGTTCACTGGCTACTACGAGCTAATTCGTATGCCAATTTTTTGTTATTAGGCGTCAGCTACGAGTTAAGTCGTACAACAGTTTATTTGACAAGTAATTTAATAAAATTAGTTGGCATTGTGCGACAGGTTTTTGAAAATGTCCGCCGAGAGTGTACATTGAAAGTGTTAACAATGATTAATTTTATTACACATTAGTTAATTTCCACGACATCAACTGTTAATATAATATTATATTGATATTCATATTTGCCTATTGTTATAATGTTTAAATTATTCTTATGCGTTCCTTTATTGGAAAGTTTTATAGTCATAGTTTATATAAAACTTATTGTTGAGTATATACCTATGCTTCCGTCCGTTTTGAGTAAATTATGATATGTTGAACGATGATATTTCAATGCCGCGTTCAATTGAATTAATTGTTTTTGCTCACATTCAGCTATTTGATTTCATCAGATGCAGCACCTCAATTCATCAATTTTTTGAGACGTTTCTGCAATAAATAAAAAAACGAATTTAAGTTAAAGCTTCAAACAAATGTCATATAATAAATTTGAAAGCTACATATTCAAGTTCTTTAATATATATAACCATCATGTATTACAAAATAATAAATTGAATAAAATCAGTAGAAAGGGGTCGTCATATAGTGTCTATGTAAACTCAATAATAAATTAAATCAATTTTAAGTAACACCATACATATACCATATATACCAATTGTATACTATAATAAAAACAAATAGAAAATTTTTAGAGTCACCTATGTATTACGTGTTGAAAATATTCAACTGAATGTGTAGAAAATGTGCAAAAAAAAAAAAAATAGCAATTGAAATTCAAAAAATGTTTTGTTGAATGAATTGAGAGTCGTGTGTGTGTTAAAAATATTACAATTTCTATCATTATTAAACAGCAGATAGAAAAATGATTTTTTTCCTTTTGCTTTTGCATACATACATGTGTGATGCCATTGCATAAGAGAGATGAAATGTGAAAAAATATTATTCGAGACGACTACAGTGAAACGAAATATATTATTATTGTCTATTGTGCACAAATAAAATTACGTGTATAGAAACTATAGAAACTTTGTCACAATAGCTTGTTTTTTTTTCCAATTAATATTTTTAAATATTTATTATTAAAGTTCCCACCTGGTGCTATGTGACACCCAATTCATGATACATATACATATAAAATATATGTTTGAATAATAATTTCAGGCTTCGTCACTTATGTATTTTTAAATGTAATTATCTCAGAAAACTTGACATATTTTATGTATTGCTCACGTATGATAATTTGATTTTTACATTTTTGATATAATATAATTGTGTGTAATAATATCATCTATTCAATGTGAATGCGTGATTTTAAATTAATATATATATTTTCAGTTGATATGAGAGATGTTTGTATGTATAGAATAATATGATATATTTTTCATAAATGTTTATAAAATATTTGTCGAATTACAATTAAATGGTCTGTTAAATAATATTTATATTAATCGAAAAAATTAAAGAATCCGACAGTATCCAACGTATGTTAAATCTTTCATTTTTGGAGAGATTTAAGTTTGATTTTATGGTCCATATTAAATATAGTCATCGTATTTATAAGTATTTATATATATATATATAATATTTCCTTTTTAAATTACAGATATGATTTCGTAAAATGGGCCAAGAATCATCATGGCAATTGGATTGGAATGGTATACAATCAATAAATCATATTCAAAAATATAATAACTATAATAATAATAATAATACATATTTTAATATTACCGATGAAAAATCAACAATTTATTTACAAACACAATTGTTTGATTCCGGTTCGGTGATATTACTTATAATATTATATAGTATTGTTGTATTTGGTGGTGTATTCGGTAATATATCATTAGTTATAACATTATGTACACAAAATTCACCAAGATTACGTAATCCATTATTAGTTGCATTATGTTTAGCCGATTTATTAGTAACTGGTGTATCCGCACCATTAACAATTATTGCATTAGCTATGGCACATAAAACATCATCAATGGCATCATTTAGTTGTAAAACAATAAATTTTATGCAGGTAAATAATTTTTTAACTTATGAACTATATATTTTAATTAGTGTAATTATAAATTGATGATTTTGTGTAAACAATTTGGGAAGCAGAATATTTTTAAATTTAAATTTTATTTAGTTAGAATAAATAACTTTGTGTTTTTGTATCACTTTCTATAACTGAACTGAATGGTTATTCAAATAAATAATTTTTGGTATGAATATCTTCAAATTAAATGACGCAGCGTTTTTCGTATTCCAGACAAATAAAGCGTAATTGTTTGTTATGTCACAATCGCCGCTGTTCTGCTGAATCGTTTAAACCAATTTCACCATACATTTTTGTGCAATCGATGCATTTAAATGTTGTACTGTAAAAACCATATATTTAAATGTATCTACATCTTCTATTATATTTATTTTTTTAATTGTACTTATACATATTTTTTTCATATAGTTTTTGTATCATAAATTTAAATTCGAACCCATATACCACACCACACAACACACACACCAATAGATAAATTTAGAAAATTACTTAAAATTAATTGTTCATTATTTTTAATTAAATTTATAAATTAGAAAAATAATTTATTGAAAAAATACGTGGTCTGTGATAATAAAGAAAATTCTTTCATTTTCGTATATGTGATCCGTAAAAAATTTTATTCTATATTTTTTTTTCTTTAACTTTGAAATAAAATTTACGATTTGGAAATATTTGTACTTTTATTTTTTTGAATATATTGTATTTATTTATTTGTTTTTATATACAAAAACATTTTTACGACGAGTATGTGGTAAAAATATATACAATGTTAATATCTTATATTGTTTTCAAGTACCACACCACATATATTTATATCGGAAAATATATCTACAGATGTATTAAAAGATATTTATATATATATATATAATATAAAGTACATATACAAACAATAAATATTGTAATTGACCAAGACCTACATTTATTTAAAGATTATTTTACCATTGTTTATACCATTTTATTCTTATACCATATATATAAATATTCTTGAATATAGGAAATATATAAACATATCCGCATTGTAAGCATATACTATCAACGGTCATCAAAAAGTATCAGTACTGAAACAAAATGTTTAACAATCGTTTGTTGTTTGTTATCATGAACTGTGTATGTATAGAAAATTATTGATTTTGAAATGGGAAGAAGTCTCGCATGCTGCGTACTTCATATGATAAATTAAATTTAAAATAACATTGACATTTGTTTTTGTCAAAATAAATAAAATTTAATTGTTTTTAGACGTGTGTATCACACACATAATATTCCAATAATAATGATATGCGAATATTATAGTCCCAATATTTTTTGATCACATTATAGTAGTCGACATATAAAATCCATAAAATACTTATTACTCTGATATTCGAAAAACTTTTGTATAAGAAAAATTTTATGACGTTTTTCTTTCTTTTTGCTAAATTAGAAAATGAATATTTTTAAATGTAAAGATGTAGAATTTTATAATAATGTATTAAATGTAATCATAAAAATGTCGGTGTCACGGTACATTGTTATAATAGAACATATATAATATATAAAGTTTGTATGCCATTGAATTTATATAATAATATAAAAGTTTAATTATTAAATTATTATAAATGTGTATATTTTCTTGTTTGTTTTAAAATTCTATACAAATAAAGGGGCAATATTTCTATATATATTTAATACAGTTTTATTTCTTTTTATACTCCTTTTATCACATTAAATATTATATGATTTCAAGGATATATATATATATATATAGTTTCTGTGGTAAATAATATCCTAGGGCTGAAAATTTGTAATATTAAACTTTTTTGCTGTTCTTTTTTTTTTTTTTATTGTAAAACAATTATTATAACACATAAAAGCAAATAACAAATATTTTTATATATAGTTGATGATTAGGAGAGAACAGACAGTAATCATATTTTTATATACCTATGCATTGAAATATTTAATTTCTATAATGGAATTAATTAGACATTAATTATATGGAAATATTTTTGAAGTCGCATTGATATTCATTTGTAAATATGACAACATATTGTTAAAAGCCTAAATCTATAGCCAAAAAACAAAAAAAAGGAAAATAAATATAAGAAGAGTTTACATATGTATGTACTTGACTATGTCTATATAAAAGTTAACCTAAAGGATACTGTTTATTTATTTAAATACACAATTGAGACAAGAGCTGTTTGTATGTATTATATATAAGATATTGATAGGAAGGAGTATATGGTTAAATATATATATATAAATTATTTAGGAAGGTACAAATATGTACAAGTGATACAATGAAGAGATTTGTAAAGAATAAAGTGTAACCACATGTTAGTATGAATAGCATCATAGAGGTAATTGAGAGGCAACTATAACATTTCCTATATGCTATACGAAATAAATTTTGTTTTCATCATTGCATCATTTGTATAATTTTCATTTTAATACACAAATTTTCCCCAAATCAGCTGTTACAATCACCGCGAGAGCATAGTTGTCATAGTTGCCTCTATAATATCCTCTATGGTGTAAAAACTATATAAATAAATATATTTAAGAGAAAATATAATTTTTAGTTAGATATTAAATTTAAATGCAAACAAAATTTTAACTTTACCTTGATTTCCGTTTAAGTCCATTTGAATCGATGCATTTTTTGCCAATTATACTAACTGTCGTATATAACTCCCGATGTCTATACAAATACTGAGTTCTGTAGTTGATAAAAATCGCTATCAATTACTGTGCATTTTCTTCGTAAGTTAAGAGATGCATTCAAAAAATCTCTTGTGAAACCCAAAGTCAAAATAAAAACCTAAAAATAAACGCAAAAAAAAAACATTAACTTAACATAATAACTTAAAATTGGAAAAAATAAATAAATAAAATTATAGAGAAGAATTCAGAAAACACAATTCTATATTTTTTCATTAGCAATTATATATTGACACCAGAATAAAAACTACTACATGTTTTTTCAAAATAAATCGGAAATATCGAATAAGATTTGGATCCCTTTTCGTACCCCTAAATCGGCTATATGAATTGATTGCTCAAACATACAATAAGTCTTCTGCCCGAAAGAAGCTCATTTTTATATAGAATACAACTTTCAATATGCCATAACAGTGTATCATAGTTCTATAAAACATTTTCATATAATAAACATATATATATTTTTTTCTGCATAACTTAAAAATAATTAATAAAAGAAAAAAAATTAAAAAAAACCTCGGTCCATTAATTTTCCATTTAATGTGATGTTTTTAAAAATAAAAACAAACATGATTTTGTTTTAGCTCTATACACACAAATTTATATAAAAAAAAAATCTCTATCCAAAAATATATACCTATCCTAATAATAAGTTCTGAAAGTGATGGTGTGTGTGTGGTGGGGTCGGGGGGACTTGTCAAGTAAAATGTGACGATCTCCTGCTGCTGTTCATATAATAATCATAAATAAATAACCATTTCTATATATCATCATATTTCAAATTATATCATTTCCTTCTTTTTTTTCTTTTTTTCTTATAAGAAAAAGATTCATTAATATTGTTGTTTATAAATATTTATAGGTATTGTATACACATGCGGACTGATTGATAAGTTCACAAAAAAAAAAAAAAATTAACATAATCTCCTCGTGTGCTGCCTGTTGCTTATACTTTTCTATCGTTTATAATAATTATTATCAATTCATATCCATATTTCATTCATTGTACCCATTGATGCAATAAGCTGGTAAGTGATATTATTTCTCAAAATGATGACTATATAATGTGCCATTAAACAAGAACCAAACACGCTGAATCTATCATATTGTAGATTTTTTTCTTTTATTTGCAAAATTTTTTCTAGAATTTTTCTTGTTATCATATAATTTTATTGTCATCAAGGTATGGTGTTGCGAGCATCATTTGTGCTCTTGTAATAATTTTGTAGAATTATGAATTATGCAATTTGCGACACCTTCATATATATATATTTTTAATTTTTTACTAATACTTATCATTGAGTCCGCAAACGTGTATAGATCCTTTTGTGTATACAATAAATATTCTGTGTATAGTCTGTAGATACGAATACAAATGAGTATAGTACAGTTGGATACATAAGAAAATAAAACAACGCGGCATTCTTATATTACGGGGAAAAAAAATAATATTCATCTTCTTAAAGTAACACGCTATTTATATATATATATATATGAAAACATTTTATATCAATTTTTCTTTTGAAAAGTATTATCTCTTTTATCATGACTACATATATATGCCAACACCATTATCATTATATTATCACTGTCATTTATGTCATCAACATCATCATCATCATCATCATATATTACCATTATAATATCATCATCGTGGTGTAGCGGCGGCACCATTAACAATGTCATATTGTTGTTCTTATATATATATATATATATAACCATTTAGTCATTATTGTTTATATATACGAGAGTATTATATTATCTATACTAACTTAAAGGGGATGTGATTTTCTTTTGAAACAAAAAACATTTCTATTTATTATTATATGTTGCACATATTTTCTTACTATTTTTTTTTTTTGTTTTGTCTTTTGTAAATCAGATCCTTTAACACACGCACACACACACACATACACACATCAAAATGTAAAAGAGGAAAAATGTTCCGACTTTTTTTTTTTTGTTTCTATCTTCTTATATATAATAGGAGATTAAATATATAAAATTAACATTGAATTATTTTTGGTTTATATTATTTATTTATGTACTGTATATTTATTTATACAGTTTTTATTATCTTGCTAAGATATAAATATAAGACGCAATATATATATACAAAATAAGAAAAATTCAGCGAAAATAAGGAGAAAATTAAAGAAAAACGTTAAAATAAAAGAAAACTAATGGTTTTTGTCATTCTAATCTTCTTTTCATTCTAAAAGTATAATTTTTTATTTTTTTTTCACTTGTTTTTAGCACATCCTTTATTTTTTTATTATTTATACAATTATCATTGTTTTTGCATAAAAACATTAATTTCAGCAATTTTTCGATGCGTTAATTTATACTTTATATATGTGTACAATGTACAATTTTTATTGTCGTTCTTTATGTTTGTACTTTTGAATATAATATATGTACGTATACTTATAATTAAACAAAAACTGTACTTGATCATAGATAAAAGCTATGTATATAGTTGTTGGGATAAGAAGATGCAAATCAAACATTTTATTTAAATTTTTTTTTTCGCTTCATGAATTATATATATAGTTTTTTATACGAGGCTAAAGTAGTGTGCGGCGGTAATAATATACATGTGTTTATGTCAAAGTAAAACTCATGCTGTCATTCTATAAATTATTATAATATATTTTTATTTATTTTAATCTTCTTTTCTGGTTGAGACAAAGTGTTGGTAACGCAAAGATAAAGTTAAAGATTTATGAACTTCTGCTGGCTATATACTCTTAGAAATATTTTGATAAATTTTGTGAAAGAATATAAAGAAATTAGAAATACATTGTTGTTAAGTGTTAAAATGAGATTATCTTTACAAAAATTTGATATGTTTTCTTGTCACAGTATACTTAATATCACACTTTCATCTACCCCATTTACTTAAAATTACTTAAAACTACATTACATAAATCGAAAAAAAAAAAGGTAATATAAATTTCACAAAGAAATTATAATTTTTTCATTGTTATTGCTTATTTACTGAATATTTTGTATTAAGATAAAATAATTTTGATGAATTTAAATTAAGAATTTCGTTCATCAAATACAATTCCTAAGTTTTATATATTTATAGCTATTCAACTATTCGTATTAAATTGCATCTTAGGATCATATATAGGAAAGACAAATCTATAAATTCACAATTATCGTTGTGATATAAATTAATGAATAGAACTTGAATTGCATTAAAGATTTTAATTATAAAGTTACAATTAAACTCTAAATAGTTAAAATATTATATAAAACATTCAATATAAAAGTTATATTAGTGTGTAATATTATATTATAATATGTTCGAATATATATTATAAAAGTTTAAATTTTACATTATAAATTTACATTTTATTTATAATTTAAAATGCAATTTATAAGAAGTACTTCAATTGTTAATAACATACAATGAATTCTTTTATTATATTATAAATTTTCTTCCCATATATAGTTTATATTTATTTGTGTGGATAATATACAAATGTAAACACATTCAAGAACACAAGGATATTTTTCATGTGAGAATGTCATTTACTTATGGATTTTCGGTGATCCAATTAGTGACTGCGGTTAATTAATTTTTTAATTTATTATATAGCAGCCGTTCATGTCAACATGATCCGAATGATTTTTAGATAGTCTAATAAAAATTAAGGAACATATGAGCAACATGTTTGTTGCATCATAAAAAGGTACAAAATATATTTAAATTAAGTCTAAAAAAATAAAACCGGTACATAGTCGTTCATGGTAAGTTCATAAATTTTGTTGAAAAATATACAGTAATTTATATTGAAAGTATCAACAAAACTACCCCATCATACGGTATACATATTTCAATAGATGCCGGTATACTCTTGAGAATAATTACAATTCATTTGTATAACAAAGCAATTCATTTCAAATATGTTTACCTTTATGCAATTATATAATATAATATATTATACTTATATACAAATACTGAATATACATGCATATAAATATTGATGATGATGATGATGATGATGATGATGACGATTATATGAATAAATATGTAGAATAAATGTGACAATTTTCTTTGATCAACTTTAACATTTTAGTTCAAACATATTAACATGTACACATATTATTAAACTTAGTTAAACAGGAGATTGTTATAATTGGTATACATAACCTATCACCAATATGACGACTTAAGAACTATAAAGTAAAATATTAAATGTTTTATATATATATAATAGATAAATTTGAGTGTAAGAAAATCAATTCATATAACGATTCATCCAAAATAAACGACAAACATACGTTGAAATTTTAATCGAAAACATATTTATGGAACAAAAAATTTCATTACAAAACATGTTGTTATTTTTGTTTGATGCATGAATAATTTTAATTTAAATTTTTATTACTCTATCTATATATCTATCTATCTATCTATACACACACACAAACACACCCACCCACAATAAATACGATACTTATCCTTAATTTATTTTATTATATTTAATTTTAAATTATTTTCATTCTTCGAATATATATTTATTTATATAGAAAACAATTTCAATAAAGCTTTAGAAATTTGTATTCACTTAATAATTTTCTTAAAAGAAAATACTCTTTTTATTGGCGCTAATCTTATTATATAATAATAATATTATATACAATTGTGTATCTTTTCTCTATGCGTGTGTGCGGGTGTATGTGTATATATTATGTTATTTTATATTTACTTTTTATCCAGATAATTTACATTTCTATTGTATATTTGAATACATTTAAAATTGTTTGGTGTTATTGTATAAAAGGAGGTGTAAAAATTATAATAAAAAATATAGGAAATGTGAAATGAAATGAATGAAAATGTATTTTTATATCATCGCACACATCATCGAAATGAAAAATAAATATAATGTAATTTGTAAAAACAGTGTGTTATTACTCTTTAAAATTTGAAAAAAAAAACACATATATGTTTATATACTATTAGTGACAAAATTTGGTGCACAATTATTGTTTGGTTGTAATATCGGGTACCTATATAAGTCAGGTATTATATAAGTTTATCTAAAAGAAATTCTATAGGCGTAAAATATTTAATATATAATTATTATTCTTGAGAAATTATATATCAATTATTTTCGGAAAATAATAATTATATTGAAATTTGTAATATATGTCGCAGAAAATTATATAATAGAGGTATATTCACAAATGTCGTTGTCTGCAAACTTTCTTATTTTTAAATGTTTTTATACAAATAGAATAATAATTAAACACAATAACTCGAAATAACGAATAACCAATTGGTCCTGAATGTATCCTTAATATATTATAATTACAAATCGAAAGTAATTATAGAGATTTTATTGAAAATATATATTGAGGAATTATTTGCCTTAACATTTTATGGTACGATATAAATTTTTTATAGTATTTCTTCCACATATATATGCAATTTAATTTTTTCACTGAGTGTACACATACTACACATATTGTATATCATTTCAAGTTGAAATTGTATACACGCGATAGTATTTATGTATTATGTTCTCCAAAATATACGAAATACGAGTATACAGAAAAAAAGGTTTTTTAACATGTATTATTATATATATTGTAGTTTGTCTTCCAAATAAAATGGAGAGCATTAACAATATAATAGAAAAAGGATACCATATATATGGCTCTATCTGTATAACGTACATGGTATATTATCATTTATACGTTCATATATATAATGGTATATACAGAAATGATGATTGTAAATATTTGGTATTGTATATTATATATATATATATATACAATAGATAGGTGTATATTATACAATATCATACATTTTATAAATGTGTTTACATATAAACACCATACGTATCATGTACACAGTGTATTACTTATTTATTGCTATACAGTACAGGACGAAACTTACAATATTAACATAACAACTTAAATTAAATTAGATATGTTTTAAACGTTCTGTAATTCTGTGTAATTATGATACTAATGTACCATAAAACGACTAACACTGTTGCAGTGTATAAATAAATAAAGTATAATAATATTGTGGCGAACACCAGAATATCTCCAATTTTCTTAAACAATAAAGTTTTTTTTTGTTTCTAACTTTTAAAACACATATTTTCTAAATTCATTAAATTTCCGTAATTTTTTCATAGAAGAAATTTTTAAAATAGATTACTACGCTCAAAATATGTATAGTCGTTAATATTCCAATAGATTTCATAACTTGGGTAAAAAAAATTCCTTTTAATTTTCACTGTACATCTATCGGAAAAACTGCTTTATCTATAATTAAATATGCAAATTAATTTTAAAAATTTCTTCTATACCAAAATTTGGAAATTTATTGAATTTATAAAAACTGTTTGAAAATATGTTAATACCAATTTTCCAGTAATTGTTTACATATTGATGTACCTTTTTTTTCCAGTTTTGATAATAATGTGTTAATCTATTTTTATAAATATTATCCATGCGAAAATCTATAGTCGTTTTGCTGTCTGTTTTTTTTTTCTTGAAGAGCCTATCAATAAAATATGTTGTTACAAAACAATCTGGATTAAAATTATTTATAATAGGTCAAAATATTCCTGCGTTTGTGTTCCTAAAATAGACAAAAGAAAAAAGAAGTATTATTAAAAATATTATCAAATAATGGTGGTTTACACTGTGTACTATTAACATATGTATTTTTGTAGCAACAATGAAAATTTAATTGTATGTAATGTGTATTCCAAAAAAAAAATTACATGTATGTTTTTTATTTTATGTTGTGTAATAGTCTGTTTTTTTTCTAGAATTTATTGTAATTTATAGAGCCTATTTTAACGCCAGTTAATTTGAAATTGTTATACAATATAGAATTTATTTAGAATCAAATTAATCCGGATAAAATAGTGAGAAAAAAAAAACCTCCCAAATACATGCATTAATTATACAAAAATGATTTAATAAATAGAATTATTTTTATATAAAATTTTTATATTTTTCAGTCAATGCCAGTTGCGGCCAGTACCATAAGCCTGTTAATGTTATCATTAGATCGTTATGCAACGGTAAAGCATCCACGGCTGGCACAATTACGACAACGACGTTGTCTACCAATTGTATTAGCATTTGGTGCTTGGTTAAGTGCTATTATTATTTGTTCACCATTATTATTGGTGTATCGTTTAACATCATATAAAATAGATAATCATATAATAACAGAATTATGTTTACCGGATTATGGTACAACAAAATTACACATAACATTTATATTAATTTATACAATATTTGTATTTTTAATACCGGGTATTGGGGTTCTATTAAATCATTTGGGTGTTCGCAAACGATTGTGTGCATTATCACTGACGGCACGTGCTGCACACGGTGAATTACCATTACCAATGCCAATACTAAGACGTCCAACACATATGATTATTGTAACCGGAATGGCAAATGCAGCATGTGGTGTTGACGATGATAGTTCAAATAATAATGATGATGACGATGAGAATGAAAATGAAAATAATTGTAATGACAAAAATATGATTATGATGATGGTGATGACGTCGACAAAAAATGAAAATGGTCAACAACATAATGATGGCGAACAGCAAGATCAAAATCAACAAAAAAATGAACAATCTCAGCAGTTGCAGCAACAGCAACAACAACAACAACAGAAACAAAAAATTAATGAACAACAACCAATGCAAAACAGGATGAGAGTTATACCGAGAACGCCTAGGTAAAGTAAATATATTTTATTTTTTTTATGTTTTTGTTTTGAATACGTACAATTATTATTGTTTTGAAATTAATTTCTTCCATGAAAGGATTAGGTTTTTGTTTTTTTTTTTTAAGTAATATTTTTTCCCTTTTTTGTTTATTTTGTTGTATTATTTAGAGAGGTACGTTATTTTGGTAAATTTAATTTAGTTATTTCATAAGGTCCGTATGCGTATATATATTATATACGGACGGAATTGTATAATGAAATTATTACACAAGAGTATTTATTTTATGTTTGTTTGGTCTTTTACATTAATCATTAGTTATGGTTTGTATAATATTTAGGATACAAGAAATTGTGTATAAAGTAACATAACGTATTATGGATTTATTCTTTGTTTTTATATTATATATAATTAACACCCATTAAAATAATTTTTAAATTATAATTAATAATTAATTTACTCTATAATTTATAGTACTAGTAGAGATATGTTTGATATTTGCTCGTATAGTTATAATATAATTTACAAAAATTGTTCTCTCATTGATGTAAGTC
The DNA here is from genome assembly GCA_910594885.2 of Bibio marci. Classification (NCBI taxonomy): domain Eukaryota; kingdom Metazoa; phylum Arthropoda; class Insecta; order Diptera; family Bibionidae; genus Bibio; species Bibio marci. The sequence continues at coordinate 41,331,697 of OU343117.1, forward strand.
ACATGCGTGTTTAGATTAAATTTATATAATAAAATTAGCGTTGTCAAATATGTGCAGCATAGTTTTCTATTTTAACAAATGAAATAAATTATTAACAGAATGATTTCGATCTCAATGTTTGGGTTGGTTTTGTATACCCCCTATGACGGAGAGTTCCAATGTTGTGTGGATCATATATAGAAATATATAGACTGAAATACACAATACTGAAAAGAAAGGAAATAATTATTTAAAGTTAAATAAATTAACATATAATAAACAAAAATCTGCATTAAACAAAATTGTATAAAAATTAGATATACTATAACCTTTCTATTATATATATATATATATAATTTAACATTAAATTTAACATCGAAATGATGTTATAGGATGATAAGAAATATAATAATAATTTACGTTAACTATATTATATTATATACAATGTTATTTACATACTTTTGTATATTTTATGAAATGAATATATGGTACACCATTAAAAAGGTTTTATTGTGTAAACCCGCACATATAAGTTATAAAATTTTAATGTTGTCTTCTAACAAACATCAAACATATGCACCACTTACACATTATACCATATATATATAAATTCGGTGTAATATGTACGCGAGGTGTGATTAAAGAATTCATGAAATGTTTGTTTGTTTATTTTTTTGTTTGTGAGATCTTGAAATTCGTCTATGAAATTGTAGCTACATATATCAACAAGGAGCGATTGTTACCAAACACTTTTGTTGACAAATGAGAGATGTATAATATCATCAAAAACTTATAAGTTTCAAAGTTAAATTAATAGTCTGGTGCATTATATTTTATTAGGAGCTACCGAAATTATTATTTAAATATAAAAGCTTAACCACATATTAGAAAACAAATAAATAAAGTTTCGAAACCGTATGTTTGCACACATAACTAAATTTTAATTGGAAAAATTTGTACCACATGTAGTGCATAATTTCTAAATTATATATGTATAATTTTAAAGCTGATATGCGTATAAGAGCACTCTCTGTTATAGTGTGTATAAAACAAATAATTATGAATTTACATATATATGATAATTATATTTTCATCTCATGAATACATTTTAATTTATAAATCGTATTATTTTTTTTTTTTTTTTATTATTATTTGGGTTGGTTTGAAGCAAGCAAAACACATATTTTTTCCATTATGATTCATTACTGTATACAAAAAAAATTCATTTCTACTCTTTTACACGCGTATTGTACTGTAGAGTGACGCGTATTGAAATGTAATCATTCCGTTTGGACTACACATTTCGTGTTTCGTCTAGAACAAAATTCATTGACGATTTATATGCGGTATTATGTAACGATATAGTTTGGAGTAGATAATTCATATTCAAAAACTATATGTATTATATGTAAATTATAAATATATGTAATTATCTTTTTAAATTGAAAATTTTTCCAACAGAAAGCATTACTCGTTCTCATTTTAATAAAAGAAAAAATGTATCACATAATAATAAAATATGAATAATAACATTTCACAAACTTTTACATTTATATGCTTTTATGCTCTTCGTTCATGTGTTGAATATTATTTATAATATAATATACAACAAATACAAATATTATTAATTTCTATGTAATATAAATATTATATAATACGAAATATATTTTAGTTAAATGATGAGATGCAATTAAATTGAATGAATTGGCATAAATATAAACATCCGCTGTACGAAAAATAACCGAAATAACTTTATACTGCATTAATCTATTGCCAATTTGTTGAGATATGTATGTATATATATTGTGAACCGGCCACTTAACAAAGTATCAAATTTTCATGACATTTCCTTCATTGTTGTAAAATAAAATACAAATTCCTTATCCAAAACACAAACGTATAGTTAGGTCATCAACGATTCAATGTATTTCCATTGGTGGAACTTTCTATTATTGTATTACAATTTATTTTTCGGAAAGACAGAGTGTGTATTTATAATTTTATATTATGGAAAATGCTGTGTGAAATGTATAATGCTATTTCCTTTTGTTTCCATTGTAGAAAACATATTTAGTCACAATGTAAAAGAAAATGTTTTGTTAATTATTCTTATTATTATGTATCAACACGTTTTTTTTTCTATATACAACATAAAAATAATTAAATATTAGGCAAATTTTTAAATATTATTATTATTATTATTATAGAAAAATAATGTGTGAACAACAAAAACTAATCATATTTATCTTCTGTTCATATAAATACAATATTCGTTTCACTTGATTAGCGACACTTGAATTGTGGCTATTTGGTCACCTTTGTTAGATTTGATCCTTAAATTGATAAAAAATGAATTGTTAATATATATTATAATTATAAAATTAATTAATAATAAAAATAATCTTAAAAAATGAAGCATCAACATCATCACAGAAAACCAATGAATGATATATATTGCAAGAAATTTTTGTAGTTCGATAGTGATAATCAGTATGATGCCACACTTTAAAATAATTAATATAAAAACTTCGGAAAATCATTTTTCTAATATTCCTTTATATGGGACGTATATATATAATAACTAAAGTGATAGTTAAATTCGATGATGCCATCTTTGGATGCAACAATTGTGCTGGCTTTTTCTGTAATTTGATATTGATTAAAAGGTGCTAATCAATTTCAACTGATAAATAATACATCCGCACGCTTTAATTTTATTATAAGAATTTCATGCAACATAATTCATTCGCCAGTTTTTCTGCGTATATATAATGTTGATGTTATCGAAGTATGTTTGATGGCCCAATTTAATTGTTTTCCTTATATGGACTTACGGATCTGTTTATTTTTATAAGCAATTGTACGAATTGATAAACATTGAGTCGCCGAAGCATCAATGTTGGCCATTTCTGTAAGTAACAAGTGTCTCTAAACAAGTGAAACGGCATGTATTTTACGTCATTCAAATATAGCATATCATTCTTTATATTATACTATTATCTTCGATGAATGTATTATTACATTTCTTTTTTGTTTCTAGTATACACACATTGTTGTTGTAATATCTCCATATAGAATGTGAACATTAAATACATATATATATAATCCATAGAAATATATTTACAAATATTATCAGATTTCTTGAAATATATCTTTCAATACATATTATTTTGAAAATTATATATTTTTATTATATACGAAAAATGCTTTTATATTATTATATTCTTTGTAAATATACAAAAAAGAAAAAAACACAAAACTTAAAACGTTTGAAGATTATATAACATTCAAAATGATTGACATAGATTAACATCACTTTTATCATAAATTATTATTATTATAACATTATTTGTTTTCGGAATTGTTTGAATATCATTGTTGTCACAAAAATGAAAAAATATATCAGTTTATTCCAAATCATTCAATTGCATCAGTTAACCGTCATACTCAATCTGTCAAACACATTCTATATGTAAATTTTAGTCTAAGACACTCCATAATAATTTATCAAAGATATTATTTTTGATTTCCAATTCCATATACAAACCGTATAGAAGAAATGGTATAATATATAATTTGAAACTATTTAGCAATTCCTACAACACAACATCACTTATATGAATGTATTTCATCAACATTGTCTTTTATTGATAATTAAACATATTTCAAAATTTATTATAATGTATATGCAAATTATACCCATGTAAATCATATCATAGTAATCTGTATATATATATTTTATACGAAACGATTTTGCTTATGAACGAAAGCTTAACATTACACTAATCAAACATATTTGTTATTTATAAATAAGAAGGATTTAAGATATGTTAACAACTTTCTTATTAAATTATATCAACCCTTATATTATAAATATAAATAAATATAATGTTTATCATTAGTTCAACAAATATACTTGTCTATATAGATAGTTTATATTTTCAGTGTCATTTATACTTAATTTTCTATATATAAAATATATTAAATATATATAATAAATAAATATAAAAGAAATGTACACACGTAAATAATATAAACACAATAATAAATAACTATATATAATAATTGAAATAAATTTAGATTAATTTATACATTGCATATAGCAAGATTAAACATAAACAATTGGTTTTAGTATATAAATAATATACTAAAATATAATACTAATAAAATCATCATCGCCAAATAAAGTGTGGTGATGATAATAATAAACGCATACAGATAATATTTATAATAACATTTAAAATAATTTATATTTTATATGTATTTAAATAATTATAGATATTTGAAGAAGGAAGCACATTATAAATTTAAAAAAGGATTAACATTTTAATACAAAACACAGTGTGTGTGTGTGTTTGTGTGTTGTGTGTGCTATAAGATACATCAACAATTAATATAGAGGACATTCATTTACTCGAAACAATAAATGGTTTTTGATATTTTATTTCTATGGTAGTCCTTTATATCCAAAAATTGAATAATGTCATATATATATAGAAGGAAATTGATTCATCAACTTGTTCGATGAAATATTGTATACACTGTTCAAATGCACCCTATGTAACAAATATACAAATTTAAATATATCATAGTATAACAATAAACTCTTGTTAATATAATTTGTGTTTCGAAATAAAACAATTAGACAATTGAATTTCTATTTCATTATAATAATAATGTAGTATATGGCATTGTTTTTGTTGTTGGTGTTTTCAAAACATATAGAATTGAATATAGATATTTGTATCCTTTATATATAAAAGATATATTCACTTACATTTTCAGTTCAAATGTAATTATGTGTACACACACACACACATATCTGATGCTATATACCTTATAAAATATTATATTTTATATTTATAGAAAATATATAATGAGCATAATATTATCATCATAAACACAGACCCATGCTGGAATATATACAACAAATAAATAATATATATATACACAAAAGGATAAATGTAATGATTAATGAACAAAAGTTTGTTTACATAAAAGTTTTCAAAATATAAACACAGTTTAATTTACACATTGTTGGTTTTTTTTATATTTATATACAGAATGTATTTTATTAACACTAACTACATTTGTACAACGTCGTGTACTGGTGGAAAAATTATATATAGAATTTGTTATAAAAATGTATATAGAATGTCTGTGTACTATGATCAGACAATTACCTTTACTTTTCCTTTCACGTATAGCCTGAATGGAAAAAAAAACATAAACTTCGTATGTAAAAATATAGGAATTAATATTGTGCTGAACCATATAAAATTCTACAAGAATAAAGTAGTATAGAAAAAAAAGCCCAAATCGCTATCTCAAATTTGATCACATTGAGTATATATATTTGTTAATTAAATATATTTCGTATCACATACAAAATTTGGAAGATGAACTCTCCGCATAAAATAATTTAACAATTGAAAAATTTCTATCATTGCACAATATTCACTTTTGTAAGAAAATTATTCAATGTAATTTTAAAGCTAATAATTTTCTAAATTTATATATATACAATATATCATCAGGTGTAACCTTAAATCAAATGGATAAATATTTTAGCATTTCTCTACATCAGACACTGCATTATTAAGTAATAAATTACTTTCTATCTGACATGACATATTTTTTTTAAATTAAATTGTCATATAAAGTAATTTCTTTCATTTTATACAAATGCAGGCAAATGCGTCAACAACATATACATAAACATAAACAAAAAAAACAAGAAGAATGCCAATCATCAGGCGGTCTTCCATTGCCACAAACATCAACATTAAGATCACGTCGTAGATTAGCTAATATGTTAGTTGGAGCCGCAATAATATTTGTATGTTGTTGGTCACCGCATGTTATATGTTTGTTATGTTTTGAATTGGGCGCTACAAATGTATGTCCAAAAACATTATCTGAATTTAGTTTATTATTAGGTAAGTAGTAAGTTTTTTTTTTTTAATAAGTAATTTATCATACGCTTTTGTTGTTGTTATTATTATTATTATTATTATTATTACTAATAATATAATAATAATGTAACACATTATTTTTATGTGAAAAACAGTTTATAATAAGTTGTTTTTTTTTATATAAGTAAAGAAAATCATAATCATCTTATTTGACAAAATTTTCACATAATTTTTTTGATCTATAAATAAATACTTGTAGATATAAAATTTCAATTTAAGAGTTTTTATTGGTATAACAATTTCATTCGCTTATATAGAGATGAAAAATATACACATAATAATAGTCCATATATTTTACACGTACAAAAAGTACACATATATAATGTTGTGTTATAGATAGATAGATGAAAGAATAGAATTTATTTAATATTTTTAACCAACATCTTTTCTATAAAACACACACTTGAAAAATTTTATTGTATAAGTGTTATTTCTTATTTATCTCTTGAAAAAATCTATATGACTTTATTATTAAATACATAACATATATATGGAAGAATTTTTATATACTCGTTGAAAGTGGTACACTTGAAAACCTTTTGTTATTTTTACCTATTATGTGTATATATGTATTTATATACAGAGGCACACATTACATATACATATATATACATACATATATTTTGAAATATGTGAAAAATGTATTACAATATTACCCTGAACAAAAATAATCCAAACTAATGCAATTTCAATTTCAGCTTTACCATATTACATTTATAGTATACAAGTACAGAAATTTGGTCAATATAATTGCTTGACTGCAAAATTGATTACAAAATAATGTGTAATTCTGCAACCTCCATATCATATATCAGATCTTGCACCATGTAGTTTTTGGTTTTTGTATCCAATTGATCGAACATGCCGAGCAAAACGTTTTATTTATAGCATTGAATCATGATTAAAGAAAATTCGGCTTCGACTTTTTATTTCACTAGTTCGAATTATTTTTAATCAGTATAGTTTGTATTATGTATATATAGGCACATAAGTCAAAGGTGTGAGAAATATAAAAATTCTTCCTATAGCAGATAAACATTTTTCTATTCTTATCTTTTGTTATATAACACATATATAGGTTTACTTTTATTATTATATACAGGGTAATAATATTCCGTAGTAGAGAAGCTGGCTAATGTGAAAGTTAATATAAACTTCCTCTTATATGTTAATAAATGTTAATACAATAACATGAACATTTAAAAAATTTTCAGTGCTACGCTAATTCCATAGAAACTGCATTACATTATATAGCATTAACAATAAACATTCGATATATTTGTGAAGACACAAATCGGTTTTTAATACGGTTGCGTTAGCAAGCTTCTATCATTTTATTAAACAACAGTTTTCAAGTAACATACAATTTATTATTTAACAAACACACCCTGTGTCTCCGTAACTATATATTGATTTTTAAGTTTTGCATGTATGTTAAGCTTTTCTTATAACCGTGTTCTGTGTATCATATCCGTATAACAGTTACAGTATTAAATTTAAACGAATACGTGTAACAATTTTGTATACATTATCACGGTTTTGTAAAAAAAAAAAAAAAAAAATGGTTTAATTATATTTTTCAACATTAAATCGAAACATTTGTCTATATTTAAAAAAAAAATTTACATTCTATATATATAGGTTATGCTCATTCAGCTTTAAATCCAATATTATATTGGATTTTAAATCATAATTCATTACGACAATCAACATGTGCACCAATATTACGTTTATCATCGGTGCAAAAATTTTTGCGTACACATTTACGTGTACCAGCACCGCCACCACCACCATCATCAACAAATGAAGCTGCATTAGGTCCATTTAATCCACGTTATATTAAATCAAGACCGGCACAACAATATCGTGCACCACCATCATCACATTATTTATATTAATTACATAATTTAAATTTTCTATTCTCTCGTATTTACGTAGGTATTATGAAGTAATAAAAAATATGTCTATAAATATATTCTAGGCACATATAATATACTATTAATTTAATTGATATGTGAATGGGTATGCGTGTCTGTGTTTGAATGTGCATTTTCTTTTTAAGTTTCTTTGTTAAATTTCTGAAAATTTTATACATTTTCTACATATGAACTATAAATATATACACATTATATAATTGAACAGGTAAATGTAACTATTAAGAATTATATTAAACTATATAACTATTTATTCGTTTATACATGCATTATTTATATTTTAATATATGTATTTATTAATGATACACGCGTCCTAATAATGCATTTTAAGTTTTTTTTTTTTTATTATTGTTTAAATAATTTAAATAAGAAAAAGAAAAAGAATGTGATAATCAAAATAATTGAATATAATTATAAAAAGAATAAATAAAAAAAAGTAGAACATTTATTTTACCAGAAGCAGTGCATGGTCCGCAGAAATAGGTATATTTATATTAAATGGAAAAGTTTATGAAAAATTACTATATTATTATTAATTATGTTAAGTCTAATATTTATAATGTGTAATTTAAATTTTGTGCGAATTACATACAATTGATTATGTAATAATAATAAAAATATATACGTAGGATATGTTTAACACATTATTATGCAGTATTTTATAACGATAATGAATGCTGTGTTGTTTGGTGTGAAATATAAGTGACAGTAACATGTATTACAAAAATGCATAATACAAAAAAATATTAATAATCGAAATACTAAAATAGTTTTGAAAATGATGGGTTACCAAAATATATTTTTTATCGTATTTAAGGGACACCGCAGTCACGCCTACAATATTAATTATAATAAATAATTAGCAATAAATTTAATATAATGGAAAAGGAAAATAAAAATAAATATACGTTGCCTGCAAAAAGTACAAACAAAAGAGAAATTTAATGCATCTATATAAATTAATTTTATAGGTGTATCAATGTTTAGAATGTTTTCACAGAATATAATAAATATATTTAGATACCAAAATGAATCAATCATATAAAATATATAACTAATATACATTACAAGAATATATAGGAATATAAGGTTTCAAGAATATACTTTTATTATAATCTGTTGGATAAGTCTTTATTTTTTCTGTTAACCCTTTCTTTCTCAAACTATGCAATATTATTACTAAAATCTATAATCCAAATTCGAATCTAAGTGTTTGTGTTATTATATTTATGGAATTGCAGTAATGTTTACATGATCACCCTATAAGACTACACTACACACAATTCTAATTCAAAAATTAGCAACAGAAGCTTCAGCAAATTGTTCAAAATAGTAGATTGGACATATCGATATCTAGTCGTCTGCGGTGTTGCGCTGAGAAAGAAAGGTTTAATTACAAAAAATAATAATTGTATGATTAATTACTTTTTTTTTTATATGATATATTACAAAAAATAATATAAACTCATAATAAAATTTATAGTTTATTTAATAATACATATAGTTATATACAGAACTTGAATTATATAGTCATAATTCATTGTCTATACTCGTATACCGTGTTCCTGAATAAATGTATTTTTTACACGCAGAAATTTATAGGATAGTTTTTATTGATTTTGCAATAAAATATCATATATCCCCAACATACTTTCATTTCAAGGATCAAATAATAAATTTATTGTTTTGAAACCATATCTTTTTTTTTTTGTTTTTCTTTATTTTATTGATACTCATTAAAATTAAAATATATTCGTTCGTATGTATATTATACTATAGTTGTGTATATTGAATAGTTAATAATATTTTGAAAATTTATTGGCAATTGTATTTTGTAAACATTAAAAATATTTCTATAAAATCAAATAATAAAAAATTATATTAAAATAATAATGGAAAAAATAAAAATTATGGTAACGATCTAACGAGAACGACGGCATCATATATAGGAAACAGAGCAAAAAAACAGTATGATCTTAACATACAGATATATTATATAAATAATATAATGTATAGTAAAAATATGTTAATGTTTCGTTTTATGTAATGAAAATTGACTATCATTGAAGACTTTTTTTTTTTAATTATCCTTTACATTCTGAAGCATCTTTAAAATTATAATTAAATTAAAATACAAATTGATTTTGTATAATTATTATTTCATAAAAATATGATATCTAAAGAGAATCAAAATATTAATATTAATATTTATGATTTAAATTAAATTGCGTTGTAAGAGTTATAAAAAAAAATCGTATTAAAAACGAATATTATCATTAAATGATTGTATAAAATAGAATTTTATATAATTATTAATTATTTACAAATACTTTGTTGTTCAAATAAACTTTAGATTGCATTAATTTTATTACATTTAATAGTTTTTTTTTTTTATGACAAAAAAATTATATCAAGTTAAAAAGTTGAAGAAAACTGATTCTATAGTTATTATTGAGTTATTCTAATGGAATATGAAATAAAAACTCAAGCTGATGGTCAACCAAGACAATTGTATATAGGTTTTACATTTTAATGTATGATGATTAATGCAGTGAATGAAATAAGAATCAATATTTTTTTTTATTTTATTAGTCACATATATATGTAAACTCTTTTTGTCTACTCTAACCAGTTTCATGTAGATTATTTTTGCTTTTTCATTTCATTATACGAACAACGTTCTAAATTTGGAAAAAAATAAATTTGAACGCATAACATTAAAATGATGTTTTTCTCATGATATTATTAATCAATTTTAGATTTTTTTAATAATTTTTAGCACGAATAAAATAAATCGTAGTTGTATAGGTGTGTACGATTATTTTTTATATTATACAGACGGAATGCAATACAAAAAAAAAATCTTGCAATAGCAATGGCCGCCGCTGCCATCTTGAAAATATGAGAATTTTTTATAGTGAAAATTTTGTAGCAACGTTACTTACATATAAATTAACATTTTTTTTCTTTTTTATATAATGTAAATTTTATTTTAAAATTAATATGAAAAAAAACTACGAAAAATCATAGTATTCATACTCACTCAGAATTTGAACAATTTTCTGTTGAATCATGCAGACCAAATATAGGTCCGATATAATTATTCATTTCCAAAATTTACATCCTGCTTTATACTTTTCCAAAGATATATTTTCCAATCTTCACCAAATCCAATATGCTTGAGCCATAGTAACAAGTTAAGACGCCATTAAATTAAAATAAATTTTTGGTTCATTTACCTTATGACGATGGCGTACACTTGACTATTTCTTGAACTTTAATTTTTTGCCTACATGATAAAAATCCACAATTTTAATCTTCAATAAAATAGTTTTTCGATGTCGATGGCATGCACTCCTTTTTTAAATAATTAATTTATAATTATATAATTTTATTTTATAGCAATACAGCAACGCAAATTTTCAGCACAACTTAAACACTTTAAAATTTTTTGCAGAATGAAAATGAAAAGAAAGGGAAGCTCTTCTTTATGTTTAATTTGTAGACTAGACACGACGTAACTGGCAAGTGTGGCGCTGTAATCCGTAAATATATATTTAATTATATGTCAAACTGCGAAGCAACAATGAAAAAGTTTTCGTATACGTTGTTAATTTGTTATTAGTTATTTGTGCAAACTCACAAAATTTATTATTATTTTTATTATATTTTATTTATTATGACATCTTTAAAAATTGTCGTTGGAAGATAATTACATATTGAAATTGCTTTGCATGAAAAACATCCATTATTGGATATATATACAACATAAAAAAAAATTGAACTTATTGATTGAAAATTGGACAAAGTGAAAAAAATCCATATCAATTGGTAATGCGCCGAAGGCGGTATTAGTAAAATCTTGAGAATTGGATTTCATAATTTTTATTGATATTAATATCTGACTATAGTGACTGTAGGCCTATTAAAGGTGTATTCAAAATTAGATAAATTTTTTATTTTTTATTTATTTGTTATTTTTTTTTATATTTACATTTAAAAATTATTTAAAAATTATTTAAAATAGAATTAAAAATAGCTTAAAATTTCGCATGCATAATTTGACATTTAAAAAGTGCATATTTCAAATCTTGGTCACACTTGAAGATATACAGTCACTATATGTTTGACGTTTCTCATTGTGAAATTATCTTTTTTTGTTACGTTTACGTGTTGCTATTTTACCTGATGGGATTTTTATAAATCGAACATGTTCATATTACAGCCATTTTAACAACCAAATGTTTTCATGGTTATCAACATTGAAAGTGACAATAAATTGAAGATAGAAAAAACGTAATTTCATTGAATATCATACACTTTCTAGTATATTTTTAATTTGTTGTAAAAATTAATATGAAATAAAGAAAATTTAATTAGAAAATAGAAACAATAAATTCAATAATACTATATAAGAGAAAATCTATCACAGTATAACAATCATCAAACGTTATTTTGAAATTAAGTTAATATTGGGAAATGGATGGATTCCTTTATGGTTGGGCATGCAAGTATTTTAAAATTGCAGAAAAAGAAATCCTTAAAAACAAAATGACAAAATTAATTGTTTTTTTTTTTATATTGGTTTGTAGGAGAATTTGAATTTATTAAAATAGGTATCTAAAATTATTTTATTCATTTTAAAAAGACAGAATTCTGTTTAACTTGAAGCATTTATGGACTTTGTGAATGTTGTTTGAGCTTTCGTCGAATACCTGTGTACTGTTTTACGTTAAATTTAGAAAAATCCTATGAAATTTTTAATTGTTTTGATATTTGGCAAAAGTAAAATAATTATTAATTAAATATTTTTATTGTTTTCAGTTTTTGTCAATTTTTATACACTTTTCCATACAACGCTTACATAAAATATAAAATAAATATTTAATATAAATATAGTTACTGTTAAAAACTGAAAGATAACAAATGTTTATTTATAGAAATTAAAATTAAACAAAAATTATATTATATTTCTCCGTATAATAATAATAATAATATACAAAAAACTGTTTATTTTATAATTAAAATTTAAGGAATTGCATATAAATAGGTATAATAATGTATAAAAAAAAACACATTTAATTTATAAAAAATTTGTATTATTATTAATTTAACATTCATTACCTTTTCTATATATAGATAGCCTATTTTCGTGTAATTTAATTAATACATTTTTTTATGATTACCTCCTCCGTAACATCGCTCGTCGTACTATAAAAAATATGTTATACAAATAATATGAATTATATACAATTTATTTATAAAAAAAAAATATTTAAAATAGACGGATTTGATGGCACGTACTATTTTCTATAATATAAGAAAAAACACATTCAAAAATTAGTATTAGTAAAATTTTCGACAATGAGGAGGAATATTCTATATCAATAATACAAATACATACAAATAAATATGTCTATAATAATTAATAAAATTAACAGAAAATAATATAAATTAATTTGACCCATTGTTGTCGGTTATGTTACGAACGATGTAAACATAATCATCCATAATTAAATAACCAGTTTTACTGTGTTATCCAAAGTTGTCCCGGTCAGACAATGGCAATTCATTGTTTTTTATTATTATGTTTGTGTGTAGTCCAAGTCGCCGACAATAATGTGTTGAATATTTGTAATGCGTGCGGCTGTGTGTGTATGATGAGTGTTACATTCTTTTTAATACCTGTAATATAATTAAACAAAATATTTATAATTTTAAATTATTCTTTAATGACTGTATTTGAATAAATATAAATATATATACCGAATAGATATACTTTTCTATATTTATGTAAACTACATTTTATGTAATGTTATGTGGTGCGTAGTTACGTGAATATTTAATATGTCTTACAATTTTAAAGATAATTAGTTGAGTTATTGAATCATGAACCATTCAATCAAATTTTAACTAATATTTTTATTAGCAATAGATTTTTGGCTATACATATATTTTCGTATTTGTTCACGCTGAACTAAAGTAATACCGTTTGATTTAGAGAGGTTTACATTCTCAAATCAGTTATTGGAATTTTACTTATGTTCTATGTAATTTTAAGCAGAACATCCTGTAACCAAAAATCTAATGCACACTGTAAGACAATGTTAAGGATACATATACTACAAGCCATAAAACACCACACAAATTTATGGTTTCTTTAAACTAAAATCTTAAAATATATTTTATTAAGTGTTAAAATGCGTATATTAATTAAAACTTTGATTCACTATATAATTACGTGTATTTTTAGTATAATATGAAAATGTTAGATTATAATAAAATGCGAATTAAATTTTAAGCAATAATTTTACAATTCCAGTAAAATCTGTATAAGAAAATTATGTGAATCAAAGTTGAGTTACATATATAGCTGCGATTATAATTTAAGATAAGCTATATATTTTATAATTTTTCTCTGTATCTGTGATTTTCAAATAAAAAATAAAAAATATATGTATAAAAAATATGTTTTCTATAATAATCTTAAAAAACATTGATTTTATTATTTTATTTTTTATTTATTTAATTATTATTTTTAATTTATGATTTTATTTGTTATATTTTAAGAATTTTTATTTGGTCATGTCCATGTGCGACGATACAACACGAATTTATAATATTATTGATATTATTATGTAAAAATTTAGCACATCGAGAATAAGTTGGTGAGAAACGGAATATTAAATACCAAAAAAGGAGGTTAGTATCTATACTTTTGAAATTATTTTTATAATTAATTCTTGTTTTTATTATTAATACTACAGCCATCTCAATTCATAGAATTGATTATAATCGCTCACTCAATTCGCATATGGAACCCATTACTACTAATTCTCATTTCGAATATATTCCATTGCTCGGCGCAAAACGATTAAAAATATGGCTTGATGACTTATGTTTAATATGAATATGTCAGTTGTTACCTAAATTAAATCGTTATTATTTGATCAATTCGACCGGCGGTTAACATAAGCAGCCTGTCGCCCTTGAATAATCGGGTCGATGATAGGAGTTCTTTCAAAATACAAGATATCCAAGCATAATAATGTCAATTACAATTAGTAATTAATGTAAACATTTAATTGAATTACAAAATTAAGATGAATTCGTATTCAGTACACAAATTCACAACAAAATTGTTGAAAAATTATAGCAATCATATAATCATCCGTCTATTTATTACATATTAAATACCTATATCTTTAGGATATTTATTTTAATTACAAAAGAATAATTTAATTTACATGTCATAATAAAAAATATTGAAATAATTGAAAAATAAGAAAGAAAATCTGTCGCATTTTTAGTCTGTGCGATACATACAAATATATAACAACATAACATTATATCAATACAAGTTGTGCTAAAGGCAGCCGGACCGTAGGCTGCACCTTAAAACTATGATAGATGCGTAAATCAAAATTGTTTGTAATATATTTGTATTAAACATATTTTATTATCCATAAGACAGTACCCCATATGCAATGAGAACTTTTCATACTGGTTGAATAGCATCGAAAAAACATACGAGAGATGACATTGTGTATATAGCTCGCGTCTATGAAGGACTATGAACTACATTTTCCTTATTTAAATTTAATCACAGTATCAGCTGTTGCTTCTTGTTGGCTGATATCTTTTATTACAATCTGTATATAATTGTCATATTTAAAATAATAATATAACATTAAATATTATTCATGTTTTATTTATATTTTCCTCCATCATATAACTGACTGTATTTTAAAATATATATTATTTTACAGTTGTGTATAAAATTATATGTGTCTTCTCACATCCCAAATAGTATAATCCGTTGTTTGTTGTGCTATCTTTGCGAATCATTATTGTTATGTTATGTTAATTTTTGTGGTATCCATTCTGGATAGATGTCTAAACATTCAAATATTGACAGAACAATTAATTGATTTGTTTATAGTAATAGAGTGCGATATACAAAGACACCTCAATCTTAAACAAACATGTCAGATGTTTTATTTAATCATTTTACATTTTTCTCTACAGATATTTATGGACATAAAAATAATGACAATATGGAAACATTTATATTTTGATGATCGCAGATAAATTGGTGAATTGTTATACATATACTCCCTTGCATGATATGTTGGAGTAACATGAATTTATGATGATGATGATGATGTTGACCTATTGATATAAGAACGATCAAATTTGAATTTTTAATTTAGAAAAATCTGTTCATTTGCGTATTTTTGTTTTTGTTGACGCTAGATATAGCTATTATATACCATAATCATATAAATAAGACACCAAACCCCAGAAGTAATAGCGTGTAGTTCCTATTTATTGGACAAATAAATTTATGCATTACTGTTATTAAACAGAAATTCATATACTATTCATATTTTTTATTTCTTGGAATAGAAATAAAATTAAATTTTGTGTTACGACTGCTTCAGAATTATTTACATAATATTAAAAATGTAAAATAAATGAAAATTATTATATTGTTTGTGTTTGTGTTTGTTGGTTGTGGAAATGAAGACAAATTTTGAAAAAGAAATAAAAGAACAATAAAGATATGTCTGTAACTGTATCGCCGCAATTATTTATTATTCGCGCATATATTAAATTACAATATTTTATTATAAGAAAAACAATTTGTATAAAAGTAATATCGAAAAAAGTCAAATATAAATTGTATTATATGCATTTTGTGGACCACAGGTATAGAAGTAATTCCTTATCGTTTCAGTTTAAGAAAACACAAATTTATTTAAACGAAAATACGGAAAACAAATTATTATTCCAAATATATTGTTCATTGCACACACATTCCCACATTAATTCTCATTAATTTCTGACAATTTGTGCGGATACCATAAAATAAACACTGTTCCTGTTTTGAAATACTCAAGTAAATTTTCAAGTTTTGCCCATCTACAGCTGGAGTCTGCCAGTCTGTATATATAATGTATAGAATGAATCAGTCAAATCAAGTCTGGTGGATATTTGTGGCAGTGTTTTGCTGTAATTGGTTTACAATTTATTTTATTTTTTTTCCTGAAATAACATTTCTTTCCAGTGTATAATTATTGGCAGATCATCGTCGAGATCACGTTTGACATCAATTCAACAAACATCGCTTACAAATTGTGGAATTTTCTGAGTGTTAAATTTCACTAAACTTATAACGATGCTCATATTGCATATGGTTAAACTATGGCAGACGTTAATACACAAATTTTACATATATTATCCTCATGTAATTAATACATTATACATACGCAAAAATTGATTATATATATTGAGCGGGTGGATTATTCGTTGAAGACATCATACCGGTGGTTCGTATTTCTTTCGAAATAATAATGCTTCTGTACCAGTTAAATGGTGATCGTTATACAGATCAATATAGGATAATCTGTTTTTGTTACAAATTCAATTGAATGAAATCGATACGTAGTAAACATATGTGGTTCCAGCAAGGAAATTAAAACCCTCATCTATTCATTAAATAATGCTTGAATAGTATAGGATTAATAGTAAGCACTGCTAATATGTAACAGTATAAGGTTTCATAATTAGTTTCTGACTGTAAACAGAGACTTAAAATCGTTTGCACAAATTTCCGAAGCGAATTTATTCAAAATCTACGCGACCGCTTTCTGAACCAGAAAGGTTTTTTTTATTTGTTAGATTACTATAAAGTCCCTTGGGCTTTCAGAACTTACCATTTGTTTGTTTGTTTGTTTGTTTTTCTTTGAACGTAATTTTGTGTGACAAATAAACAATTTTATTTTGTAAATAAGAAATTATACATTTAGACTTTTATTACAAATAAGGAAAAAGAAAATGTGTTTTTTTTTTTTTAGGAATATAAGAAATAATAATAAATAAGGAAAGTTATAAAGAACGGTGCGAGAAGGGTCGGCGGTATAGCCCAAAGATGATATGATGCGATATTATATTTTATACTTGTGAATTGGAACTTTATTGAATGAAAATTTTTAAATTAAATAAAATTGAAATTGTTTGTAAATTAATTCATGTGTAAACATTATTAGATTTTATATTATATGTAATATTTCACTTTTTTATTTAATTAATTTTCATCATTTATTTATTAATTTTATTTGTTTATACAGATATTTGAGTGATGGGGATGGTGAATAAATGACGATAGGTGGTAAAAAAAAATAGGAATGAGAAACCTACATTTTATTTGTACTCACATTGATGATCCTATATGTTTTTTGTTTTATAATTATGATTTTAAGCATGTTTTAATTCGTGTTCCACGCACTGTTCCACTCTTCTTCATCTTGTATTTGTTATATCATAACAATATAAAGAATAACTATAGACCTAGAGCGTATATCTATCTATTCAGTATACCTTTGACAATGTAATGCAGTTTATTCCAAACGTAGATAATTTATGTAAAACATTAGATATAATTTTTCCATGGTTTATGAAATTTGGTGAAATGGTTTATTTTTGATGAACAACACTACACTTCTACCATTATGCAATTTCTGGGTATATGTTGTATTAAGCTGTCTTGATAGGTTTTTACAAAATGAATCACAAATCCATGTTAAAGGTTCTTATTTGCCATTCAATCATTTCCAGTTTTTTATGTTATGTTTATATAGTGTGTAGGCAGTTTACTTTTGATTGGAGTTCATAGAGGTTTTCGAAGAGATTAGTTATAATGTTGGTTGCCAGAAAATGCAATGTTTTTCAGTTCATGGTCATTCTATTTATGTTATTTGTAGAAATATAGAAATTCCTTATTATGCCATTATTTAAATGAAAATAATAACTTTGAGTATATAATTTGTATAAATATGAGTATATTTGCAGACATTTCTAATTGAAATTGCAATATTTATGAAAATTGGAAAAGTTTAATGTAAATGATATGAATATGTAACCGCCTATGCCTAGCGTTGACGAAAAAATGTTCAATTATTTATTTTATATCTGCAATAGTTCCAAAACGTTTAGGTTTGGCTTCACTCATACACAACGTTACCATAGAAGTAGTTTAAATTTTAAATTGTTAATAATTTCTAACAAATATGATAGAAAATAATTGAAAAATTAACAACAATTAATTAAATAAATCATAATAAACACATGAAATAAAGTGCATAAACGTAGCTTAATGAAAATCCTGACCATAATTTACAATTCAATGGAGAATGGAGAGTTAAATATTGTTAAAAATCATCGTTTTTCGTTCATTTTCGATGTGAAGACAAAAAATTTCAATGTGTGTACTACGATTCTCGTAGATTTAAATGCCGACAACAAAAAGACGTCATAATTTGTTGAGGTTAAACATGAACAATTTTTTCTTACGCTATGTAAAATTTTACAATTCAACGATACTTTATTTTTGTATTGTTTTGAAATATTGTATTTTACATAATTTAATTTTATTGCAAGAAGAATAATAAATTCATTAAATACGAAAGTTATTAGAATCTATGTACAAAAGAAAAATTTCTCATACATCGAAAACGTCGAAAATAAAAGATTTTAAATGTCATTTTGCACTCTCTCTTTCTCTATATGCATACCGTATGTTTGCTTTCATTTTATTACGTTTTTTGTGGAGAGATTTGTTCGTCGCCATTATATATTCTTTCAAAAATATATGAAATCAAAAATAATAGCACAAGAAAAAAAATTAAAATTTATATAAATACTATAAAAAATCGTGTTTAATAATTTTTTTAAATAAAATTAATTAAAATATATTATTAATTTTAATAAATAAAGTTTAATTTAATTTAATTGGCAATGGATTTGTATTTTCTAAAGTGTTTTTTTACATAATTGAAGATTTAAATAAAAAAAAAAAATAAAATAAAATTTAGTAGCAAAAGAAAAGTTTTTCTGTGCGCGTGTATATGTGTGTGTGTTTGTGTGTGTGTACATGCAAAGAAGAAAAAAATGTTTTTGAATGCGATTGAATTAAATTCAGTGACGGTACCATTCAAAAGATTAAATTTAATCAAATTAGTAAGCCTATGAAAATTTCCATTATTTTATTATTATTATTATTATTATTAAAAAATATATAATTATAAGAATAAATAAAACGGAACGAATTTGTGTTGTTGTTTTGATTTTTGAGACAATTATTTTGACAGCTATACAAAAAATACAACAACATATAGGAGGACACAGCCAGCAAGCGCAACTTGCGGCGCATGACATTTTTGTGTGATGATAAAAACAAAAAACAAAAAAAAAAAGAAAATAAGTGCAGCTAAAAGCTACAGCATTACCTTTAAAATCATTTAAAAATATTAATTATTTTTGGATAATAGTGTTTGTGTTTGGTGATGGTGATTATTGCGGTTTTATTTTTAATTAATTCAAAATAATTAATATTTCTAACCATTTATTTATTTAAATAATTTAAATAAACATATCCATTAAAATAAGACTATTAAGACAGTAAAAATAATGTGTTTTTTGGGTCGTTTTATTTTATTACAAAACTTTATTTTCTGTCATTACGCATGAATTTCATATGTTTGTGGTTTTGTTGTTTTATTTTTTTCCTATTTTTTTTGATGTAAACGTAAAGTAAATGCTCTTTTGTGTGCGAAATAATTTTGTATGTAAAGAAAAAAAAAGTTGCCATATTTGTTGTTGTTGTCATGTAATTTTGGAAATCAAAACTATTTATTTGTAGGAAATTTCTACTAATTTATCTTTAAAATAATTTAATGATTCTATAAATTAATCACACATTTTTATTTTAGTAAATTATTTGAACAAATATCCATATGATTTTTAAAAAATAAATTTATAAAATTAAGGTTTTTGTAAAGTGGGACAGTTAAGTTTATGTCAAAAAAAAAAAAAAAAAACAAAACGTACGTTTACGTTATACAAATTTATTCAATTTTTTTTTATAAATGTTTTGTCTGACAATATTATTTTACCTACTTTAAAAATGATTGTTAATGGAATGAAGAAAATAATTATATATTGTGTTTGTATAAAAAAAAAACTTTTAGGCTGTAATAAACAACTCTAAAAATGAGTAATGAACGGGATATTCCAATTGTTCCAGTTACAACACTTGCTGGACTTACTAGCCTATCCGATTGTAAGTATATTGTTTATCATCTCTTATCATTATTTTCTCAATTGTTATAATTTTGTTTAAATTAACATTAACTTTATATTTACTAATCACTTTTAAAAATCAAAAATTACATATTACACAATTTATAATTTATATAAGAAATTTTTGAATTTAGTTATAAGAAATTTAAATAAGAAATTAATGAATTTAGTTATAAGAAATTTAAATAAGATCCTTTTTTTAAATAAATCATAGTAAACATAGAAAACATAAATTTTCAAATTTAAATAATTTTTTGTTTTGAATTATTATTACTTGATTATTTTTTTTTTTCTATATATTTCTTTTGTTTTATT
Organism: Bibio marci; assembly: GCA_910594885.2. Taxonomy (NCBI): domain Eukaryota; kingdom Metazoa; phylum Arthropoda; class Insecta; order Diptera; family Bibionidae; genus Bibio; species Bibio marci. The sequence continues at coordinate 41,353,043 of OU343117.1, forward strand.
TTTTCTATATAAATTTTAATCATTTTTGTTTTTTCATATTAGTACTTGTGGAACTACCGATAGCTGAAGCATTTTCAACGCCAGCATTAAATAAATCATTACTATTTCATCCAAGAGTTGCAGAAGAATCAACAAATTTATTATCAATTAAAGATGATGGTTTAACGCGACAATTAATTCATGCATTAGAACAAACTAATTCGGATCACATGTAAGTGAAAATGAATTAGAAATTATTTTTTTATTGAATTTTATTAAATTATTGATTTACGTTTTATTATTTTTATGTGGCAAATTATGAAAATATAGAGAACTAAAAAGTCAATATTCAGAACCGCAAGCAGGGACTAATATTAATGAGGTTCCACAATTATTACAATCAATTTATTCTTTGAAACCGACCGTTTTTAAAACGGGTTTACAGCAACATCAACGACTACGTGAGTATATGAAAAGCTAAAAAAATAATGGGTGGTTTCCGTAATTAGAATTTCCAATGCTTTATTAAATTAATTTGTTACTGCCTGTTTTATTTTATTATTATTTTTTTACTTTGAATTTTGCTTTGTTAAATTTCTGGTTAATTTTTTTTTGCTAATGATTGATTTTTCATAAAATTTTAAGTGTGAATTTTCTATGATTAAAACTTTAAAGTAGTTAAATTTTTGAAATTTACGTGCACATAACATGACTTTACCAAATTCATATCTTTGTAAGTTACAGTTGATAATAGAAAATTTGAAATGAAAATAAATTAACATTTATATTCCATAATCGGATATTGTTAATGTAAATCACACTTTAATTTCATGATTTGTCCATAGTGCATGTGTCATTTTCTCTACATGCATTGGATCTGAACTTAAGAAATTGTATATATTTTTATGATGTACTAAATTACACTAACTAACACTCGGTAGCGCAGTTGCATAAGCGCCGATATATATATATTTTATATATATTAATCATGAAATATAGCGGGTTCAAATCTGCTATTTTTCATAGGAAATTTTTCGGTATTTATTTTAATACTAAAATTTTTCTACTGGGTGACCATTTGTTCGTTGATGGAATAAAAAGAAAAACGGATATCTTTGAAAATATGGTGTTGGACGCTATTCAAAGATTAACAATGTCTGCACACACATAACTATGGGCTAATCACCCATATAAAAATAATAGTATTATGAAAACATCTATCTTTCGTTAATTACAGTACAGTACAGTACACAATTGGTAAATTGTTATATACTCCCATGCGGAGTAATTTACCAACTTGGTAGTAATGAAAGGTTTATCAGATGACATAAAAGCTCCACTAGGAGCAAAATATGAGTTTAAAAAAAAAAAAAAAAAAAAAAATTACACTAAATTGTTAAAACATAATTGAGAATATATCGTCCCATCGGTATATAATTTAGGCTATAAACTTAAATAATTGTTAAATCAATAATTCACCAATTGTTTATTACTCAATTTCTGAATCCTGAGGTGATATTTCAAAGAAAATCATTAATAGTATATGGTACATTGTTATAAAACTACCTTGTTAGCTATTTTTTTAATTTATTATGATTTTATAGTTTTTTTTCCTTATTTTTTTATTATTATATTATTTTGTTTTCAGTTTTTCCTCAAATTCATCAACAAATTCCTTCTTCCTCAAATATCCAATCCAATCAAATACATCAAAATTCTGCGCAACCAAATCAGTTTTATTTAACAGGGTTTAATCAACATATATGGCATCCGCAACAACAGCAGCCTGTGATTGTCCAGCAAAGTCATCCGGTTAACTATACACAAAATTTATCACTAAAACAATCGCCAAGTAACTCAGCAAATATACTTTCACAGCATTTAAATCAAAATGTAACAAATTCTCAAGGAAATGTGAAATCTATGCCGCAACCAATAATTGCTGAAGTTGTAATAAAACAAGAATTTCCAAATTCAGTTATATCACAGCAAAATATTGATCAATTAAATAAGCTAGTTATTTCAACACAATCACAACAACCGGTTATACAACAAACACCTTCACCTTCGTATCAACAGACTACAAGTGTCATTCAACAACAAAAGTCGTCGCCGGAAAAACAACAACAACAACAGCAGCAGCAGCATCAGCTGCAACAAGACCAATCACAACAAAAACCTCAATCAGACCAAACTCAAAATCAAACTTGTGTAATTCAACAACCATCAGCAATTGTACAAAATCCTACTATATCACAAAGTACTACAATACCAACGTCACCAATAGGACAACAACAACAGACTTCTCAAAAACTAAATTTAACACATCAACCACAATTACAACAACATAAATTGCAGCAACAAGTACACCAACAACACCAACAACAGCAACAACAGCAACAACAACAGCAGCAAGTGCAAATAAGTCCGGTGCCGCAACAAACACAATTAAATTTGCAGCAGCAGGAGCAACAGCCTCATTTAAATCTGCAGCAACCACAAATACATCTGCAGCAACAGCAACAAAAAACACAAATAAACCTACAGCATCAACAACCCCCATTAATAACGCAGCAGCAGCTCCAACAACCATCATTTATTGTACAGCAGCAGCATCAAGAACAACAACATTTACATAACCAACAACAACCGCAACCACAGTCGCCTGTACTACAATCGCAACAAGCAAAACAAACTCAACCGATTATGCAAACTTCTAATGTTATTCAAAAAGATATATCAAATATTCCATCTAAAATTATAACAAATAATTCTACATTGTAATTTCTTACCAAATTTTTGCTACATTTTGTATATAATAATAATGATCTTTTTCTATTATTAAAATTTCAGAAATAATCAAACAACAAATCCGACATTAGTGGTTAATCATACAATGAATAATCATCTACAAGGTGGTGTAATTAAACAAAACAATTTATTACAACAACAACAACAACCATCATCACAACAATCACTACAACAAAAACCACCACAACAACCACTTCAACAAAAACCACCACAACAACCACTTCAACAACAACCACAACCACTACCACTACCACAACAACAACCACTACCACAACAACAACAACAACAACAACAACAACAACAACAAATACTCCAACAACAAACACAACAACTACAAGCACAACAAAAACCACAACAGCAATCACAACAACACCATTTAACGTCAGATAATCACAATCAAATACGGCAACCTATTTTTAATTCATTAGTACCGAATCATGTCAATTCTATTTCACAAATAAGTGAAAAATCACAAGATTCATCACCATCAATACCACCTCCTACTTCTAATGCATTTATTAATTGCACTGCAGCTACAACTATAATAACTAATACTAGTACAACTTCTACGTGTTTAGCTGCTAATACCCCTACTACAGTTCCAATGAATTATATCAAAAAGGTTGCTGTTTGTATAAATCGTATGAAAGAAGAACATATTAGAACATTTCAAAAAAGTTTAAAACAAGCATTTCAAGATCCAGAGATAATTAAAGCATATCAATTAGAAAATGCAAATGATATTGATATGTTTACTAAAATGAAAGCTGCTGAAAAACGAAAAACAGAAGATTTACCAAGTAAGTGTATATGATTTAATTTTATGTATGTCTATGTTTTTTGTAATTTACTCAGCGACGCCGTTGTTGGTATCGTGCATAACCAAAGATCGTGAACTACATTTTCTGATTGAAGAATGATTATTCGTATAACTCCTGTGTTTTAGCAGTTGGTTTGTCTTACGCTTTTATTTTAGCTCAATTGATCTGCATTTGGTCTACAAAATAATATAAATAAATACCTTTTAAAAAATTTATAGTGTTCGATAACTTGAAAAAATTGCTAATGATAAACTTTTTCATTAAATTCAATAAAAAAAATCAAATCAATCGATGTGGAGTTTATCGAGTACATGAAAATATTTTGGAATAACAATAACACAATGGTCAATGTATAATTTAACCGCTATTAAATTATTTCTTATATAGATTTATTTTTATATTTTATATAGTTACTCTTCCATCACAACCAAAATTAAGAAGAATAGAACGCAAAAATTTAAGTATTAAATCTTCAAAGGAAGATATATTTAAATCTATTACTTATCAACAATTTATGAAAAATATGGAAAATGAATTGATGAGATTAGAAGAAATGGAACAACCAACAAGTAATGGTAAATATTATTATTGTTTCTTTTTAATAAATGTCACAGTTGATAAATATACACTACATATTTTCATAATGCGTGTAAGAGAAAAAATTTAATTAATATCGCAGCATTGGTAGGATATGGTCGAGAACCAGAGCCTTAAGTATCCATATATATATCAAATTTCCGCTTGTTTTATGGATAGCGTGACTGTTCAAAAAAGTAGTTAAACAAATATTTTTATTTAGTATATTGGGTATTGAATATACTAAATAAAACTATTTTTGGTAAAGATTTTTACTCTAGAATTTACATAAATTGTATGGTGATCATTAATATTGTATATACTTAAACTTTGTACAAGTTCAATTAATCCGTTTTTTTCACTTATTATTTTAACATATTAAAATAATTTGAATAATTTTGTTTGGCCATACATCGAAAGTATGCTAATATAATAAATTAGGCTTCGCATAAGAGGATTGTTCCTTGAATTTTGGAGTGATAACAGTTTCGAAGAATGTTTAAATTTGGTGTAAAGAGTTAATCGAACAATTATTCCGAAACACTTATATAATTATTGTTTGTTTTTCTATTGTAGTGTGAGGTGATACATAATTACCATTTACATACTAAATATTAATTTTATAATTTTTCATTGTTTCATTGATCAATCAACAGAAGATATTGATTATCATTCAGATTGTATACTATCAAAAACATTAACACAATTAACAAATGATATGGCAAAATTAAAAGCAAAAGGTGTTGTAGATGCAATACCAAAAAATAAATTAACTTTATTAATAAATTTTGCTATGCGAAATGTTGATGTAGCAGCAAATTTGTCAGCAGGACCTGTAAGTAGTCATATCATATGTATTATACACAAAGTTTTTTTTATAGAAAAATTATAAAACCAATGAATTTAATACAATCTTTTCTAATTATTTTATTTATTTATTATTTTTTTGTTTTGTTAGGATATGGATTCATATATGGATGATATTATCGATAGAATATTAGATGCCATTGAAGCATGTTTATTGATATGTAATATTTATTCAACGGCTAAAGATGTAAAATTTTTACAAGAAGATAATATGGATAAAATTATAAGATTTGTGCAATATCAAATGCGAGAAACAATTTTTCCATCATTTGATCCAGTGTTTACAATAAATCGTAATATGAAAAAAGGCGATAAACAAAAGAATAAAAAACAACATAGTGGATTGAATCGTAGTGTACAATTGTTGTATACAAAAATAGTTGAATTAACAAAAATATTTGCAACACTATTTGATAAATGTGGGTTCATTGATACAATTGTGTTATCTATATCAACGTTAGCAGTTGAACCGTTTTTTGTTGATAATATTGATACGTTACAATTTGCATGTTTGGAATTAATTACTACTGTAAGTTTTTTTTTTATATTAAAATTATAAAAATGTGATTTCATTATAAAAATATTATTTCTTTTTAATTTTCGTTTCATCATACAGCTGTTTAGAAAACAAAATTATGTAAAATATCGTAGCAGTATTTTTAGTGATATTTTAGCATCAATTGAGAGATTGCCCAGTTCTAAAAAAAACTTACGTCCATATCGTTTGTCAAACAATGGCGGTAATATACAAATGATTACTGCGTTAGTTTTACAATTAATACAGTGTTCATCGGTTTTACCAGAAACATTAATCCCCATGCAAAATAGTGGCCATCGTAAACGAGGATCATCAATAACAATGACAACATTAAATCATGATAACAGTATAACAACAAATGATAATGTAAAAGTTGATAGAGATTTTTTTATATTAGAAAAATATGATACAGCTTTAAGTATTGGTGGTAATTTTTTAACAACATGCTTAAATAAATGTAAAAGTCGTTCGGGTGAAATAGATTTCCGTCCAATATTTGAAAATATTATTTATGATCTATTAACGACTGTTAATCGGCCAGAATGGCCTGCATCCGAATTATTACTTAGCTTATTGGGTACAATGCTCGTAAAATATATGGAAGATAAAAATATTGATCAGGCAATACGCGTCGTATCATTAGAATATTTAGGTATTGTAGCAGCACGATTACGTAAAGACACAGTCGAATCAATGTGTAAAGTTGATACAATAGATGAATTAATAAAATGTATTAAAGTAGAACAATTGAAAGAAGGTGATGTAGATCATAAAAATGTAAGTTAAATTAATTTTTTTATTTATTTACTTAATATTTATTTTAGTAAAACTATGCGAAAGAGTGTCCATCATCATAATTCAAATCGTTGCTATATGAGAATCAAATAATAAAAAGTAAAAACAAATTAAGAACTTTGGGGAGGCGTTACATCACAAAACGATTTTGCAAATTTTGTGAAAGAAATCCTGTGAAATATATTCTGCGGAGCTCGGCTCTGCAAAAAAAAAAAAAAAAGAAATAATCTGCAATTTTACTGGGTAAATATTACCATTGAACCCACTCCATACCCTAAAATAGTTAAAGACGAGGATCCTGCATGTGGGATACTATGAGGATGTAAACACACCATTTAAAGGAGTAAGATAGATTTTTTAGGTCACTGTACGTAAAAACCATTAACTCAATTTTAATCTTAAATAGAATTTAATGATTTGATTGGAATCATTCACTGTTATAAAAAAATTAATATAAAATCAAGTTAAAAATAAAAATTTTCACTAACACTGGGATAAACTATGTCTCAGTTCTAAAACTATATCATTAGTGTAGCCACCAATCTATTTCTCTGAAAATTCTATAGTTTCTAGAATTTAGGTGCCCATTCATGATTCATATTATAGCTTATAATATTTCTAAAACTATCCTTACTGTAGCCATGACCTATCTATTTCTTTGAATATTCTATAGTTTCTGGAATTTCGGTCCCCTTCAATTTTTGGGCACAAAATTAAAAGAAATTAAAACTTTATGTATAAATAAATTTCTCAATATAATATTCATTGAACTTTTCTTTTTGAATATTATAGAGTAAAACGGTTGTTATTGATCCGGAAGAGGAACGAGTTGAATTTCTACAAAAAATACTGTTAGATTTTTTGGCTGTGAATGCACAAGAAGATAATTTAATATGGGATTTTTCACGACACTATTACCTAACATTATGGTATAAAGACTTAACGAAACGTAAAAAGAAAATAGCTGAAGGACAAAAAGGTTATGCAACACGTAAAAAACAACCGAAAAAAAGACGAAAATATAAAAGTGAATCGGATAATTCGTCACAGGATGAAAGTGATATTAGTGATGACAGTGATGTAATTGAAATAAAACCGAATAAAAAAGGTGGTGCTGGTGATGGTGCTACAAATAACGCAACAGATCAAGAATTGAATCTCGAAATCTATCGTTTATTAGAAGAACGAAAAACATATTTAATTAGTAAAATTAAGCCATATTCAGATAATCAATTACAAGATATTAAAACATATATTGATTATAGTAATGCTCATTTAATAGCACAATATTTGGCTAGTAAAAGACAATTTTCACAAAGTTTTGATCAATTTTTAAAGAAAATTATATTAGTTGTTAAAGAATCATCAATTGCTATACGTACGCGTGCAATGAAATGTCTAACAATGATTGTTGAAGTGGATCCATCAATATTAAAGCGTCACGATATGCAAATGGGTGTTAGTCAAAAATTTTTAGATACATCAATATCGGTACGTGAAGCTGCGGTTGATTTAGTTGGTAAATACGTATTGAGTAGTTCCGAATTAATTGATCAATATTATGAAATGTTGTCGAATCGAATACTGGACACGGGTGTATCGGTACGAAAAAGAGTGATAAAAATTTTACGTGACATATGTATTGAATATCCATATTTTGATAAAATACCTGAAATATGTGTTAAAATGATACGTCGTGTAAACGACGAAGAAGGTATACAAAAATTAGTAACAGAGGTATTTATGAGAATGTGGTTTACACCATGTGAAAAAAATGATATGGTAAGTAAATTGATTTTTTTTTCTTATAAATTATTTAAAATTATATTAATTATTGTATTTTTGCTGCCATCAATAAATATAGGCATCAATTGAACGAAAAATAAGTCAAATGAGTGATGTTGTCAGCATGGCACATGATACTGGCACACAATGGTTAGATGGTTTATTGAAAGGGGTAAATATATTTGATTCTTTCTCTTTTTTTTTAATTGTATTATCATTTTTATCTTCATCAAGTCATGTTACTCCAAGTGGAGTTTATGACATCTACTACCAAACATTAAAATCACAGTTAAGTTGATAAATTACCTTCGGTGTATATAAAAATTCATCAATTAGTATTTCATTATTTGTAACACAAGTATTTATCATATAATGGTTTGTACAAATATTGTTAATTTTTGAATAACAAATGGTAACCCAACTGAACAATTTCAGTATTTATGTAAAGTACCGATGTAAATTTCGGGGATTGAACCCGATATTTTACAATTAATTACTATAAACCGTATCCACTGGTCTAGCGCCACTAAATGTTAATATTAAAATTTTCAAATGTTATTTGAATTTATTTATAAATTATGTTTTGTTTTCTATTTCGTTTAGATATTTACACCAAAAGAAGAAAAGGATTTAGATAAATCATTAAACGCATTGAAAAAAGATCCACCAAAAGAAGTTATAACTGCGTGTGAACAAATTGCCGATGGTTTAGTAAATGCTATAATAAAATTTGAAAGTTCCGATACAAAAAAAGTACTGAGTTGTGCAACTACCTTACATTTATTAGCAAAAGTGCGACCAATATTATTAGTTAAACATGCAATGACATTAGAACCATATTTAAATTTAAATACAAAGTATAATTCAGCAAATATATTACGATTTATTGGTTATGTTGCTGAAATATTAGAACAAGTTGTACCATTAATGGAACATCCAAGTGATTTATTTTTAGCTGAGTTAGAAACCCATTTAATGGTGTTAGCGTGTACATTAAATCAATCGGTTATAAGTAGTTGTTTATCATGTTTAGGTGCTGTTGTAAATAGAATAACAAAAAATTATAAATTAATACGTGAATGTTTTGCAAAGTAAGTATTTATTTTACAAAATAGGTGTTTAGAAATATTTTACATAATTTATATTAAGACAATTTGTTTTTGTATTAATTTTTTTTTTTGGTCATAACTACCGATTACTTCCCCCACTTATCTAGCAGTCATATTATTAATTTTTAAAATAATTTATTTGTGTATTTTTAATTTTTTTAAAGATATTATTCAAGTATTATAGTACAGCGACAGCATTTAGAAATGAATTCAGAATATCCAGTTGAAAATGTTTATCAACCATTATTTCGACGTGGTCTTTATACAATTGGACAAATATTTCGATTTTTTGATTTTAAGCTACCGTCTGTTTATGGTGAAGGTTTAAGTGCAGGTGAATTAATAATAATTAATAAAAGAATAATTTATTTAGTTAATTATAATTAAATTTCCAAATTTTACAGATGAAAGTGCATTATCAGCAACAATATGTGATGATATATTTGATACATTATTATTTTTTGCAAAATTAAATCATACTGAAATACGTCGTGATGCTGTTATTGCATTAGGTTATTTTTGTATCACAAATTTTGACTATTTAACACATACAAAATTACAAAATTATTATTGTGATTTATTGACATTGAACGAATATAATGTTGACATAAAAACAATAGTATTACGAAATATTGTTATGTATTTAAATGAGGCGGATCAAACGATGTCAACGAAGGATAAAGAATGGCAAACACAATCACAAGTTGATAGTTTATGTGATATGGGTGATATAATATCGGGAATGTCAAGTCGTATAATACAATTATATTTACGTGATGTATTAAAAAGTTCAATGCATGTTGATTCGAATGTACGTTTATGGTCAATGAAAGTAGTACAATCTGTGTTGCGTCAAGGTTTAGTGCATCCATTACAAATTGTACCGTATCTAATAAGTTTAAGTACAGATTCAAGACAAGAAATATCGCATCGTGCTGATAATCATTTACAAGAAATTGATAAACAATATTCGGGTTTTGTAAATATGAAAGCACAAGCCGGTATCCAATTATCTTATGAATTACAAACATTATTACAATTACATGATTCGATAAATGGTGTTGTACGCGGTTATGTTGTGAAAGAGAAAGAAGAACAACCGAAAGCATTGAATGGTTTCTTATACAGTTTGTTACGACAAACAAAACCACAACGTCGTGCATTGGTACAATCAATAACAAAACAATTCGATGAACAACGTACAACATTAAGACAAATGTTATATTTAGCTGATAATTTAGCATATTTTCCATATCTTGTACAAGATGAACCATTATTTATTATTAATCAAATTGATTTATTGATAAGTACAACAGGAACGAATTTATTACAAACATTTAAAGAGAATTTAAGACCGATACCGATAACGGAAGAAAATCTAAATCAACGTGAGTTTTTTTTTGTTTTTCTTTTACAATTCTTTAATACAATATTATTTTTACTTTTTTGTTTTTTTTTCTGTTTATATATAGCTCCATTAGTGGACGATGATGATGATGATGAAGATAAAGAAATTTTATTAGGTCGTTTACCCGATGAAACGGTAGAATTACAAAAATGTATAACATCTGCTCAAGGATGTATATTATTATTAGTACTGAAACAGCATTTAAAATCATCGTATCGTTTAACGGATGGGTAACATAAAATCAGAAATTAAACATCATCAAAAAATAAAAAATAAATTTGTTACTATTGTTTGTTTTTTTTTTTTTTTTAGAAAAATTACACAATATTCACCAACAGAAGCAGCAAAAGTATATGAAAAAGCAATGCAACGACATACAGTACCACATTTCAATCCAAAATCTATTCTAGCAATAATACATGAACAAAATATAATAGGGCAACAATTATCCGATAACGAAAAAAGTGAATTAATCGATCGTTATTTAGATGTAATTTAAATTTATTTATTAATTTTTTTTTTTTTTTTGTAATAAATATACTATTATTGATAATGATTCCATTGCGGCGCATATCTATACATGATTTTTTTTCTTTTTTTTTTAGTTTAAACAATTAATGTTAACAATAGATAAAGAAGAAGAGGATAGTGAATCAGATAAAACATTTCGATCGTCAATAACAAATACTCCAAAGAAAAATGGAAATGATTTAACTATAAATAGTACAAGTACACCACATGCAACAGATGGTGATGGTAATGCTGTTATACATATGAATGATGTTAATGCTATTGTACCATCAATAATATCAACAATTAATCCAGTGCTTCCGAAAAAGGTATTTTTTTTTTCTTTTGTAATTCATACAATGTAATAAAACTACAACAAAAAGAAATTTCAGTGAAATCAGTTACTTAAGGCTAATGTTACACTGAATATGACAGGCACATTTATACGCGTATTATTGGTTAAAAAAAAAATATATAATAAAATAATTTGTTAATAAAAATTAAAAAAAAGAATCATAAAATAATTTTATTAAATAATTTAAAAACAACATTTCTAGGATTTAAATTCATCAACAAATACAATAAATAGCCATATAATTCAGTCACCAGTAACACCAAAGTCATCAACTCGTAGTAATATTACCAAAGTACATCAACACCATCATCATCATCAACAATCACAACAGCTACAGCAACAACAACATCATCAGCATCATCATCATCATCATCATCCTCCACCTCCTCATCAACAACAAACACAAAATACACGACGACAGCCAGCACGTAATAATAAACGAAAAAAGAAAACAAAACATGCATCATCATCTGAAGACGATGATGACGAATACATTGATGATGATGATGATGAATATGTAAAAAATAATCGACGATCTACTACAACAACCACAACGACAACAACGACAAATCGAAGGAAAAAACAAAAAGCAGTAAATCGTCATTCGTCCGAAGACGATAGTGATATGGATTATATGTGAAATGAAATTATAAAACTCAAAAATAATAATAATAATTATAAATAATAAATAATAATTAATAATTAATAATTAATAATAATAATAAAGAATAAATTGTAAATAATTAAAAATAGAGTGAAATGTGTATCTGTGCGGTGTGTATGTGGTTGTGTGTTTTCGCGAGAGTGTGTGTGTGTTTGTATTTGTGTAATGTATAAAATGGAAAATTTAAAAAATAATTGTAAAAGACAATTTAAATTAAAAATTGAATATAAAAAAAACATTCTTTATTATTATTTTTGTTTGTTTTTTCTGTTGTTTATTTTCGTAAGTCTGATTTGATTGGGAGGATGAAAGTTAGTGAAAATTTTATAAATAAAAAACGTATTTTTTTATATTTAAATTAAATAAATAAAAAATAACCAGAAATAATTTTAATAATTATTAAAACATAAAAAATAAAAAATAAAAAAAATAAAATAATAAATTTAATTACACAAAATCACAAAATTTAGAAGAAATTAATTTTTAATTTATTATTTATAGAATTTTAACAAAATTAAATATTCTACAATAATATTAAAATAATAAATAAAGAACATATTATTATTTTATTGTTATAATTCCCAAACACAAACACACACAAACACAACAAGCATATTTTGACTAATTTATAAATATATTTAAACAAAAAATTGCAGTTAAAAAAAAGTTTAATTGTTTTTATTTTTTTTTATTTAAAGGAAAAAACAGTGTTTTTTTTCTCTCTTTTTATTTTTTTTTTTTTTATTTAGAAAAAGAAATTATTATTAATTAGAAAAAGAAATTATTATTATTATTATTTTTTTTTTTATTATCTATTAATAAAAATCTCTAAATAATTTGTAAAAATTAATTATAAATAAATAATAAATAATTATATATATATATATTATTAAACAATTTAAAATAATAAATAGTAGGAAAACAATAAATTATTTTTATATATTTAATTATTATTTTTGTAAAATTTAGTTTAAAAACGAAACATATAAAAAAATAAAAAACCCGGTGGAATATTAACAGAAATAAAACCAATTAAAATTTTTTAATTATAATTAAATAATGAAAATAAAAAAAAAAAACCGCTGAACGAACTAATTTTTATTTTTTCTAATTCATTTTTGTTTTATTAAAGAGAAAAAAAAAAAAAATAAAATTAAAAATTTTAGTTTTAAATACCAACAAACAATTGTAATTAAAAAAAAAAAGAAGTAATAACAATAAATAAAAAATTGTATGTATTTATTAGTTTGACAATTATAATATAAACAAATGAGAAAACAAAACTAAACATTTTAAAAGATAATCATTAATTAAAAAATAATAATATTGTGTAAAATAAATGATAATAATTAACAGAAAAAAAAAATTTATAATATTTAATAATAAACATTTCATTTTATACAAAAAAAAAGAAAAAAAATGTGTGAATAAATAAAATGGATTTAATTTTTACAAAAAAAAAAAAAAAAACCCAACAAACAAATAAAATTAATAAAACTTTTAATTTTGTACAATAATAAAAACAGATTTTAATTTATAATTTTTATTATTTTTTATTTTTTTTTTGTTTTCTTTTCTCTAGCAATTAAAAATTGTAATTTAATTATTTTATTTATAATTTTTATAAATACATTTTTAGTATTATATATTTTAATTTGTTTGAAAAAAAAAAAAAAAAAAAAAAAAAAAAAATGAAAAAATACAAAAAAAAATAATAAATAATAAATAAAAAAAAAATAAAATAATAATTATAATTAAAAGTTTTACCAAAAATCCTGTAACAACGGGGCACACAACACAATATTTTTAATCTCTGCGTATAAAATATATGAAACGTTTTTTTAAAAACAATTAAAATTGAAATTTTATTAGTTGCTGATGCGCATACTTGCTACGTATTTGGACATTTATTTATTGGTCAGCTAAAGTCAAATGAAATTTTTATTAAATTTATTAAAATAGATGCCCAAATAAGCGTTTAAATATCACATTAGTAGCTATAATGATATATTTCAATTTTTAATTGGGTATAAGAAATATACACATAACATAATATGACCAAATTTGATGACGTTATTAGCTCGTCCTCCTAAACGTGCATGTGTAAACTATTTTAATTTTACTTAAATAATTTTTAATGTTTTAAAAAACACTGTTGCCGAAGTGATTAATTTGTTAACTATTTTTAATATATTATTAATTTTATTATATTCATAATTGAATTGTAAAAAAAAGAAGCAAATCACAATTGTCAGCTTCTATTCAAATTTTATGTGTGTAAAGATGACATTTGCTATATACATCCACTCCCACCTATATACAATTATAAGTACATAGTTTTTTTTATTATTATATTATTGTTCTAATAGATGACAATATTTGTAAATAATAATAATTATAAGTAAAACGTTTGTGTAAAAACAATATTTAAATGTAACCGACGATTTTAAAAGTATATATAAGAAAACTTGTGCACAAAAATCATAAAAACGTTTTAACATCTAAAATCAACTGTTCCGTAGTTGGAAATTTTTATGATTTATGACATTTTTGAAACGTATGTGAACCGACAAATAGATTACCATTTATATATATGGTTTCTTCAATAATTAGGCAAAGAAAAATTGACTAAATGGCGCATTGAGATGTGCTTTCAAACCGGAACTACATCGGGAAATTTTGTTTTTCCCATCTACAAAATAAAATCCAATTCACAATATGAATATCAAATTAAATATTATTAATGGAATGAACGGAATGAATTTATTTAAAACATAAATCAAATTATGATATTTACAATTTATGGGACTTAATTAAATAAATAACAATGATGATGGACACAAAAAGTGTATGATCCATTTTAATGTACAAACGAAATGAAAGGATTTTATGGATGTTCATTGGGGCGGTGCAAGTGGTTAAAATCCGTAAATAAAGCACATCTATATTAAAGTCAAGACATAAGATAACTACTGCAAATCAACACCGGAAATGTTGTAATGTACGTTATCGGACAAACTCAGTGCAGTACGGTTCTGGGATATAATTTTGTATAGTCTATAGTCTAAATTAGTCCTTTCACAGGACATATCATTTCATATCATGCTCATATAAAACTCATCAAGTGTCAATGAATAATAACAACAAAAGAAAAAGAAAATTAAAGTTAATAATTAATTAATTAATAATAATAATAATAATAATAATAACAATAAATCATATTAAAATTTTTAAAATTAATATATGAATAAATAATAAAAATTTAACAAGAATTAACAAAATTAAGTGTAATTAGAAAATCAGGCAAAAGATTGTAATTGATAAAATTGTTGTAATGTTGGTATATCAACATTTTGTTGAAATGGTTGTTGATATAAAATTGTTGTTGGTTGATTTAATGATGTTGCTGTGTTTAATGCTTGCAATTGCATTAAATTTTCTACATTATTATTATTATTATTATTATTATTATATTTATTATTATTTTCATTATTCGATACATTTATATGAAAAATATCTGTATTTTTCATTTTAATTTCATTTCCATTTAATTGTTGATCATTTATTAGTCTCGGTGTTTGTTGTCGTAGTGGTGATGGTTGTAATGCTAATGCTGCTGATGATGGGAAAAAATTATTCAATTTTATTTGTTCATTTGTTAATAACGTTTGCTGTTGGTGCTGTTGAGATTTCCCTGTTTGTTTGTACACTATTCCAAATGGTGATAAGTTATTTGAATTTTGTAATGATTGTGCCATTTTTTGATGTTGCCAATTATTATTATTATTATTTATATTATTATTATTATTATTATTAATTATTGATGATGATGGTAATATTGATTTTATATTTTTATTAGATGTTCCTGTATGTTGATCACCATGAAACTGATAATTTGGATTTGTTTTAATTTCATGTATTTTACTATCTGAAAATCCATAATCATGAATATTATGATCAAATTGTGTTTGCTGATGATGCTGTTGTGGTTGTTGGTGATGATGATAATGATGATGTTGTTGTTGGTGTTGTTGGTGTTGTTGGTGTTGGTGTTGTGGTTGATGCTGCTGTTGCTGTTCTATGTGCTGATGATAGCCAACGGTATTATGATCGTTTTCACCTAAATGCGTCGATTCTTTTTCAAATGGTACATACACTTTAACAGGGTATGGAACTTTTTTTTCAACTGGATACGGTTTTGGTACATTTACTTCAACGGGCACATGTACATGTTTTATAACTGGATATGGTTTTGGTATGTGTACAATTTTTTCAATAATTTTCTCAACTGGATATGGTTTTGAAACGTGTATTATTTTTTCTACAGGATATGGTACTTTTTTTTCAATATATTCTTTAACGGGATATGGTTTTGGTACGTGTACTATTTTTTCAACAATTTTTTCAACAACTTTTTCTACCGGATACGGTTTTGGAATGTGCACAATTTTTTCAACAATTTTTTCTACTGGATATGGCTTTGGAACATGCACAACTTTTTCGACAGGTACATGTACAATTTTTTCTACAGGATATGGTTTTGGTACATGTATAATTTTTTCAACCGGAACATGTACAAGTTTTTCCACCGGATATGGCTCTTTTTTAACAATTGTTTGAATATGATTATGATGATGATGATGATGATGATGTTTAATTTGCATTTTTTCATGATGTTCTTCATGGCCGCCGCCACCTTCATGAATATGATGATGATGCTGCTGATGATGATTACTTGCCATTCCAATTGGTTCAACATCTTTATGTTTTTCATCATATTTTATCATTTTTTTATCCATCATTATTTGATCAGATTTACTGTTGTCATCTGCAAATTTTGGATATAAATGTATTGTTTTAATTTTTCCATGATTCAATTTTTTACGTTTTATTTCAATATGTATTTTTGAATTATCATCACGTTTTGTTCGCAATTGTTCTAAGTTAACTAAATCATTTTGTTGCTGTTGTTGGTGAAGTTCTTGTTCCACAGTATCATCATCAGCTAATAATGACGAAATAACTATTGTCATTATTATAAATGTATGAAAAAATTGTATCTACATTTGGAAAAATGTTTAAAATTTTTATGAATTATTTAAAATTTAAATTAATTTTTATTTATATGATTTTTTTCTATTACCATTAAATTCATTTTATATTTAATTTATTATTATTATGTATTATTATTATAAATTAACACTTGTTATTAGCCAAATGAAAAACACTTAACTGTACAATAATTTGGAGTGATGGATTAATTTATATATAAATATTATATTTTCCTACTTTAAACACAAATGTTAACATTTAATAATAATAATAATAATAATAATAATAATAATAATAATAATAATAACAATTATAGAAAAGGGGAGAAATGGAGTTAAGAAATTGTTAATTTTATTAATAATAAAATTCAATTATATATAAAGCAACAACAAATATTAACACTTTCGCTTAAAATTCCATACGTATGTTTTGTTTAAATAATGAATACTATATATTATATATGCATAAAGTTCAAGAGGTACCTTTTGGTAAACATTTTCAGCATATATATTTACAATCAACACACATTAATTCAATGCTGCACAAAATCGTGTTCATAATGCGTGTTCATTTTAATTGTAATACAAAAAAAAAGCATTTTTCTTTTCATTTTCTTAATAAATATTCTCGTGCGGTATAAAAACATTATTATTTTATTAATGTTGTAATCATTTGATAATGAATATATAAATAATAATAATTAAAGTACAATAAACCCCTTTTTGCTATATGTATATTATTATTTACAACAGCCAATATATAACGAATATTATAATTAGATGCAATTTTAATTAATAACAATTAAATAAATATAATTGCATTCTTTTGTTATTATAAGTATAATTTTCTATGTGTATAAAAATATTAAATATGATTTCCGTGTGGAAAGTGTAAACGCTCTTTTATTGTGTGAGTAAATTTTAAATATTCTGGTGTTAGTATTTAAAAAAAAAAAAGTCACACAAAACAGGCAAAGAAAATATAGATAAAATCAAATAAAAATAAACAACACCCACAAATATACATATATGGATATCTATAGACCGCAACCAAATCATATAGATCGGCTAGAATGTGTAGGAGATAATTACTGCTGGATGACAAAGAAATTTATCAGTAATAGAATTTACTCATATTATAATAATGCTACTACGAAACATGATGCCTCAACATAAGCAACACAAAATAAGCGCAACTTGTTTGCAAAACATTATAAACATAAAAATGATTGAAACCAATGTGTGGTGATATAATGAAATGTTTTCCATTAGCAACAGCTGTCAGTAACACTATGTTACTGCCAAACCGTATGACTACTTCGATTTAATATAATTAATCCAACCCCAAATTGCGTGATTCAACTGTGATGAAAAATTCTCGATGATGCAGATTCATATTCATTCAGTAGATACAGTATATGATATATGTTTGCCAAATTCCACAATCTACAAAGTATACGTTATCGTGGCTAGTGGATAATAATTTGTTTTCTATAAGTTAGTAATTCGTGCACTTTGATATTTTGTTACTGGTTCTCTAATGCCATCCATATCCAATTATGCTATAAATTTTATTTTTTTGCAAAAACCTTCCACATATTCAATTCCTGCATTTTTTTGGGTTTATATTAGTAATCATCTATTGCTTGAATCGTTTCCGTTTTTCACTGGATGAACCCACACTTTGAAAAGCACACTAAACTTTTATATATAGAAATTTCATCAAAATAATATTTAGGTATTATAGTCTTTATAATAACTATCGGGTTATATTTGCAGATGATAAGATAGAGTCCATTGGTGGAAGGTTCAGCCGAACTATACTTCTCCTAACTGTATAATAGGCTGGACAGAGGTTTTAATTGCTCTTATAATGTTATATTGACACAGTGTTATTGATGTTATGCACAATCAGTAAATCATTTTATTATAGTAAATGTTACTGTTTGTATGGTTAGGATTTTTTATAAGTAACATCAAATTTATTTTATCTATGTAATTATTTGGGTAATTAATTAATTGAGCACAACCGATCGAAAAAATCAATAAAATTATTTTCAATTGTAAATAAATTAATATTTTTAATACAGAAAATATTTTGAAATTCGTAGCTTTGCTGCTGTATTTTAGAATTTATAACTGAAGACAGTGTGAAGTGCATTATTAACTGGCAGATGCAGCGGCTTGGCTCGTGATTTCTAACATTTCCCTATTATATTCTATTATAAAAAAAATTTAACACACCTTTCAACCTTTCTTTTTCTTTTTAATTTTATTGAAAATTTTCACTAATTATAAAATATAAAATGAAATTTTACATAATAAAATCGAATTTATATTACAAATAAAACAAAAAAGAAAAACATTTCTTTCACATTTATTTCGTTTAAATAATTTGCAAAAGGAAGTTTTTTTTTTTTTCTTTTATATAATGCAATCATAGGCTATTCTGTGCAAACATTATTCTACACATCGAATAATCCCAGCGTGTGTATGATTTTGAGAAAATGCCTATATTCTAATTAAAGAGGAATTTCTTTAGTTAAGCGTGTTGGTTACACACAAAATAGCCTAAATCAAGTACACTTATGTTTATTTTTCATTTTTTAAAAAAAATATTGAAATTAACAATATAGAAATAAAAATTTTTTAAAATCTTAATAATATAAAACAATATTCTATTAAAATAAAAAATAAGTGAAAAGTAAAATTTCAGAATTTTCTAAATTCATAGCAGTTTCATATTTCATTATATTTTTCTTAATTAGTTCTTTCTTTTGTTTTTACTATATATTTTAAGTGTATGTGTGTGTGTGTGAAATTTTTTTTTAAAATGAATGAAAATGATTATAATATTAAATAATATTTCTTTAAAAATATCGAATTAATCGAATTATTGTCGCCTTATTTGCACCACCACAAAAAAAATAGTAACATTTTAACCTTTAATTTTTACAATTTATACACTTCTTATGAAGTTTTTAACAAATAAAAATTATTAAAAAAATATTAATATTGTTTATTAATATAAAAAAAACTTTAAATTCTAATTATGAAAAATATTGAATATAAAAAAGACACACAGTACAATTACTTTTGTTGATGGTTACACTACGACAAGCTTGCACCCCTCCCCCTACCCTCATTGACTATAACTGTTTAATTATAATATAAAAAAAATTGATACAAAAACAGGTCATAATCATTTTTCATGATGATTCACCATTACTTAATGTGGACACATCATTTCCATTTAAATGAGCATATCCATTAATGCCATTAGATTTAATTGGGGTAGGTTTTCCTAAACCGTTAACACATAATTTATCAAATGCATCTTGCATTGGTAGATATGCTTTACCGTATCCATTTGTTGTAGTTTCTTCATCTAAATGGAGAGGATTGAGAAAAATTAATATAAATAATAGAAAAATTTTAATTTATAAATGTGTCTTTACTAATAACAAAATATCTTTTCGTGACTCACGTTTTGCCAAACGTAAGCTCATATCATTTTTAATATATATGCTTTAAACCCGAACCGAAGCAATTAAAACACTCAAATCGCATAAAGTATCGCGGTAACTACGTTAGTTACTATATACGTTTGGAAATAGGAAAACATGCCTAATAATTAGGAAATTGTTTAATTATTAAACTCCACTGACCAAAGTATTTGCACGTATTAAAATTAAAACACAACCATTT
Organism: Bibio marci; assembly: GCA_910594885.2. NCBI lineage: Eukaryota > Metazoa > Arthropoda > Insecta > Diptera > Bibionidae > Bibio > Bibio marci. Next base: position 41,374,020 of record OU343117.1, read on the forward strand.
TTGTTAAGCAATAAAAAAACAGAAATATTTATAATTATGTTCGCCATACTTTTCATTAATAAATTTCCAATAAATAATTCGAAGCGAATCTGAAAAAATGTAAAAAAAAAAGCGACAAAATCTAAAAAAAATTAGATTTTTATACAGAAATAAATAAGCGCTAATAAACAGAACGAACGCCATTTGTGGAAAAAATATTTGACAATTATCCAATTTAAAAAATGACAACCGACAATTTTGTCACATATATATTTAAAAACAATTGAACAATAGCGTCATTGTTTTTTTTTTATAAATTTATAGCATCATATTCATATGGTGTCTTACTTAATTATTTAGTGAAAGTTTTGTGGTTTAAAATAAATTAATTAATTAATAGGATATAATTATAAATGTTATTAATTTCTATCTAAAATATGTTATCCTTTAATAATAAATTAAAATTTAAAGAATTAATGTATTATTTCACATTATAAGCGTTTTTAATCACCACGGAACATGGCGTGATATTTTGTTGATTAAACTAATGTAAGTAAATAATTGAATATAATTATAAATCTTATTTAATTTCTAACTAAAATTTTTTATCCTTCAATAATGTTATTAAAGTTTAAAAAATTCATGTATTGTTTCATTTATTATTTATTATAAGAGTTTTTAATCACCATGAATGGAGATGGTTTTTTTTTTTTGCCAATATTCAAGCACGAAAAAGACATAAGTCGATATTTTGTTGTAATAATCGTATTAAAAAAAAATAAATTGTAATAAAAAGTAATATAATTAATTGGTGCAAAAATTGTTCGTTTTTCGTTAGCCGGTATCGAAATAGTACAATATTGTGTCAGAATCAAAAGAACGCGTTTTTTTAATCTATACTATAATGAGAATATTTTATACGATACAAGAGTGGTGGCTATAAATTTATATTAATACTGCATTTGCTGCAAATAGGAAAATTCTAATAGTTAGTTAGCGAACGACTTGAGTGAAACAAAATTAAAACAACGATAAAACAACAAATAAAATACTTACCCGAACTGGTATCACTAAATTCACGGGGTGATAAACGACAACCATGATTTAAAAAATTTTGTAATTTACCGACTGATGCTAATATTAAACCTAAAAATGGTGGCGATGGTTTCAATGGTCTTGATAAATATTCTGGATGATATTGTACGGCCACATAATATGGATGACCATCTAATTCACATATTTCCATACGTGGTTTTATATTGTCACCACTTTCAGAACCATCATCGGTACCGACAAATTTTAAACCATGTTTTTCTAATTCCTTAACATAATCTGGATTTACTTCGTATCGATGACGATGTCGTTCATCTACTGATTTTGGTGAACCATATAATTTTCCTGTTTTTATATATAAAAAAAAAATTTCATTAATTTTCTATTACACAAACACACACATATATTTCAAATTCTAATTACTTAAAACACTAGATTTATTTTCAATAAAAATGGTTGTTCTTTTTCCTAATCTCATTGTACCACCTAAATCACCCGGATGATATTCTGGCATATCTATAATTAATGGATTTTTTGTATCTGGTTCATTTTCTGTTGTGTTTGCATCCTACATTGATTATAAATAATTAATTAATAGGTACTTTATAAATGATAAATAATAAATTTGTTACCGTAAGATTTAATTTATTTCTAGCCATTTCAATGACGGCCGCTTGTAAACCTAAACAAATACCTAAAAATGGTATATTTTTATTGCGACACCATTCGCATGCACGTATTTTTCCTTCCATGCCACGTGATCCAAAACCACCAGGAACTATAACACCGCTACATGTACATAATGCTTGCCATGCTTCATGATATAATGCTTGATTTTCAACTTTTGTTTGTCGCTCTAAATTCGTAGCATCAATATATTTGATATTCACTTTGTAGCCAATAAATAAACCAGCATGTTGTAATGCCTTTGATACGGATGCATATGAATCTTCCAATTTTGTGTATTTACCAACTAATGCAATATTAACTTCACGTTGTGTTGTATCTAAACGACGTGCTAAATTACGCCATTGTTGCATTATTTTATTTGGCTTCGGATTTGGTATTGTTAATTGTAGTCGTTCTTTTAAAAATTCTATAACACCATGTGATTCCATTACAATGGGTACATGATAAATTGATGGTAAATCTTGTATGCAAATTACTTGTTCGGGTGCAACATGACAAAAATTACTAATTTTATCTTTAACATTTTGGTCAATTGGTTTTTCCGAACGGCACACAATTAAGTCGGGACTTAAACCTAATCCCCTTAATTCACGTACACTAGATTGGGTGGGTTTTGTTTTATGTTCACCGGTAGCGTTTGGCATCGGCACCAATGAAACATGAGCACAACAAAAATTTTCGCGTTTCACACGAAATTGAAATTGGCGGAATGCTTCAACAAATGGCATACCTTCAATGTCACCAATTGTACCGCCTAATTCAACAATACAAACTTGTGGTTTGCAGTTGTTTTTTACTGGCTGTTGGGCAACGCGTTCAACCCATTCTTGTATTGCATCCGTTATATGTGGTACAACTTGTACGGTTTTACCAAGATAATCACCACGACGTTCTTTTTCAATTACTTGTTTATATATTTTACCGGTTGTTATGTTATTTTCACGATGTAATGTTATATCTAAAAACCGTTCATAATTCCCAAGATCTAAATCAACTTCTCCGCCATCATCTAAAACATATACTTCACCTAGGCGAAATAAAACGAAATAAAAAACAATATAATTACAATCCGAGAACTATTAAAAGTTAAGGTAATACGACAGTTGTTTAGAAATGTTAGACGAAAAAACGTCATTCTTTTAATAACATAAACATTTTCATTTGCCTGCAGACAACCAGAAGTGACGTTCACTTTCTATTATTTATAAACTATATAACACAATCCAATTAGGATACGGATTTCTATATAAGTTCTGGAATCTGATCCGACAATATTGAAAACCTATTTATTAAATTAAAAATAGTACGTAATTGTGCTTTGTTTACGCATTCACATCATTAACTTGTTAACAATATATTAGAATTTTCAAAAAAATATTTTAAATTAATTGTATATGTTACGATCGAATGGTTGTTATGCCGGTTACGGAATAAATACATACGTATATTAAGTAGAAATCTAGATATATCATATTTAAATCTGGTATTTTATGTATAATAATAAATCCGGTTATTTGTAATATAGAAATTCGCATTAAAATGAAAGAGTCAATGAATGAAGCATAGAGATAAAGTCATATAGAACAACAATTGTATAGGATTACAGATACTGTGTGTGCTAAATAACAAGAGAAATAAATACACATAGTATCAGTTATTTAATTGAAAGCAATACTGAATGGAAAATAATTATTGTAAACAGCAAATTATAGTAGAAAAAAATAACTAAAAAAAGTAAGTCAGACATGCATCACACACACACACACACACACACATACACAAATAAAAGATTAAATTAAAAAGAAACACTATGTTTTTGTATGGGTAAAGTTAAATAATGCCGAACGAAATTTTGTATTCTTTTTTTTCCGTCACAATTATGAATAATTTAACTTTAACTTTAAATTAAATACAGACAAATTACGATGAAATAAAAACGTATATTTTGTGTTATTGCAAAATTTGTTAATAAGAAAAATGTAAGGAAATTATTACATGAATTTTTTTCAATTTATTTTTGGTAACCTCGACAAACATTTATTTGCACGTGGTCTTTATATCGTCATGTTATTATTTATAATATATATAATGCGCGCGCGTTGAATTTACTTTTTCGTTTTCTTTTTCAGTTTCAACACATAAATATAATAAAAATTAATTAAATAATAAGAAAAATAATAAATAAGTTGAATTGTAAGTCGTAAATTAATATATTTATTTGTTTTTTCTTTTATAAAATTATTAACGAATTATTACTTAATAATAGTTTTTTACTTTACCATGTTCATATGGTGAAAATGTTCCAGCATCTATATTTATATAAGGATCAATTTTAATTGATGTAACATCAATGCCACAACAATTTAATAATGTTCCAAATGAACTGGCTATAACACCTTTTCCAACGCCACTAATAACACCTCCAGTAACTAATATATATTTCATTGTATTTTGTGTTTGTTGTGAACTCATTAATCGAACAAAACGACTGCACATAATATGAAAAAAATAAAAATCACAATTGAAATTTTCTACTAATGTGCACTGCACATTTGCTTCACTCACAACAGCACGTAAAAATATAATTAATTAAATAAAAATTTTTTCGCAGTGAAGAAAAGCGAACCAGAACAAATACAACAAATTGTAAAATGACTGCGTTTGAGTTAAGCTATATTGACATAAAATGACAATTTGAATGTTAATAATTTGTTGCATATTTGTGGAGACTATGCAATTTATAAAATTAGGTTTGAGGAGAGATAATTTCTGTATGACGTATTTTCATTCAATTTTTCGGTTTCATCGGAATTTTAATGAAAATTCAAGTGCTTTGTGTAACTCATTGGCATTATTAAAGTAGTGGAGTTTTGTATAAACATCGTATTTATGAAATCATTTTAAATAGCTTTGGGGTCTATGTGTCAACGAACTTATGGATAGTGAATACATCTTAAGAGTGATTAATAGGAACAGACGATGACATCAAACAAAATGTGATACTACTTGTGGTGGCTCCTTAATTATGTGGTAGCTATTTGTGTGCACCAAATCAGTGTAATACTTTATAAAAATAATAAAATAAAATAAACAACAATGAGTTTTTTCGGAAATGGTTAATAGTTTTATGAAATTGTATGATATGTGCTTGGCTGGTCTGCAGGTCTGCAGTATTCACTATATAGATTTAATGAAAGGCTATGAACATACATAATGTTGCAATTCAGCTGCAATCCTAACCGTGGCTGATCAATTGATGACCAAATTAAAAAAAAATCAACTCAATGAGGGTCGGAAATAATCACAAGTAAGTGTGCATGCACTGTTAACATTTATTCGTCAATGATTATAAACATAATGAATTCAGAGATGCTAAACGTTAAAGAGGCGCTTAACATAACATCAAGAAATTTGGTTACACTTAAGTACTTTCTAATGCACCGTATTGATAACAAAATACCAGATTCCATTCCTAGTATGGGAATTAATTTACCAAAGAAATTATTACCGTTTATTATTAAAACCAAAATTCTAGTATATACATTCATCAACCTATATTGCAATTCAGTTGGTCGATTTAGTTCTACGTCATTTGTTTAGAATCATGCTCATCCAGTAAGCGATGCTGCTTCGGTCGAAACAAGTAATAATCGTCAGGAGTAATGTCTACGCTGTAGAGTTAAAACCTCCCAACTAAGTGACAATATCTTTAGCAGTTTTGGTTGCTTATGCTCATGTGGTGGTTGAGCGTTCTTATGCACTTTACGTCGTTTATTGCCAATAGTTGGTTTGAATTGTTACTCAATGTCTTATCCTTTTTCAACTCATATGGCATCATTCATTTTCATTTCATTTCATTTTGTTTCCACGCACACAATTCGGCAAATTTTATTTCGAACCATCGAATAAGTTGAATTTTGCATTTTTATTTACAAAACAATTATAAAATTAATTATTGTATTAGAAATGAATAGCTTTTATTTTTTATATTGTCTATACACCCAACAAAAAAAAAACGTATTATTTAATTTAAATAAAACAATTAAGTGCTGTTAGTAGCAGTGAATGTGTGAAACTGTGCGTATGAATAAAAATACATATACATTCTACAATTCTACATCTTCGTCAGCTACTAAATCAGATGATAAATCAAATTGTAGTAATACAATAAGATATGAGGTTGCAGCACTTACAACCTAAAAATAGAAATAAAATCACTATACATAAATCGTACTTATATTAAACAAAATAAATGCACATACGCACATTCGGATCATCGTAATCACTGGCATGAAAGTTACTTCTCAAAGTTCAACTTTTTTATGTACCCACTTATATATCGTTGAAATTCGTTGCAAACCACTGTTGGGCCAAATTATAGTGCATATATGGATTTACATTGGATCCGTATACAAAAAAAAAAGAAAAGCTTTGTGTCGCCAACGGAGACCATCGACTTTCAATGGGTAATGCATAAAAAAATGGTCCTTTGAGAGTGCCTATACTACATAAATGTTAAAACTTACCGAAAATATAAATGTATAATCTAAATTAAATAGTCCTAAACCATTAAAGTTAAATGTATTTTTACGATGTAATATTTGTAATGTAAATGACTTCATTTTATTATAATAGATTTCATCGTTAATCATAAAATGTGGTTTATTTTGTAATATTTTATGTATAATTAATGCTGATTCATAGGCTTCTTCTCTAGCCTTTGTACATATTGTTAACAGAGTATAAATCACAATAGACGTTAATATACCCCATGTAACAAATGATGTTGCAATTAATATTAATTGTGAATTTTGTCCCCATAACCAAAATATTACCTAATTACCACGTAAATAAATAAATAAATAAATCAATGAAAGCAATGAAATGATAAATAATATAATTCGTACCTTTGTTTCAAAGAAAAATCCAAATAATATTATAATAAATGAAATTGTAATATATGTAACAATTTGTACGGAAAATATTTTATTTATTAATTCGGACATATCCAATAATTGATCATGCAAATTAAATAATTGTTCCATATCTTTATGAATTTCTAATGGAATTTCTTCTCTTTCTTGATTATTTGATTTTAAATTTTTTACAGATGACAATTTCTATATAAATTATAATATAGAATAAAATGTTTTAATAAAAATTGTATAAATTTTGGCGGTCAACTTTACTACAACTACTAATTCATCATCATCATTATATTTTCCGTTACTCCGAGATAGACATTAGAGAATCAACATTCTATTTAGAGCCAAAGTATTCGCTTATCTTCAGATTTTATGCTATTTTATTTATTTGTTTGCTCCTCCTCATTACCAATTGTTTCAGCACAGCGAATACCTGAGATTCTTTGAAGACATTTTTTTACAAAAATACTTGCATTCAAGATTTTATCACAAACGTGACCGGCCAAGTCGGTGATGTTTTATCAGCAAATATAAGCAAATAATTGTTTACCTGATTTCCTGCTGGTGTTGCTAATTTTTCAAAATTATTTTTTAATTTTTTCTTATTTTTATTAGTTGAGGCACTGTCGCCTCCGTTACCGGTCATAAATAATACCGGCGTAACTGTATTTATGCTTGAAATTGATATTTGATCAATCCCCTTATACATTAGAACAGCATTTGATGTTGACTCATGTACCGTAGCAATATAATTTAAAGATCTGTGTAAGTGTAAGCATTTATATTAATTATAAATTTGTTGGTTTAATTAATTAATAAACATAAATATTAAAATTCAATTACTTATTAATTTCTCGAAAACGTACATAAACAGCATAAATTATTCCAATAAATTGTGATTGTACAACGGCTGCATTCAAATATGGAAATATATATGAAAAACTAACAATAAATATATAATATCCATAAAATCTAAATTGTAACGAAATAGTAAACAATTATAATATAAATATATAAGATAATTATAAATATAAAGAAAAAAATACACTGATCAGTGATCACAATTTTAATAAATATATATCGTTAGCATTATATGTCACCCTATACAATGCAATCTTTAATTATAAACATACTCTATTGAATATACATTATATGATATAAGGAATATGTTCCTAAAAGAAGAACTATGTGAAAATACTCAACGCTCCTCATCTTTTTGATAATAAATATATTATTAACTTGACTCTTTTAGCAACTGTTCAAATGTTTTGGAAACAAAAATTGAATCGATGTTGCTTGACATCATCATTCAACCGTTTTGCAATAATATCAGTAATAATTTAACTACGATGTTAAATTATTAATTCAAAAGTGTGAATATACTAACTAAATCGCGACAGTGTAGTGTGATGTTATACTTAATTGTACACAAACTATAAATCACTATATACGACTGCCTCTATATTTACTATATTATTGATCACTAATCAATTTCAATTAACTATTTAAGAAAAAAACAAAAATACATACTCTTGATAAACAAAATAATCAAATATTGATATTAATGAAAACATTAAAGTGCCAACGACAACAACAATAAATTGAAAACGTCTTGATTCGTTAGAACTTGCGGTCATATCATGTTTTAAAATTTCATGTAAATTATTATCAACATCTTTTAATTGACTAAAAAACATACAAAAATATTTTCCTTTTGTTGGAGAAAATAAATAATTTTGTATAATTAAAAAAAATCCCAAATATATGTGCATAAAATGACCTAAATAATGTTAAAAGAAAAAATTTAATTAGTTTTAAATTTTATACATTTTTCTAAATCACAAATAAACAAATAAATACGGTGCATTAAATTGACAAAAGTGATGGTAGAGTATTTGGCGCACATAAATTAACACAAATTACCTACTAATAATTTTAATTTTCCACCATAGTACAAAACTGTACAACGCATTGAGATCTATTAACAATTAGTTGAAAATTTACTTAATTTAAATTGCACGATTAGGGGTAAAATAAAGTAGAGCTTGTGTTCCAAATGGGTAATATTATATTCACTATTTATTACTTAATCACCTTGAATAAGCATTGGTTTGGATACGCAGAAGAAATAGCGATAGACAGTAACCATGAAGTTTTCGAGTAATATTGTCAACATGTCCTTTCGAAAAATTGTTATGAAAACCCAAACAGCACTTAATATTCTCTTATGAAAGACGCGATGGTTACAAAATATGAGACTTTAAAGATCAAAGTGGATGATTTTCAGAATTATCTATGGTTGCATATATGGACTGAGACTATGAGGTTCTCTTTTATAATTAGCATTTCCTTTTGTTGCATGCGTGTGGTAGAAAATACCGTTGTGGAAAATCTAAAGAGAGTACAGAAACATGATGACTTTAATGCGGTAAAACGTTAATTTTTACTTACAGTCATCACCTCATGGACAGAGTAATATGATTTAGATGAACCACAAAATGCTTGAAAAAAACGTTATTATGGAGGCATGGTTTAATGTGTACAGAATTCAGGATTTCAATAGCTAATCTATTTCGATATCTCCCAATATACTGATATAGGACGTAGTATAGTATAAGACATTGTAAGAAAAATATTAGGAAATGTGGCTGCACTGTTACTTCTACAATCATCTTGTCAACTAACGCAAACCCAGCACCGTTGTTGTGGAAATTTAATACAATAATTATAATATACAAACCAACAGCACAAATAACAGGATAATGATTTACTGTATGTATGGGATTTATAAGGATGGAAAATAGAAAAGCCGCCAAATAAACGAGAAAACATAAAATCATATATAAAATATTAAATTTTGTTATTCCAAATGAATGGTTTCTTGATGTAAATGGTGCAACGCCAATTATCTGTGTGAGAAAATTTAAATTTAAATAAATGCTAATTAAAAGAACAAAAAAATTAAAAGACTATACTTTTGAGGCAAACCAAATAGCTGATTGGCCACCGTATTGTGCCAGATCATTAATTTTATCATCAGCATGTTTAAACATTATTCAAATTTTCTTCCTGGATAATTAAAACGGTAATATTTAATGGAAACTTATGACAAATAACAGCACCCGCTATACTATCACTGATGCGTTAAATCAACTATCGCATTGACAGAACGAACCTGGAATGAAAATATTCATAATTATTAATTCAAAATATGAAAATTATATAATAATATATACCTAATTTTTATATAATAAGAAGGTAGTTGTTTGAAAAGTTTCTTCTAATATGTTCTCTTACATTCGTTAAAATAATTAAATGTTTTTAAATTTTTCTTCACAGCATTTGCTTTAAACGTCTTTCCACAAAGGTGTTCGGGGGTAACATTCATTATGAAATAGTGATTCCCAAAATTAAAATATAACATTCCTCATGTTAATTGCAGACCAATTGCAGGTGCATTGCTAAATATATACTTTCATGCAGAGTATATAATTTACAAACTTTGACTGTTATATCTAGGTGCCATAAGTTTGCAATAAACATGATACTTAAGTAATTCTACACATTTTGCTGTTGTAATTATTGATAAATACGCTGAAGGGATTTGTTATTATATATATAGTTTTCTTTGGCTTCTTATTATTTAATCATCCAATCAATCAATCATGATTATGTATTCATAAATATTGTTCCTCTTTTTAAGTAAACCGATGAATATAATAGTATTTTATGTCCATGCGCATCCCAATGTACAGTTATAATATAACAATTAATTTTATTTCCCTTCTCTGAAGGGTGTTTTCAACCTTCAATCTGTATTGTGTATGTACAATTATATGATTATTTATTTTAAAATTCTAACAACACTTTCCGAACTTTCCATTTATAAAATAAAAAATTCTATATGCATTTATGCGGTATATAGGGTGACCTAATATAAAAGCACAAATTAAAGTGTGCCAAAATTGGTGTTGTAAAACCAAAAACTAAACAGCAACAATTTTTGAAGAAGTGTGCCTTCAATTTAATCGATGCCACACAAAAAACAATATTGTGTAATTTAAGGTAACAGCAAAACATGAACGTTTTTTCTAAAATGAGATTAAAAATATATATTAAATAACTGGTTATAATTTGAGTGTCACAATCATCTAGATACTTACTATTGAAACCCAGATGCGGTTTAAGCCTTCTCCAACACACTTCTCCAACCTGACCTATTTGCAGCCAACGTCTTCCAATCTCGAATTTTAAGGATCTTAATTCAATCGTTGTCCTTTTTTCATTACTTGAGTCGTTGTCGTTTATCATGTGCTATCCGCGAGGCCGTGGTGCAGAGTTCATAACTGGTTGTTTTTCCTCCGAAGCTAGTATCCAACATACCATCCAAAATTAAACATCTAAATATGTATTGATAAATTAATAAATAAAAGTAACAAGTCGTCAGATGTTTTGTTTCACAAATAATCATATAGTATTGAAATATAATAAATAAATTAGTGTTCTTGGATGGATTTTATTAAAAAATTAAATTAAATTATTTACAGACACCCATTATATTCGGGATCATTTCATATACATTTAATTTTCATTTTTATACATTTCTATATATGAAAATTACATTAATTATGTATATTTTAATTATTTCTAATTGATATTGAAAAAATATATTATATACAAAAAAAAAACATAAATGTGTCTATTTATTTATGCGTATAAAAGTTAATGATGTTCATATGATGATATAATATTAATATAATTTATTAAAATCAATTAGTAATACGTATTCCTTTTTAATATGAATTAATATATAAGTTTGTATAAATATTAAAGTTAAACAGTCACCAGAATTATAACTAATTGTAGTATATTATTTAATTAATATGTATAGCATTTAAGTCATTGAAAATTAATATTTGAATAATTTAATTATTATGAAATTTTAGATATTTATTCTATTTTAAATTGCTTTATAACTATATATTGTTGATTTTTTATAATTCATATAGATAATGTTGATTTGGATGTTATCATAACAAAACAACAATTAAAAACAAATGATCGAAATAACAGACAATAGACATGGGTGAAAAGAGAATTATCTTCGAAATACAAGGAATTGTTAACAAAAAACCAAAAACCACAACCGATAATGTTCATCTATAAATAAACTAAGTGAGTAACAAATAAGAAATTAGTTTAAAAAATTGAAGTTATAGGACTCTGTGATCATATGAATTTATGCCAAAGTTAAAAACATCGCATATATGATATTATAACTTGGTTTGTATATACAAGTGTTTAAACAACTGGTATTATTAAAGTGAAAAGTAAATATAGTTTTTAGAAACTAAGTCCAAATAATATTGTTAAACAATCTGATAATGAAACAGATTAAATTAGTTATTTACAAAAAAGTTTGAGGAAATTATCATACACGAATGAGTATACAATTTAAAGCCTTTTTCTCCCTCACCGCGCATATATACGAAATAATGTACAATATTTTTTAACTATAATTAATTTTTGATTTATCTCAAAATTGTTATACGAAAAAAAAACAGAAAATTTATGCTTATATAAAAAAAGGAAACCGCATATTTATCTTAACATATTTACTTTTTAATATACAATGCATATACACTACTACTAATCCTAATATTGCAATTTTTAATTGTGTAATATATAACGTATATATATTTATTATCGCAAATGTAAAATTTAAAGTGAAAAAATCCTTATCAAAATATGTACCGGCACACGTACTTGACATTAACATAAAATAATAATAATAATAATGCAATTTTTTTTTTCTTTCGGTGTTATACTACTTTGCATCCATTGAAGTTCGTATATTTTAAAACAGAACTGTTTATGTATAAATAAGTATTTTAGAGAAAATTCCGTATAGCGAAGACTTGCATTACGCGGAAATAGTTTAATTATATACGATAATCGTAAGATATATTGCAGGCAACTTGTTCAATCACCATATATAGCCACCAATACGGGTGATCGGCATATTTACACAAACCGGATAAGTATCATGCTCCTGTAATACCAATAATGTTACTGGACCACATATTATGCGAAGGAATCTTAAAATGATTATCATTATTTAACACCAATAGTATAACAATTGATGCAAAATAGAGAACATTTTTGAGTCTATAGTAAAATAATCAACAAACAGAACTTCAATGTGGAACAATAGTATAAAAATAAGCGTAGGAAGAAAATGATTTAATTTTTCTTCTTAATTGTTTTTTGTATTATTTATAAATATAATATATTTTATTTATGTGTTTGAAATATAATTGAATGTGAATGGATTATGGATTTTGTCCGTAGCATTCATTTAAAAGGATTAAAATTATAGTATAAGAAAGAAAATACTTATTGTTAACCCCTTAAGGTTCTTGACCTTTTTTGATGAAAGTCTTAAAAAGTGGAAAAACGACGAGATCAAACTATATTGACTCGTTATATGCCTTTTTTCAAAAATTCGTTAGGACGAGCCTGGCTCGTGCAAAAACCTTAAGGGGTTAATAAATCTGTGTAAAAGGCAGTGAAACAAAATTTCCCTGTTGCAAACATAACAAATTAAAATACTATATTTTTTGAAAAACAACTAAACTAAAAAAAATTGTGATTAATAATGACACTGTACGCACTGAACAATCGAAACTATCTAGCACCCACATTGAACTTTTTATAATGCCAATACACCAGTGTACCAGAGCAAAAGAAGTCACTTTATATACGGACAAATATAAATTCTTGTTATAGTTAAAAGTCCCTTGGCATAATAATATAATTTACGATAAACTTCTTAATAAATTTGTACATTTATGCAATTTAAATTTGTTACTTTATTTTATCACAAATCCGAACGGTTAAAAGTTGTGTTGATATGAATTAAAAACAAAAAAAAAAAAAATTAAATTTTGATAAATTTTTGTGGGTATAAAAGGATGCGAATAACATAAATTGAATTTAGTATATTTTGTGGATTTTAATGTTGAATATTGTTAATTAAAAATAGTGCTGCCTTCCGTCATTCGGAGTTTGTTACAGTGTTTTATTTTTATATTTAAAGTGGATGCTGCGTATGCCACTGCATCGTGTCGTTATAAAAATGGTGATTTAATTATTTTTTTTTCTTAAACTAATTAAATTAATTAAACAATTATCGTTCAACAATTTGTGAAATAAAATAAATACTTCAAAAATGTTTCAAAATTTTCATATTTCTTATTATTTTATGTTATTAATAATCATCAGTGGTATTTTGAATGCTGACGATAGTGTAACAAATAAATCAACTGATGAAAATTTAAATGTTGATCCAAATGTGTAAGATTTTTCAATTTTTACTATTTATTGTAATATCCAATTCATTTCAATAAAAAAAGCAACTAATAGAGAAATAATAAAATTTAGAAAATTTTAGAAATTATTATTATTTTAAATAAATGTGAAATGTGTAATAAAAAAAGTGAATCAATTGGAAATTTATTATAAATTACTTAAATTTTATGTTTTGATTTGTCCAGAAAATCGGGCCATTGAGTTTCAATGTTGATTTATAATAAATTCTGTTTCCGAAAATATCATCTCTAGAATTATTTCTATAGAAGGCTGCATCAATCTTTCGCATTTTCTAATAATGTTGAAACTGAAATAAATATATATGAATTAATGAAATATTAATGAAATTTATAATATATTATTTTCAATTATGTAATTTATTATATATATCCAATTTTTATTACTATGAATTGTTTCAAACAACATATTTTATATATACAGCTCGATGCACGTATGACTCGAAATTTGATTCAATATCGACTTAAAATTCACCTGGATTATGTGTTCAAATAATGTTGTGGGAAGTGATGTATAACCATATACGAATGCGTTTTTGATCGATTGTAAACAAAACGCTATAAGCAATTTGTTAGTTTTTTTCATTATATATATAATTTTGATTATGAACACACGGCGTTCACGTTTGAAATTTGAGCTACCCGACGATTTTTCAACAGCACACGATAACATTTATTCATTCATTGCCCAATAGTCGTAGTCATTTATATAGTAGGTGTCAGCAGTTATTTCAAGTGACAAAATTAATCATTTATGGTATACTGAACGTTTCCTAGACGTTTCGACTTCATAATTAAGAATGACTACCATGTAGATGAAAAAAATTACTTAAAATAGTGTATTTGAGTAAGTAAAAGTGACTCTACTGTATAGTTGTGCTGAATGTACTCCTATGCGGTGATGGTATTATTTCTGTGTTTGTATATAATTAATTTTGTGATATAACACAGTCCTATTTAAGTAAATTAGACAGGAAACCATTGCAAATTATTCTATATACGTATTTCATTGCTGTGATTTATTATACTAGTAATATGATCAGCGTCTTACCGGTTTGTGGAGAGCATTTTTTATTGATGTTGCATTCAAAATTTCTATATAAATTACAATATTTATTAAAACAATGATTTTAAACGAAAAATATTTCATTTTATTCTTAAAATGAGATTAGTATTTATGTAAAAATAAAGAAACTATAAACATAAATATTATCAAATCGGTTCGAGGTCACAATATTTAATTAATTAAGCATTGTTGTATCGTGTGTATGGATGTGTGTTTGTGGGTGTGCGTGAATTATTAAAAACGTAAAAATTAAATTCATCCTGCGAAAAACCATTTTATTGTTATCGCAAATATGCGCGAAAATATAATCTCTAAAATATAAAAACTAAATAAAATTGCAGAGCGTGGGTGTAGTGTATAATATTAATTATAATTTTGTACAAAAATTGTTGTATAATAAAAATATTTGCGGTTATAGAAAACAAATAAAAAAAATAAAATTTTTATTTTTTATATAATTACAGGCAAAATGATGTTTATTTACCATCAAATATACCAAAAGATTTATTTGAAAAATTTAATATCAAACAAACGTATAATACCGGAACAGGTTCAATTAAAGATTTTAAAACACTTTCCGGTTTAAAAACAAGTTATGGCACTAATATGGAATTAGGATTTGGTGATCTTGCCGGTGGTAGCGGTGGTAGTCATAGTTATAAAAGTAGTAGCTATAGTAGTAGCGGTGGAGGTGGTTATAGTAGTAGCAGTAGTGGTGGCGGAGGCGGTTATGGTGGTTATGGTAGCATTGGTTCTGGTCCATTTTTAAATAATGAAATTTTTGGTACTAGTAGTTCAATTACCGGCGGCAGTACACAGTGTCAACAACGTCCAAAACTTGTAATGAATGCATCATTACGTTGTGCATCACAAACACAAACATGTCAAGTTACATGTTCACCAGATTATCAATTTCCAAATGGACAAACTAGTGTATTTTTAAATTGTGTAAATAATAAATGGCTTATAAAAAATTCAGCATGGACTGAATTACCATCGTGTGAACGTAATATATCCTACCATATTTTTTCCTATATACAAATACCTATAAATATAATTTATTGTTAATTTTTTTTATATAATATTATAGCAATTTGTATACCACAATGTTTAAACAATGGAATTTGTATATCACCAAGTGAATGTATGTGTCCGGAAAATTATATTGGACCAAGGTGTGAACATCAAAATAAATTGTGTTTATCACCGCCACCGCTTGTACGTAATTCAAAACGTACATGCAGTTCAACAACATGTACGGTATCCTGTATGGCAGGCCATCGTTTTCCTGATGGTACATCTGTTACAAATATGATATGTAAAAATGGTGAATGGACGCCAACACGTCCAGAATTAGCAATTATTCCCGATTGTCAACGTATGTATAAAAAATATTAGATTCTACTAATAACAAAAAATAATATAAAATGAATAATATAAATGAAAATAATAATTATAATTTTATTTCGATTTGATAGCTGTTTGTACGCCACAATGTCAAAATGGTGGTCGTTGTCTATCATTTAATATGTGTCAATGTGGACCGGAACATGCTGGTGCCCAATGTCAATATGAAATTGCAGTATGTTCGCCAAAAAAATTAGGTTTTAATGGTTCCTATAAGTGTTCGGGCACACACGATGAATTGAGTTGTGTTTTAAGTTGTCCGGAAGGTGTTGAATTTAGTTTTAAACCAAAATCAAATTATATTTGTAAATATGATCAAGGTATATTTTTACCAAAAGATATACCACAATGTAAATTTGGTAAGTGTGCAAAAGTACATCATTTTTAGCGGTGCTATTATTAAAATTTGTTTGTTCTTTTCGAAAATGTAGCTTCAAATATGAAAATATCGAAAACATCACAAGTTAAAAGTTATAATCAAACAACGGTAACACAAAATTCTGTAAAAAAAAATATAAAATTAGTACCGGTAAAAAATGATGAACAAATTTGGCGTGAA
Organism: Bibio marci; assembly: GCA_910594885.2. Classification (NCBI taxonomy): domain Eukaryota; kingdom Metazoa; phylum Arthropoda; class Insecta; order Diptera; family Bibionidae; genus Bibio; species Bibio marci. The sequence continues at coordinate 41,391,087 of OU343117.1, forward strand.
ATTGTTGAAAAAATTCGTGTCATGATAAGTGAAGGTGAATCTAGAAAACGTATTGGTGGACATAGTATTCTTGACAGTGAAATCGATGATAATTATGAAAACCTAATTTTACCCGGTGTATATTCATTGTATTTACAAAGTAATGTTGATGTTGTAATGCGAACACCAAAACCGGCTATTTGTATGACATGGAATGGAAATAAATTTAAAACATTTGATGGTTTAATGTATAACACTGATTTATATTGTTCACATACATTAGTGCAAGACATTGCCGAGGGAAGTTTTAGTATAATATTACGTACGTGTCCGTATACAGATGATAGTTACGGACGGGCGGGTACTATGATTGATACGAATGATAAAAAATGTACGAATGCTTTAGTTGTAATTTCACAAAATACACAATATACATTTGAAAACGATGAAGGTATTGTAAAGCTTAATACACGAAAAAAACAATTAACAATACCAGTACAAATGCCGGGTATGCGTGCATCAATGACTGGACATAATTTAAAAATTATATTAGATACAATTGGTACTACAATTACATGGGATACATTTAATTTGGTACACATTGAGGCAAGCGCCAGTTTATTTAATCGGACGGCTGGTTTATGTGGTACTATGGATCAAAATATTGATAATGATTTTGCATCAAAAGATGGTAGTATTCATAAGGTAGGATTTTTTTTGTATTAAATTAATTACTTAAGTGCACTCTTTACTCCTATTATAACAAATATCGACTTAAATAAGTTGAAGAGAGTGGATATTTTCAAAATTTACTAGTAAAATACATGTAATTTCAATAAACACACAGTAAATGTATACAAGTTTTACTCTTTCTTCTTTACTCTAATAGTTGCCAGCAACATTTGTTGATGCCTGGCGAGCACCAAATATTGATATAGATAAACAAAAATGTATAATGGATCATAAAAATGAAGTTATTGAATTGGAATGTACTGAAGAAAAAAAACAAATAGCTACAGATTTATGTAGTAAATTATTAGGTAATTCAAAATTATCAAATTGTATAAAGGTAATTAACTACTAGACACAAAACTAAATAGAACACTACTTTAATTATTAAATGCTCGTAACAAATCAAATCATATCGTATTTATTTTTCTTACCAGGAATGTGATAAAGAATCTTTATTAAAAACATGTATATCCGATTATTGTTATTGTAAAGATAAATTAAATCCAAGTAAATGTGCATGTGATGGTGTATCAGTATTTGCAGCTGATTGTCTATTTCGTGGTATAAAATTGGAAAAAGGATGGAGAGATATGGAACTTTGTGGTAAATAAACTATATAAATAAACTGTAACTTAACGTAAAATAAATTATAAAATAATAATTAATTCATTTCAATTATACAATAGCTATTCCATGTTTTAATGGACGTGTATATAGATCATGTGGACCAATGTTTGAACCGTCATGTGGTAGCGCAACTGAAGAATTTGTTGAAACATGTAATGAAGGTTGTTTTTGTCCGACGGGAATGTTACAATATGAATCAAAATGTGTACGCATTGAAGATTGTCCATGTCAATTACGTGGTAAAACATTTAAATCGGGTAGTGAAATATCAAAAGATTGTAATACATGTAAATGTGAACGTGGTATGTGGAAATGTTCAGATGTAACATGTGGTGGTCGTTGTAGTGCTATAGGTGATCCACATTACTATACATTTGATGGAAAACGTTATGATTTTATGGGAAAATGTTCATATTATTTAATGAAAACCGATAATTTTACAATTGAAGCAGAAAATGTTGCGTGTCCCGGCAGTATATCGGAATCGTTAAATTTTGGATCGACCGGTTTTGATATGCCATCGTGTACAAAATCAATTACAATTACTGTAAAAACTGATGGAAATAAAATGAAAACTGTGCAATTAAAACAAGGACGATTAGTATTGGTGGATGGCATTGAAATACAAAAATTACCGATACGTGTATTGCATGGTGTACTGCGTATACGACAACCAAGTTCAACTTTCATATTAGTTATATTTCAGGATGGTTTAAAAGTGTGGTGGGATGGGGTGACACGTGTATATATTGATGCGCCACCAAGTTATCGTGGAGGTCGCACAAAAGGTTTATGCGGTACATTTAATTCAAATATGCAAGATGATTTTTTGACACCCGAAGGTGATATTGAATCATCCATTGAATCATTTGCTGACAAATGGCGAACAAAAGAAACATGTCCATTTGTGGCTAAAAGTCAAATTATAACACATCCATGTAAAATAAATATGGAAAATAAAGAAAAAGCCTTAGCCGAATGTGTTAAATTAAAAGAAAAAATATTTGCCGATTGTCATTGGCATGTTGATCCCGAACTATACTATGAAGATTGTATGTATGATATGTGTGCATGCAAAGGTGACCTATCAACATGCATGTGTCCGATATTTTCAGCATATGCAAATGAATGTGCACGACATGGAAAAATTATAAATTGGAGATATTCTGTTAATGAATGTGGTATGTATACATAATATAAATACGAAAACGCTCCACTTTATAAACACTAATTTATTTAATATTTATGCATTCTATTTGTCCACCCATAAATTTTGTTTAGCTGTAAAATGTCCACCGGGTCAAGTATTTGAAGAATGTGGTGATGAATGTTATCGAACATGTGACGATATGCAATCCAATGAGATATGTAAAAGTTCATGTGTTGAAGGATGTCGTTGTCCCCATGGTCAAGCATTAGATGAATCAAATGAATGTATACCAATTGGTTTATGTCCATGTACATATAAAGGATTAAAATTTAATCCTGGTTATAAAGAAGTCCGACCGAGTTCTAAACATTTAGAATTATGGTATAAAAAATTCTAAATTCGGAAATTATTTCATAGTAGATTTTATTTACATATTTATTTTTCTTGTTAGTACATGTACGGGACCGAAATGGATGTGCACAGAAGCTTTAGAGGGTGATAAAGATAAATATCCACCAGCGGCTGATATACGTATGCGTTGCATAGATAATGAAGAATTTACAACATGTGAACCGGATGAACCGATAACATGTAAAAATATGCATAGTTATCAGCCAACGTCAACGGCAGAATGTCGACCGGGTTGTGTATGTAAAAAAAATTATGTTTATGATACAACCGAAAAACGTTGTGTATTACCAAATGATTGTTCATGTCATCATGCGAGTAAAAGTTATAATGATGGTGATAAAATTCAAAGTGATTGTAATACATGTGTGTGTAACGGTGGCAATTGGAATTGTACAGATCGGCAATGTCCATCAGTGTGTACAGCATGGGGTGATTCACATTTTGAAACATTTGATGGAATCGATTTTGATTTTCAAGGTGCATGTAATTATGTGTTGGCAAAAGGTTCATTAACCGGTAACGACGGTTTTTCGGTTACAATACAAAATGTTTTATGTGGTTCACTTGGTGTTACATGCTCAAAATCGGTAATAATTTCAATTACTGGAACCGATCCAGAAACGTTAACACTATCACCAGATACACCGATTCCCGGAATAGCATCTAGTGCTAAAAATGGTAATATTAATTATTTATTGACGATAAACGCAAATAATATTTACATTATAATAATTTTTGTATTTTACTTGTTCTGTTTAATAAAATAGTTGTTGACAAAGAAATATCGGAAATAAATGCTAAAAATAATAAAAAATTAATGATCTATCGGGCCGGTATATTTATTATTGTTGAAATACCAGGTATGGATGTACAAATTAAATGGGATCGTGGTACACGTGTTTATATTAAAGTTGGTAATCGTTGGAAAGGACGCGTTCAAGGACTTTGTGGTAATAATAATGGTGATGCATTTGATGATTTAAAAACACCATCGCTTGGTATTGAAACGAGTCCGTTAATATTTGGTGATTCATGGAAATTACAAGATTTTTGTGCAAGTAAGTACAACCGGTAATATTTTATATAGACAAGACCGACCAAAAGGGATTACGGAAGGTCATGCTAATGCAATAATACATGGTGAAACATGTGAGACGTAGGCTGAACATAGAATCAGATGGTGCTGTATTATTGATCGTTGGTTAATGTTGCCTTTCGAGAATGGATGACAAATAAAATTAGTAAAAATTTTAGCAATTTATTTATTTAAGGATTTAAGGAAGTATATAAATATTTATTATTTATAGTATATAGAGACAGACACATAAATTAGTATAGGACCTATATTTAAAGTTAATTTATTGACTCTGACATTATATAAAGGAATTTAATTTTGAAAAACCCACAATCATATAAATTAAAATATATAAATATATACAATTTGCTAATTTAAAAAAAAATTATTTATTCGCCTAACAGAACCAACCGAACAAGTTGATACATGTATGGAACATCCACAACGTAAAACATGGGCACTAAATAAATGTGGTATATTAAAAAGTGATGTATTTGCTCCATGCCATTATGAAGTACCAGTTGAAAAATATCTTAAACGTTGTGCATATGATGCATGTGCATGTGATCAAGGTGGTGATTGTGATTGTTTATGTACAGCATTAGCTGCATACGAATATGCATGTGCAATGAAAGGTGTACCAATTAAATGGAGAACTCCAGATTTATGTCGTAATTATACTTAATAATATTGTTAATTTCAATATATATGAATGTTTTGTTAATATTACTAATTTTCACATATATATATATATAGCAATGCAATGTGATCCACATTGTTCCGAATACACAGCATGTGTATCACCATGTCCAATTGAAACATGTGAAAATATATTAGAACAAGGTAAAGATGATCGTATGTGTATAGAAGATAGTTGTGTTGAAGGATGTCACATAAAACCATGTCCAGAAAATCAAATTTATTTAAATGATTCATATAACGAATGTGTACCCAAAAATATATGTAAACCAATTTGTTTAATTATAAATGATATAACATATTATGAAGGTGATGTAATTGGAAATGATGATTGTCAGACGTGCCAATGTACAAGGGGTAAAAAAATATGTAGTGGTGTACCGTGTGCATTAACAACACCAACGGATGTAGAATATACAACGCAATTGGCGGTCGGCGATGGTGAAGTAAAATGTGTATCTGGTTGGACGTCATGGATAAATCAAGATAAATTAATAGCAAAAGATGTAAAAACAATAACTACGAAAACAAAGGTAAAAAATACAAAAATTGGCGACACCGAACCGTTACCAAATTATTTATTATTAAAACATTTAATAAATTCGGCATCATGCACTTATGAAAATATGACAAAAATTGAATGTCGAACAGTAAAAACACACATTGATCCAAAAATAACGGGCGAAGATGTAGAATGTTCACTCGAAAAAGGTTTATTATGTGCCGGACCATGTCATGATTATGAAATTCGCGTATTTTGTAAATGTACAAATGAAATTGAAGAATTTACACCAAAACAACCACATTATTATTATACTACTACATTACCACCATGGGAATATCCAAAGTCATCATCGGCAGCACCACATACATATCGACCCGATATACCAATAAAAATGATTGAGTCAACAACCACATCGAATACGTATCCGATTGACATAATTAAAGATAAATGTGATCCGAAAATACCACACATTGAATATCCCGGTGATTGTTACAAATTTTTCCATTGTCAACCACAATCGGATATGACATGGAGATTTACGGAAAAGACATGTGGTCCATCAATGATGTATAATCCAAAATTAATGATATGTGATTGGCCTGATTCTGTTATAGCAATTAAAAAAGAATGTGGCGAACCAATTAAGTATTTGTATACAACAACGCAACAATCAATAATAGTTATTGGAACTAAAGCACCACCACCGTCGATAGAAGAAAGATATTCTACATATCGACCGTATGAGGTAACACCGATACGACAAGAACAATGTCCACCGGGGCAAATGTGGAGTGAATGTGCAATACCATGCGGTCGTGCTTGTCATTATTATAATAAATTTTTACAAAATTTTGGTCATTGCACACATGGATCTGATATATGTATTGCAGGATGTGTTGATTCATTTTCAACATTATCATGTCCAAGGGGTAAATTTTGGAGAGATAAAGAAATGTGTGTGTCCATTGCCGACTGTACATGTATGAGTAAAGAAGGAAATGTTGTTAAGGTTAGTATAATATTGTAATATATAAAAAATAACGTATACATTTATTTATTTTTATTATATCTATGCGTATATATTAGCCATATGCTACAGTTAAAGAAAGTGATTGTGAAACATGTCAATGTTTGGATAATTTATACATTTGTGATGCATCAAATTGTGAAGAAGAAAAACCATATACGTACGGTATTTTAGAAAATCTGAAACCATCTACGCCATGTAAGTAATAATGAAACTATTGAATATTACAGTTTATAGCAGAAATTTGAAATTGATTATTTTTTTATATATTTATATATTTACACAGCATCAATTAAAGAACCAACTAGGAAACCACGTCCGCCTCCAACTCCGCCACCGCCAATACTTGTTATTCCAAGTACTGTCAGTCCGCCAATGTACTGCGATTCAGATAGGTATAATTTTTTATTTGTTTATGAAATATACGTTGCTACGATTAACTTATAAGTGAAAACAATTTTAGTTGATAATTTATAAGACATCCTGAACTAAATGGGAAAAACCATATGATTAATTGACTAACAATTTTCTAAACATTTGATATCACACATTAATATAATACTGATAATCATTAGAAATTTTCATAAAATGATTAAATTAAAATTTCAAGGAAACCAGTAGATTCTGAGAAAATTCTATGAGCTACGGGAATAGAAACAATTTTTTAATCCATCAGAAGTGGTGAAAAGATTTGGAAGTGAATAAACTAATAGTGGCCTTTGCACAATGTTATATTTATTTTAATTCCAAAATAAATTATCAACAAAGAGGGTTAATTGTTCTTCTAGTAATTTATATATTCATATAGCGTCATTTCCATCTTATGGTTTTCCTGTCTGTTCATTACAGTTATTTACTTTGGTCACATTTGTTTAATAATTTAATTTATATATAGTTTAGTGCCAATGATTGAAGGTAAACATCCATTACCAGATTCAGCATTTAATGCAAGTACTTCGCTAGGATCATCATTTAAACCATTCAATTCTCGTTTACATTCGAAACCAACAGACACGTCAAGTAAATATAATATGTTGTTTGAAATAACTCAAAATTACTCAATAACATAAAATTTTTATGGTTTTTTGGAATATAGGTGGTAGTTGGTCACCAGAAATTAACGACCAAATGCAATATTTACAAATATCATTTCCAAAGCTAACACCGTTGTTTGGTGTCATAATGAGTGGTAGTCCAATATTTGATCAATATGTAACAAGTTTTAAAATTTTACATAGTTCTGATGGTATTGCATTTCATTATTTAATGGATGAAAGTGAAACACCACAAATATTTAGAGGTCCAATATCGGCACGTGAACCAGTTAAATCATTATTTAAAATACCAATTGAATCCAAGGTTATACGAATTTATCCATTAACTTGGCATGATTCAATAGCTGCAAAAGTTGAATTATTAGGATGTTCAGATGAAAAACTACCCATTTATATAACAACAAACAAACCAATATCAACAGTAACAGATAATGTAATAATGAAATTAAAAACTACGATCACTACTTTGACTACAACTGAAATGATCGAATTTATGATGTGTGATGATCCAATGGGAATGGATAATGGTAAAATTCGGCCAAAACAAGTTAAATTTAGTTCATTTAAATTGCCATCAACACCAACTAAAAAAAAACCAAAAAAACCATTTGATATGTTAAAATTATCGGCACCACAAGGATGGCGTCCAAATTTGGATACATCAAATGAATATGTATTATTTGATTTTTTGGAACCGAGAAATTTAACGGGCATTCATACAAAAGGTGGTGATTATGGATGGGTTACCGCTTATAATGTATTATATTCCCCAGATAAATTTATATGGAATAAATTACAAAATTCTGATGGTACACCAAAAGTATTTCTCGGAAACTATGATGGCGATTCGGTAAAAACTAATAAATTTAAATATCCAATACATGCAAGATATTTAAAAGTGGTGCCTATAAAATGGCATGATACAATTGAATTTAAAGTTGAACCAATTGGATGTTTTAAACCGTATCGTAAGTAGCTATACAGTTTTTTTTTATATTAAACTATATCATAAATTAATATTTGATTAAATTATAAAATTTTGTTATATACTATAATTTAAGCTGAATATGAAAACGAAGTGATCCCAGAACCCGATTTACCAGAAATAACAACTGAATCTACATGTGGTACATGTCCAGATGTATTAGCGGCACCATCACCCATCGAAGGAATATGTCGTTGTTATCCGCCATTATATTGGAACGGTGAAGAATGTGTTGCGAGAACAGAATGTCCATGTATGGTTGGTCATATACAGTAAGTTTTTATACACAATTTCAATTCTTTTGTATCTCTTGACAATAACTACTGATCGGCTCTTATTTATTGCGCTAATACTATACAGATATGATATTGGTGCAATATTTGAATTAGAAGATTGTTCACAATGTGTATGTACAATAAATGGTATAGCACAATGTAAACCACAAGTATGTAAACCATGTGAAAAAGGTTTACGTCCAGTTAAAACAAAATCATGTTCATGTCGGTGTGAACCATGTCCAGATACTCAAATATTATGTGAATCAAGTGGTGCTTGTATACCGGAAAGTGCATGGTGTGATGGTATAGAAGATTGTCCAGACGATGAAATTGTTTGTAAAAAAGAACCACCAATATTCGAAACAAATCAAGTGACAAGTAAGAAAAAAAAGGGACAAATTATCAGATAATGATTATAATTTAATTTAATTAAATATACATTTTAAATATATTTATATATGCAGATTTAACAAAAACGTGTCCGCCAATAAAATGTCCACCGGGTTTTGTTATAAAACCAAGTGAACGACAACAAACCGAATTAAAATTATCGGCAATGTTTCAACAAACAACTATTAAAAAAACATCAACAAAATCACAACCATCAACAAAAATTTCATCGTATCATCATAAGGGTGGCGGCGGTCATCGAAAACCATCGAACATCACTGAATTACCGATGCCAAGTGATATTAATGAAAAACATATTGAAATATGTCCTGAATTTATATGTATACCAGAAAAACCAATTAATGTACCAGAAAAAGAACATATAAAATGTCCGGAACCCGAATGTCCAAAGGGATATGAAATTATTTTTGATAATATTTTATCAAAATTACCAAATGAATGTATTAAATTTAGATGCGAAGAATCAGCACAAAAAGATTCTGTTTGTAATATTACTGGCCGCACATTTAACACATTTGATGGTATCGAATTTAAATATGATATTTGTAATCATTTATTAGCACGTGATTTAGTTAATCAAAAATGGAGCGTAAATGGTAAGTATTTATAAATCATTATTGAATCATGTTATGCGAAGTGGAGAGGGAGTTTATGTGATCTACCACGCATTCGCATTACATAACCAAGTTGGTAAATTACTCTCCATGGGATTATATAACAATTCATATATTATTTTAATTTTTTTTCCTTATTTTATAGTTATCAAAAATTGCACGGCTGGAAATTATGTGTGCCATAAAAATTTAATTATCAAAGATATAGAAAATGATATAACGGTGACATTATACACCGATTTAACATTAGATTTAGATGGTTATAAATATACCGTTGAGCAATTACAAAAATCAAAATATGCAAAACTAAATAGATTTGTGATATCAAAAGTTGGCAATACAATTGTATTTGTATCACATCATCATGGTTTTTGGGTAACATTTGATGAATTCAGTGATATAAAAATTGGTGTTACAACAAAATATCATTCAACCGTTGATGGACTATGTGGTTTTTTCAATGACAATCCATATGATGATAAACGTTTACCGGATGGAAAATTGGCAAAATCAACTATTGACTTTGGTGATGGTTGGTTAATTGATAAAAGTTATAAGGAACAATGTGAACCGCATGCATGTCCAAAAGAATTGCAAGATGCTGCATGGGAAATGTGTAATACAGTTAAAAATGATATATTTAAAATGTGTCATCGTGTGGTTGACGTAAATCGTTTTATAACAAAATGTATAGAAACAGCATGTGTTTGTTTAAAAGGTAATGCAGATATTTCAAATGAAATATTTGATAACAATTCACCAAAAACACATGAATGTAAATGTTCAGCATTACAACCATTTGTACGTGATTGTTTGGCAGCCGATGATAATATTCATTTAGATACGTGGCGTTCAATTGAAGATTGTCCGGCAAAATGTGAGGCACCATTAATACATAAAGATTGTTATAGTAGACGTTGTGAACCATCATGTACTACATTAAGTACCGATGATTGTCCACATTTACCGGGTACATGCTTTTCCGGATGCTATTGTCCCGAAGGTACCGTTCGAAAAGATGATGAATGTGTTCCGGTATCAGACTGTAAAGATTGTGTATGTGATGGTTTTGGAAAATCACAATATTTAACTTATGATCGTAAAAATTTTACATTTAATGGAAATTGTACGTATTTATTGTCACGTGATTTACTTGTACAAGATGTTCATACATTCCAAGTGTATGTGACACTGGCACCATGCGGTTCAGAGGAACAACAAAGCGGAATCAAAAGTAAAGTGAGTGGTGTAAAAACAAAGAAAACAAAAGCCGAACCGAAATCGACTGGTTCATGTGCACAAGCATTACACATTCTTTATGGTCCCCATATAATCCATTTACAAAAAGGGCCAAAAAATACAATAACCACATTTGTCGACGGTATCGAAGTAAAACAGCTACCATCACGTAAAAAATGGATTGAAATAAATGAACAAGCCGGGCGTGAAATAAATATTAATTTACCAGAATCACAAGTTGAAATTCAAGCACGATTTGATGATTTATCATTTTCATTGCGTGTACCAAGTATTAAATATGGTATGAAAATGGAAGGGCTTTGTGGTGATTGTAATGGTAATCCAGATGATGATCTAAAAGCAAATCCAAAAGTTAAAACGATTACAAAAGGTGATAATATAAAAGATATTATTGATACATGGCTGGCCGACGAACCGGCATTACCGAAACAAGATACAGAAGAATGTATAAGTGAAGAGACATTAGAAATGGAATGTATACCATTACCACCCGAAGATGATCCATGTTTGAAAATATTCGATGAAGATGTATTTGGACAATGTCATTTAATTGTTGATCCATCCCCATATATATCATGTTGTCAAAATGATATGTGTAAACCGGGTGCAATGCAAGAAGGTGCTTGCAGTCATATCGATGCATACGCTAGAGAATGTTTACGTAATGGCATTTGTTTAGATTGGCGTAATACAGATAAATTATGTGAAAGCACAACCGTTTGTCCATTTGGTATGATTTATGAACAATGTGGATGTCCGGAAACATGTGAAACAATACAAAATAAAAAAAATCCCAATGATTTATGTTCGATGAAAGAAAAAACTGAAGGTTGTGTTTGTCCAAAGGGTTTGGTTATTCACGATGGCAAATGTATACCGGAAAAACAATGTAATCCATGTGATGATTTAGGACATTTTGTCGGTGATAAATGGTATCCAGATAAATGTAGTGAATGTGAATGTACCGGTAAAGATAAAAATATTAAATGTACACAAAAACAATGTCCATTGATTGGAACGGTATGTGAAAATGGTTGGAAACAAATTATTATAAATGATACCGATGATTGTTGTCCGACGTATAAATGTGTACCCGAACCAACGACAGGACCGACAACCGTAAATTGTACAGACGATGTACTACCATTACCAAATTGTGGACCCGGTCAATATAATAAAATGATAAAAGGTACGGATGGTTGTTCAAAATATATATGCGAATGTAAACCAATATCAGAATGTGAAGAATTGATAAAACCAAAATTACAAAATGGACAAAAAATTATTACTGAAACATCGGGTTGTTGTCCAACGTATAAAATTGTGTGTGACAAAAGTATATGTCCACCAAAAATTAAATGCACAAAAGAATTTTATGAACTTGTTCCAGTTGAATCAAACGGTGATATTTGTTGTGATTTATATATTTGTAGTCCGCCAAGAGATCGTTGCTTAATTGAATTAAATGGACGTACAATTGTTAAAAAACCGAATGAATTGTGGCCAACTGATGATCCATGTGTTATGGAAAAATGCTCATATACTGTCGGTGGTTTTCTTATCGTTACAGATGAATTGGAAAAATGTGATAAAACAACATGTACACCCGGTTATCAATTAGAAATACCCAATGGTAAATGTTGTGGTACATGTGTTCAAAAACAATGTATTATCGGTGATGAAATATATGAACCGGAAAAAATTTGGTACAGTTCTGATAATTGTACAACATTTAAATGTGAAATACGTAATGACAAATTTTTAGTAACATCATCGAAAGAAACGTGTCCCGATGTATCGGCTTGTCCGGATCATTTAAGATATTTTAAGGGTTGTTGTCAACATTGTACATTAATTCCGGAATCTAAAAGTAAGCCAAATCATTATAATGAAAATTGATATTTTAATACATTTTTTTTTATCTCTATATAGAAAATTGTATTCCATCATCATTAAGTGATTCGGAAACTATACGACTTGTTGAAATTATTAAACCAATTCATGGTAAATGTAGTAATAAATTACCGGTCAGAGGATTTACAGAATGTATGGGTTCATGTAGTTCGGGAACTAAATATAATAAAAATAATTATAAACAAGATCGAAAATGTGAATGTTGTTCAGTTGGTCAATTAGAAGATATTGATGTTAAATTAACATGTGATGATGGTTATCAATTTAATGTTCCAATAGCTGTACCAAAATCGTGTTCTTGTCAACCATGTTCGGAAGAAGTAAATGTGGGGAAAAAATCAGGTGCATTATATGATTCAATAATATATTAATAATTATATATGATTGGTGGTTATTATAGCATGAATCTATAAATTATATAATTATGGGGTTTTTTTTTGTATTAATAAAGTATTTTAAAAGTATTTTTCTTAGAAGAACTACATAAGTAACACATTTGCAATATAAAATAAATGTTTGTTAGTAGATTTAGAATTTTATTTATTTGTTGTTGTATTCCTAATTTTAAATATTTTTGATATGTTTTATTGTTATATTTGTGCCGTGTGGAGGCTGAGGTGTATCGAATTTAAAAAAAAAATTTTGCTATAGCCGATTTGCGATATTAACAGATGAGATTAGAAATATTGCACGCATGCATACACAAAAGTAAAAGGAACTATACTTTTATAGTAAATTAAAAATATTAACATTGTAAATAATTATTTCACAATATGAATATCTAATTAATCTAATCGATGCATCGTCATACGTGAGTATACCTCAGCAAATAGTACCCGTTTAATTGTATCGTAGTATTTTGTTATTATTTAACCATATTTAATATATGAAATTATTACAATTATTTAAGTACCTCTTTTGTAGCATAATGAAAATACAAATTTCCTACTCGTTCAGATTAGATGATCCGTAAATAATTAGTTCATATTAGTCGTAGTTCCTTTTCGTAGTCGGCAAACAGATAATTGAAATTCCAACCAACACGCAGCGACATGACAAATATATGGTGAAGCATCAATAGATTATTAACAGACTTCCTTTTCTAAATGTAAATGGAGGAAGAAAAAATTGATTATAAATATATAATGAAAAATATTATAAAACATAATTATAAGCAAGAAGAAAAAAGTTCCATTTGCTGTTTGCTCAATTCAACTGTACGAGCATCTGTACGAAGTTCTGCCATTTTTCGAATTATTAATAGTTACATTTGCACTTCCAGATTCCTTAGATTTTGTGTATCTTTATATCTTATTACAAATCTGCAACATATTCCTAATTATATATATAATTTAAGTAAAAAAAAATAGTCGCGAAAGGAAATATGAAACCGAAACGATAGTTGGACTACAGGAATTTAATACAAAGAATTGAGGTAGCACATAGCACAAGCACAACGGTGGTACGACTGTACCTGTACACATACACTGTACTTGTGTAGAGATCTGCGGTGCATTTCGTTTCAATGTTCTAAATTAATTTGACTGCGATATGTCGTCGTGTATTGTTTTTGACATTTTGTCAGATTTTTCAAAATAAAAAAAATGGTACAAAATATATTATTATATTATGTATTATAAGTTTATTTGCGTGTTTCATACTTAATGATGATTTATTTATTTTGTATTCATGTTTGTTCGCATTATTTCTCCAAAAGCTGTCAAAACCAGATTCTGAAGTCACGTTAAGTACGATACACTGTGTTTACACAATTTGAATGCCAAAAAATAGAAACGATATAATTCTATTACTAAAAACCTCTTACCTCAGGTACTTTTCTCCTTTATTAATATCTCGCCGCCAAAAATATTCGAATGCAATGCGTTGTGTGGTGTAAACACAGTGTTACTGAAAAAGCAAAATGAAGAATCAAAATAAAACAAACAATTTATTTATAAATAATAATATAATAATTTTTAAAAATAATAATTTATATAATTATTGTGATCCTATTTATTATTTAATTTAATGCATTGTTTCATTATTAAATAAATGTAATTGAATAAATTATTTTGTCATCATAGCTTTTTATTGAAAAATTTTAAAATCTCAGTTTACGTTGTTGTGGACGTTGTGTTTCTGTTTTGTGTAATTTTTCTTCACTTTTTTCCACATTTAATGTTATGATGTAATTTATTAAATTATATAATTATAATATTCAAATTATTATATTTATTGTGTGTAATTTTTCGTGTGTATTCTATAATTTAAATCAAAGTATTTCTTCGTTTCGCCAGAAAAAAGAATTAAATTACGCATAAGATTTTTGTTTTGGTTTGAAATACAAATTTTTTGTAATGGAAGAAGAAGAGCAAAGAAAATTAATACGAACATGTAGTGATTTTAAAAATTATTATGATCAATTCTTTATCAACTATAATTTTATTGATCTCATCCATAAGACAAATTTTGTTGAATTAATGCAGAAATTGTTATCATGGGTACAAACAAAACAAGATACAGATGTCTTCCAGGCATGTTGGAATGTATATAAAAAAATAAAAATTAACAAGTTGGAAGATGTATATTTAACATTGATTACATTAAAATCTGTGGTATTTATTGAAGTTTAACATTAAAGTTATGATTTATTATTTTAACTAATATTTATTTATTTTTTTCAGTCCAATTTAACAGAAGCCCAACTAGAAATCGTTAATGTTGTGCATAGATCTTTTGAAATAAAAAAAACAATTGTAAATACTGCAAAATCTGCAAAATTAACATCCGATTCAGAAAATGTAAATATTTCTATTTATCTGTCACCAAAAGAATACTAAATTGGCAAATTACTATACAAAAGTAAATTTTTATTTTCTTATAGCATACAGAAAACAGTACACCCCAAATAAATAATTATAGAAAGAAATTGATTAATATAGAAAATAAATCGGGTAAAATTTTCGTTGGACCTAAAAGTGTAAAATTATTGAAAGAAAAACAATTGGAATTGAATAAGGCGACTAATACTGGATCAAAAGAACTTATAAATAAATCTGTTGATTGTCAAGAAAATTCAGTAAGAATCATTTTTTTATTTTTACCATAATTGTTTTGTTTTTAATATATTAATTTATGATTTGTTATTACAGGCCATTGAAAGAAAATTAACACGAACATTTAGTAATTTTGAAAACTATTATGCCCAATTCTTTGTCAACTTTAATTTTATTGATCTAATACATAAGACAAATTTTGTTGAATTAATGCAGAAAAAATTAACAAAACATGATACAGATGTCTTCCAAGCATGTTGGGATGTATATAAAAAAATAAAAACTAATAAATTGGAAGATGTATATTTAACACTGCGTGCATTAAAATCTGTGGTATTGTAGTTTATTAACATTAAAATTATTATTTATTTTTTAAATTAATATTTACTTATTTTTTTCAGCCAAATTTAACCGAAACACAACTAGAAATCGTAAATGTAGTTCATAAATCTTATAAAATAAAAAAAAGAATTGTAAATACTACAAAATCTGCAAAATTAACAACCGTTTCAGAAAAAGTAATTATATTTATTTTTAATATATTTAATATTTCTTTTACAACCAAAAAAAAAATAAAAAAATAATCATAATATGAAACCTTTTTAAATCCTAAATTGGTAAATTACTACACAAATGAAATATAATAATTTGCCATTTCCAATTTTTTAAACATTTGCTTTAAATAAACATTCCATTTTGTAATATAACATTTCGTTTTCTTATAGCAGAAAGAAAAAAGTACTAATTATAGAAATAAATCAACTGATATACAAAATAAATTGGATAAACCTTTCGTTGGACCTAAAAGTGCAAAATTATTGAAAGAGAAACAATTAAAATTGAATGAAGAGATTAATAGTAGTGCAAATAATCCTGTTGTTATTCTAAAACCGTTCGTTGGACCGAAAAGTGCAAAATTATTGAAAGAAAAACAATTAGAATTGAATCAGAAGATTAATACTAGATCAAAAACACAAATAAATAAACCTGTTGTTTGTCCAAAAAATGTAACTTTTCCGCCATTAGATAATCCAGTAAGTATCACTTTTTGAATTCAAAATGAACGATAAATATTTTTTTATTATATTAATCAATGATATATTTCTCTAGGCCAATGATTCCAGTGATGATATTTTGTGTTTAAATGCACTGTCACCACCACCCCCACCAACACCACCGGTAATTTTTACATTATATAATATTTCTTATAATATACCTATATTTGATATAATTTATTTCTCTAGAACAATGATTCCGGTGATGATTTATCGTCTTTAAAGTCATCAGTTAATACACAGGTAAATACATATAGCTGCCTATTATTCTATTATTTGTTAGTGTCATTGCCAACAATCGAAGTTTTTGGTTAATCTATTCATAAGCTTTTATGTAGCTATAAACGACTTTTATTAGTATATTTTTTATAGGAACCGTATTTTCTCTTTAACATCGGGTTTCACTTATTACTGTCCTCCAAATATTATTTTTAATATAAATTAGAATAAAAATTAAACATCTAAATAACATATATAAAATTTCCAGCTAATTAGTGATACCGATGACTCTGAAATTATAATTAAATTATTACGAAATCGCAGTATAGCTAATAAGAGACGAATGATAGAAATAAAACAACAAAAATTTGCAAGTGAAAATAAAAAAGCAAGATTAAATCAGGTATTTTTTTCTTAATTTCTCTTATCTATGGCAATTATTATAGGAAATATACAAACTGCGATAACATTTACAAGCATCGGATGATGTTGTTATAATTTTTAATGACTTTTACAAAGAGGTTTTGTTGCTTCAACAACGGATTACTTTAAACTAACATTAAACTTTGCCAAATTCTTGACCGTCCTTAGGCCGGAAAGGAAAGGGAAAAGGTATTGGGGAACCCTTTAAATTTCGGGTGTACCGATTTTCACTAATTAGTCAAAAACGGGTATTGAAAACTTTGGCGCCAGTAATCTCGAATAAATTACACATCAACAGGGCGTACAAACTATCTAATTTCTGCAGTATCTTTCAGTAATGGTGTTATCCCTTATACATTAATAACACAGTTGTATTGCACTGAAATCACTGAACCACATTAAATTGTTTAGTAGAATTTAAAATTAAGTTTAAATAAATTACAAAAAGGAATATATTCATTTCTAAATAGGTCATAAACATAAGTGAGAGTGATGATTCTAATGATATTATCATACCTGCACCACCACTTAGATTATTGCGAAGTCACACACAAGCTAAGAAGAAACGGCTGGCAGATGACACACAACAAGTACCTAAAAAAAAGAAATTAAAACCATATCAGGTATTTTTTTGTTCTAAATTTTAATTTAAAATTTAATATTTAGTTGTAACTCTTAAATTAATTGTGGTAAGTTGTGAAAGGAAGTTAACAACTGATGTTAGATTCATTTATTCCAAAATATTGTTCTACCTCATAGTTACACTAACTAACAATTACACAAAATGCCAGTAAGCATTTAATGTTATGTATCAAAAAATGTTCTCCTAATTGCTATCCCATACATTGGCCGTTAATGTTTCCTTATTACTGTTCCCATTTGTTCATTAGAAATGTTTTATAAAATTAAATAATCAAATACAACGCTTAAGAATAGCCTGCTTATGTTTAACTAGTTTAGCTGTAAGTGTCCAGTTTTATTAAGTAGTGAGTTAAATTACGTTTTAAAATAATTTTATTAATATTTAATTATTTATTTTCATTTTCAACATTTCGTTGTAGACGTATAAAATTTAAAGAAAAATAACAATTTATTTATTTATTTATTATTTAGAATCTATGTAGTAGTGATTTCACTTCTGACAGTTCGACTCCAACATCTTCACCTACACTAAGCAATCGTCCTAATCAAATTCGATTCACATCTCCTGAAAAACCAACAATTGTACCGCATACATTTAATAACACACGAATAACACATAAAAAACACAGAAAAGTTATAGTTGCCAATAGATTACAATTAAATCAGGTAACTTGAAATTTTTCAAGTTCTATAATATATTTTTAGTCTAGGACGACAATTTCTATTATTATTTTTTAATATATTTTAATTTCATTTCTTTTAAGTCGATAACAGCAAATCAACGTAACTCTACAGCAAACAATACGGATAATGAGATGTCATTTACTTATCGTATTTCGGATGATATAAATAATCACAATATTGCAATGGATACTTTTATTAATAATAATAGTCATAACAGTAATAATAATAATAATAATATTAATAATAATAATAATAATATTAATAATAATAATAATAATAATATTAACAATATTAATAATAATAATAATAATAACAATAATAATAATAATAATGATAATGATAACAATATTATTGATAATGATAATAATTGTAATATTGGTAATGACATCGATAATATTAATGATAATGATGATAATGATGTTGTTAACAATGATAATGATAACAATATTAATGATGATGATAATGATAATAACAGCAATATAGATAATGATATTGATAATCTTAATGGCAATGATGATAATAATAATGATAATGATAATGATTTAGATAATAATAATCCAGTAAATACTAGCTCTACACAATCTAATTTGCGTAATCTTGTAAATACTGTGGCTAATAATCAAAGAGAATTTATGAATCAAATAACATATCAAAACTTTCGAAAAATAGTTATGGATCAATTTAGGGATCAGATACTATTGGATGTAAGAGAATTATATAATGAAAGAATGCGTAATTTGGAAAGATATGTTTATGATTTGTACAATAAGTGTAAAAATGGTACAAGCTTGCTACCAATACATTTATTTCAACAAACACCTTGTGATTGTAAAAATAATAATAATAATAATAATAATAATAATAATAATAATAATAATAATAATGATACTGATAACGAAAACAATGATATCGATGATGCTAATAACGATAACAGTGATAATAATAATAATAATAATGATACTGATAACGAAAACAATGATATCGATGATGCTAATAACGATAACAGTGATGATAATAATAATAATAATAATGATACTGATAACGAAAACAATGATATCGATGATGCTAATAACGATAACAGTGATGATAATAATAATAATAATAATGATACTGATAACGAAAACAATGATAACGATGATGCTAATAACAATAACAGTGATAATAATGATAATGTTGATAACGAAAACAGTGATAATAATGATGTTAATAACGATAACAGTGATAATGATGATGTTAATAACGATAACGGAGATAATGATGATGCTAATAACGATAATGGAGATAATGATGATGTTAATAACGATAACGGAGATAATGATTATGCTAATAACGATAATGGAGATAATGATGATGTTAATAACGATAACGGAGATAATGATGATGCTAATAACGATAATGGAGATAATGATGATAATAATTATAATATTAACAGATCATTTTTTGAACCAACCGTGTCTTCAACACAACAACCTACGTTAGTAAGTCAACAACGAAATTCTCGTTCAAATGAAATATTAGCTGTAATAAGTTCATCGCAAGAATGTCAACAAACAATACAACCGACAACCGAAATTGTAGAACAAGAGCAAGATAAACAAATTGAAGAATTAGAAAAACAACAAGATGAGATAGTTGGTGTACAAAATGAAAGATTGGTACACCAAGGCACCGAGATGGAACAGCAATTTGTAATACAAGACGAACAAATTATGGAAGTGGAACGCCGACAAGATTATTCAATGTCAAAAATAAATGATAATCCAAAAGGGCAACAATTAAATGACAATCAATTTAATGAAAATATATGTATAAAAATTGAAAAAGATGTTGTGGATGCATGCAATGGTACAAATGATGTAATGATAATTACAAATCCATCCGAATCTGCAATAAATATTAATGATACTGCGGAAAATACCGATGAAATTGTTACAGAAATGTTTGCCAATAATGATGAAAACGTTGGTTTATATGTTGAAATTGCAACAACCAGAAATGATTCCATTGAAGAAGTATACACAACGGAATATTTACCAATAGAAATTATTGATGAAAATACACAGGATAATATAAGAGATCTATTATATGAAAATATATCAAATGCTGATCCATTTAAAATTACAAATACTCCGCTAACACCAATACCAGCAACTACTTCAACAACAACCATACCATCAACTACTTCAACAATAACCATACCATCAACAACAACAATACCAACTAATAAAATTACTCGACACACAGCTCAAGTTACAAGTGCACCATATACGGAAAAATTTAAATCTCTACTGCAAGTAACGTCAAAAAATGGTCATATTGGTATTTCACATCCGGATAGCAATCGTAACGATGATACTATAGTAATACGTAATGTATATCCACCAATAGATTTAATACAACAACAAAAACAACAAAATATGAATATACTAAATTCACCAAAAACATTATTAAATGTTCAAACATCGATAATTGAACATTGTATTGAACCACCACCATCATCATCACCACCATCATCATTACCACCACCATCATCATCATCACCACCACCATCATCATCATCACCACCATCATCAACACCACCATCATCATCACCACCATCATTATCATTACCACCACCACCATCATTATCATTACCACTATCACCATCATTATCATCACCACCACCAGCACCATCACCATTACAAGAATTATCCTTAGATAATGACATTGTATGTAATAATTTTAATAATAATATCAATAAGGACGTAAATATGAATCAATGTTACACACCAGCACACAAAATGATGAATTGTGAATGTGGTATTAGTTGTGACATAATTAATACTGATAATGATGAGCATCACTGTATTTCACAACATGTAAATTTGTATTCTGAACCAGATTTTCTACAGAATGATATTGTAGAATTACATCCAACTAATTCAGAACTAATTATGGCTGCTTCAGAAAATATAGCTGAATCAATTAAAATTGAAATAGATGATAATTCTTCTACGTCAACGCTTAATTTTGAATATAAAAGCAATAACAATAATAGTGTAATTGAAATTGAAAATTCTGATCAACCAATGGTAAGATAAATAAATATTTTATTAGCTTTTACTTGATACTTGTTAAGCATTAAGCAATAACCCCCAAAATATAGATGCAACGTGTAATGAAACGTAAAAGTTAAAAAAAAAAAAAAAATATAAATGCAATGGATCTGACTAAAAATATAAGCTCAATATTATTGGTGCTACTTTTAATATCTTTTTACTCGTTAATAATTAACTTTATATTCTTTTTATTATCCAAAGCCTTACGAACATGACTTGGAACAATCAAATCAAATCATCAATTAAATGCAATGTAGAAACTACGCAGAATTCTGCACAGACACACTTTTATACTATCCATAGGATTTCAACACTAATTTAGGTAATCAATTTTTTTTGTAAAACTTTTATTTATGAACATATTGATAAGGGAGCGCAGCGTTCATCGATTGTCTCTAATGTAAAATAGTGCAATGCAACATTATTTAAAACATATGCAATATTTTGACTATAATATTTAACTGCGCCACACTACAAACCACCATCGCTATGAACTATCTTCCTTTTTTTTCAAGTGAAATAAAACCAAAATAGACGAAACGAATACACTTTAATGAACACAAAGTTTATGATTAGTAAAATTATTGATAACAATTGACTAATATCACTTTTACTTATGTAAAAATGCAGTCATTCCGTGAACAATACGTTTCACGTCTAAATGCCATTACAAAATTTAACAAACGGATTAGTAGATACTTTTATATTATTTAATTAGTTCATTGTTGTCGAACTTTTACGTTTCGTTTCGTTACGTCTAATTTGGTGACACCATATCAATTGTAATGTGTTTCATTATATATTTATATAGCTATTGCTTTTGTTTGTGCAGTTTACATCATAATCTATATTTTTCTGTACAATATTCAAAGAATAATTTTTTTTTTTTTTTTTTCTACAGATAACATCAAAGTTAAATGATTATGATTCTCAGGGATTTCTTCTAACTGTTTTACAAACACAAGAACTTGCATCAAATATAAATCGTGTTGACAATAATGATAATAATAATAATAATCATAATAGAAATAATAATAATAATAATAGAAATAATAATAATAATAATAATAATAGAAATAATTATAATAATGGTCAACAATCATTATTATCGAATAAATATACAATTTATAATTGTCATTATTTGAAATACTATAATTTCTTAAATTTTATTGATATTAAAAATTGTCAATTTAATTTTAGATTAAATGAATTTGAATTGAAATTAAATTATCCACAAAAACACCAACGTTATATTATTATTAATGCTGACTCAACAAAACAATTATTTAAATTAACCGATAAAGAATGGAAATCAATTGAAAATTTATTAAACTATTTAAAAGAATTTCGTTATAATTCACAAAATTTAATGCGTCCATCAATTGTATCACATTCCATTGCCGAATGTGTTTTATATTATTTTTTTGTAAGCTTTACAAAATGTTTTTCAAATTCTTTTGTAGATTTTCAAAATCATGAACATCAATTTCCAAAAATAATGCCAGCCAAATTCTATCAAAAACATCAAAATTTAACAAATGCAATAAATCCAATGATTTTAGAAAAAATTAAATCTTTTAAGAAAAGTTTAACAAATTCTTAATAATATACCATTAATTTATTTTTAAAAAGAAAGATTTTTTTTATTATAATTTAATTTTTTTTTTGTTATTTATTTAATAATATTTTTAATTTTCTATTGTATTATTTATTTACTTTTTTTTTTGTATGTGCATTTTCAATAAATATGTAATTTAGTATAAAAAATAAGAATATGGCTATAAATTGTACTACTTGAAATGATATTTTTATTATTTTTTGCATGAAATACACATTTCAAAAATAGCTTTCATTTGCAAATTATTGTGTAGAATTTCGAGTTTAGTTAAGTAATTTTTTTTTCTAATACAATGTTTATTATAATTAATATTATAACCAATTGTATTTATTTATTTCAATACAGTTTCGATGCTTCCATCCATCATGGTATGATCTTTTTTTGTATTAGGAGCACCTATATCCAAGTATAATTTTGCTGTTGTGTATTTACGAATTAATAATATATGTGTACACAATGACAATATCCTATTTGTTGTTACATTTCGAATATTTTGGTAAAGTATATTATAAATAATTGTTATATTTATTTATTTATTTGTTTTTCTTTTTAATTTTGTTGTTATCATTTGGCATTCGTATTTCTTATCGATGATCAATCAATATCTACTAATTAGAATGTTTGTAGGGTATATTCATAGTTTCAACGAATAGAACACGGATTGAAAAAGATTTCTATAGATTTTAGCGCCATTGCGAAATTATGCGTTTTATCCACGAACTATAAAGGAAAAAGGAAATGCGAACGCGGCGTTGTGAACAGCTAATACAAATCAATCAGTACAGTCATAGTCGTCTACAGAAGAATACGTACAGAAAGTAAAGTAAAGTGAAAGTGAATAGAGTAAAATAGAAGCGCGAGTGTTTTTTTAATCGCTAATATTTGTAAAGATCTTTAATAATTTTAATTATAAAATAATAAATTAATTATAAAGGAATATTGCTTGATATAATAATTGTGTTATAATTGAAATTATTTACGTAACTACATGTATAAGAGTATTTCTAAATTTTAACCAAAAAAAAAAAAAAATTTCATGGCGCTCCGCTTTTGTGGGGTACAATTTTTTTCATGGGAATTGAATTAAATGTAAACTCAATCAATTGTTTTACAAATTTTATGGATTTTGAGTGAGTATGAATGAGTTTTAACTAATTTAAATGTGTATATTGTATAAAAAAGATAAAAACTAAAAATAAAATTAAATTTGTAAATGAATATATATTAATAAAAAAAAATAGTGTTAAAAAAAAGCTTAATTAAATTCATTAGTATAAATTTTATAGATGCAACAAATTGTCGTAAAAAAAAGAAGAAAAAAAAAAAAGGAAAAAATAAATTCGGCGGTAGGAAATAGAAAATCCGCCAAAAAATTATAAAATATGTTGGAAAGGGAAAAAAATTTGTCACATATGAAAAATTTGTAGGTTATGAAAATTTTAATATCAATGAAACACACTTCATTTGGCTGGAATAATTTTTGCAAAGAAATGTCAATTTTGACATTTGTGTAAAAAAAAAAGTAATTTTTTTTTTATTTTTTTTTTTTATTCGCAATGAAAATGATGGAAAAATGGAAAATAATTTTACAAACGAAAATCAAAATGTTATACTTGTGGTAAGTGTACTAAAATTAGAATTTAGTATTGTTTTAAATTTAAATTTAAAGTTATTATAATAACATTACATTTATTTTTAGTCTATAATAATAACAATATTAAATGGTGAACATTTTATAAATGAATGTTTTAATTCAATATTAAAACAAACTGCAATAAATGATAGAAATGTTAAAATAGAAATTTGTGTATTTGATGATGCAAGTGTTGATCGTACGCCTACAATATTAAATTTATGGATAAGAAAATTTTTTAAATATAAAATTATTTTAAAAATTTTACAAAATAAATTAGGTTATCCATTGGGAGGTAATTTCTTTTGTTTTTTTTTTTATTTGTTTTGTTTTGTTTCTTTTTTTAAACTATTTATTTTCTTTTTTTTTTGTCAGTTGGTTATGGCCGTAACATTGCAATTAAAGAATCGGCAGGAACTTATTTATGTTTTCAAGATATTGACGATGAAATGTTTCCAAATCGTATAACATTGCAATTAGAAAAAGCTAAAATCTATAAAAATGCAGTATGTATTTATTGGATTTTGTATTTTAGAACGATTTTATTAAATAAAAATTATCTCTATGTTCATTTTATTTTTTTTTTTATTTAGATAATTGGAAGTAAATATATACGTACACCAGAAAATGCAACATGTCGTTTTACAAATTGGGCAAATAATTTAACAGATAAATTATTAACTGAACAAATATTTACATCGCATGGACCTACTGTTATAATGCCAACATGGTTTTGTCATCGTAATGTTTATACAAATGTTGGACGATTTTCGGAACTTGGTAAAGGAACACCAGAAGATTTAATATTTTTTTATCAACATTTAGATGTAGGCGGTACAATTCATCGTATTAATGAAATTTTAGTTAATTATAAATATCATAATAATTCTACAACATTTTCCATTGAACAGTAAGTTATATTAATTATTTGTAATAATTTTGTAATCAGCTTTATTTTCTATTTGTTTATAAATTATAAGCATCCTAAAATCCATTCTATTTTTTCTCAATGAGTTCTAAATTGAAATTTAATAAGTAATCCCATTAATCTTAACAATTTAACTATTTTCTAATAGCATATTTATGGTGCTTTTTATTAATCTTAAAATTGTAGTTACATTTAAAAGAAAAAAAAACAATTTTCATAATTTGTAATTTTAATATTATTTTTTTTTTTTTTTTTTAGAGAAACCATATGGAAAATTCGTTTTAATAGATTAATTAAAACAGTACTTATACGGCCGCCATGGAATAAATCATTTAGTATTTGGAATGCCGGTAAAAGTGGTAGAAAATTTTTCCGTCAATTACCATCAAATTTTAAAGAAAAAGTAATTGCCTTTTGTGATGTTGATCAAAGTGAGTAAAAATGTTTTGTACATATTTTTTGGTGTTGGTAAATGAATGTAGAATTTAAAATTATGTAAATGATTCATTTTTATTTTTGTGGGGGCGATACTATACTTTTATTTTATATTTACTTTTATACTTTTATTACTATATAGGTACTTTTCTAATTATATATTCTTACTATTCTGTAATTTAATCTATATCAAATTTATTGAAATTTTCTGCTTTATATGATTTGTACTTTTGTATATGAACTGTGAACTAATCTATCTGCTAATAGTTTAATCAAATGAATGCGCATGTACGTGTACGTATGATTTTGTAAGTAATTGTGTCTTAAGTAGGTCTATCATTATTTATTGTGTAAAATTGTGGTACCTGAGAATATTTAAATGATTCAGACTATATTAACGAATCGCGTTATTCATATGAAATATGAATAAATAAATAAAATACTAATGTTATTATGTTGTGATTAATAAATTAATCACCCACTTATAAATGGTTTTCTTCGTAATGGTAAAAATGCGAAATTGTGTTTCAAAGTTATGTAATCTCATTAATCTCGTGCCAAAAATATTTGTAATTATGTTTTGAATGATGTCGTTTTTCCATTCAAATTATGCACTATTTTTTATTCTTTAGCAAAAAAATGTTCGATAATATTTGTCCCCATATCTTTCTGATTTAATAATATTTTTAAAATTAAATATACATTTATATAAAATATCAGTCAATCAAAAAAAAATAAATGTGATAAAATGTGTTATGGTTGCGGTTAATTAACAACGTAATTAACACATAGTGCTATGTCGCACACATGTTTGCATATGCATATGCTAATTAGAATAAAACTCGTGTATTATTTAAAATTAAGTGTGTGAAAGTGATGTGAAAGAATATATGTATGTATATTTTATTTTTTTTTCTTTAACAAAAACTAAGGTAACATTTTCATATTTCATTTTATTTTAACACTCTACTATAATAAATTTAATAATACAATATATAACAACAAATACAATTAATATGTTCTTATTTTCAGTCGATTGGTATGATCTATATGTTTGATATGTATGTTTGTATGTGCATTAAAAAAAGAATGTAGTGTCAATCAAAAATAATCTGCATAGAAACAGAACCAACAAATATATTAGCGATGATATTGCTACTGGCAAATTAACAACTAATCCGTACAAGAAAAGACGGGGAAGCAAATAATCTTCACATCAAGCAAATCTAAAAACTTTATTCTTTATGACGTACTAAATAGTCTATGTATAATTATTTATACATCAAGTTATATTACTCCAATAATGGAGCTTATGGATTTTTATTCCATGAACGAATTGAATTGGATCCCATATATTTCACGATTGATTAATGTGAGCGCTATACCATTGCGCTACTGAGTGATTATAATTATTTAGAAGTTATTTTTTTATATGGGCAATTAATAAGTAAATTCTTAAAAATCAATTTTCATAGTAATTTTCTTGATTTGCATAACCTTTATAGTTTTTATTATTATTTCCAAACCAATTTTAAATAAACCGGTAAAGTTCTTTTACGTAATAGATTCTAGAACTATCAGTTTTGTTTATCAAATTTCATATCTATATGTAAATTTTTGATTGATTTCTACAAAAAATTCTCTTATTATCAGCTTCAAATTCAATCAGTTCCTTATTTAGTTCATATAGAATTTATGTATACTCAAATAGTTTAACAGGAATAACAGAAAGATATATTATTTTTTTGTTTTGTTTCAATACAGAAAAAATTAATAAGACTTATAATTATTTTGAGGCGATTAAGCGAAAAGTAGAAATAAAAATTCCTATAATACATTTTACAAATGTTAAACCCCCCATTGTAATTTGTATGAAATTGGTAAGTAAATGAATGTGAATTTTTATGTGAATTTAAATAAATGTTTTAATTTTCTTTTCTTTTTCAAGGATATGACAAAAGGAAATTTTGAAAATAATTTGAAAAGTATGAATTTAATTGAAGGCACAGATTATGTATTATTTACATAGAAAATTGTATGAACTTTATAAGATACAGCGCTGTTCTCATCATCATAAATGATACAATATCTTATCTAAAATGGATCAACTGTTTGCCGTTGTAATAGTATAACAACACTATGTATATCTGGTTTTAGTACATCATATTTTTACTATTTTCCTGATTCTTTTCTATTGTCGATAACAACATTTATTTTAACTTGTTCTTGTTATAAATTATTATAACAACGATTCACTTAAGTCAAAAATTATTAACACACTTGCTAACAATTGTTTTCGATTCATTGCCTTTATAACACCAACATTTATTTGAAAGTATCTGTTGGCTGCTGTACAGTAGTATGGTTTGAGTTTTACATCCTGTATTAAATTAACAATTAGTATTTTTTTAATATTTTATGCACATTATTTTTATAATTCAGATAAAATTTATTTATTTATTTACAAATTTAAATTTTAATCAAAAATTATATTATATTAACTATTAATATTTTTGTATTTGTTGATAAATTGAAAATATATATTTAAAAGAAAAAGGACTTATCACCTTTTTATAAATATGATTAAAGTGTTTTTAATTTTACTGTATTAGGTGTGTCAATATAAGAAATAATTAAAATACATCTATATAAAAAAATAATTACATATCAATTGGTGAATTGTTTAATACTCACATAAACGAATGTTGGAGAAAATTAATTTGACGTTGTAACGTTAAGTAGATGTTATGAAAAATTTGTGGCACGAATATGAGATTGTAGGGGTGAATGCATTGATACAAGGAGTGGTGGGCACTATTGTGGTACGATGATTGGACTTTTCGTATGTCTATAGTCAATCAACATAATTCATTCATCAGCATGGGAAACGAACCATTACAACAGGATATGCAGAAAAAAACCTTTACGGTCGCAACACATTTAAAATTACCAATTTTAATCTTTAATAACTATAGTTTAGCCAAAAACCCAATATTTACTACAACAAAATAAATGCATAAACTAAGAATAGCAATAAAGAAACCACCGGTTCAACCGAATGATCGAATCATTACAACGATAATTCAATGTAAAACTATTATACGACCTGTTGATTATTCAGGCATACGCCCAAGTCATCGTAACACAATAGTGCATCACATTTTATGGTATATCTATTATCGAATGCGATATTGAAATTTAATCTAAATGCTGGATTATCAGCTATGAATTTGACATAAATTGTGGCAAACCTAGCCGGTAGCAATTGCAATAAGTAGCAAATATAACTACTACATGTAATGTAAAAAAAAACGTTCATACATATTATTATGATAAACCACGTGCTGTGATAACATGTTAGAGATGAAATTGAATGAATTTTTTTTGAAAAAGAATTGGCGGAGCGAAGCGTATAGCTAGTAATCCACCAGCTATAATGAATATTTAATTTCCGAAATGGCATATATCTAATATTGCGTTGTCAAGTTTGTAAATTGGTATGTTAGTATTTAATAACTCACGAAGTGATCTGTAATTATGTTTCGGTAGATGATTTATATTAATTTATTATTATTGTAATGGTTAAATCATTCACATATCGGTCGTGTGTGTGGAGCCATTGTTTATTTGTGAACTTTCCAATATAAATTTGATTCCATAAACATACAAATTATATCGTACAAATTTTTTTCTCTTGTCAATACCGCAATTGAACTTGTCGTAACATCTTACTGATTGAATGCGATATGCAATCTAAACACTGCGATACTGATATATTAACGTCCTTGTTGGTGTCCTTATTTTTACACATATATAAAATAGGTTTTTTGATTTTATAATAAAGTTTTGATGAGATTATTTTAGCAAATGTTTTGGTTGAATAATACCTGGGATGTGTTTCGTATTATCTATACCTACACTGCACTAATTGTGTATATTAATATAATGTGTTGCGATTAAAATATTAAAACCATCAATATATTTTTATAATTTTTATTTTAATTAATTTTATTAATTCACAATAATTTTTTTTTTAAGATTTTTTATCAAAATTTTCATTTCGTTTATAAAATTGAAATGAATTTTATTCTTCCAATATGGAAAAATAATTTAAAAAAAATTTTCTCTCTCGTATTATTTTGATTATTATTTTTTTTATAAACAACAAAAAATGCTTAAAATTTGTTTAATAAAATATATATTTTAAATTAAAATTAAGTAATTTATTAATATTTTCTTTCATTTAAGTTAATAAGTTTCTAGTACACGCAAATATATATTATTTTATTAAATCGATTTTAAGCGTATTAATAATCTTAAAAATTAAAAAATATGAATTAGATTTTAAATATTTTATATATATAAATTTTAAACTTATCAACTTAAATTAGTATATAATTATTATTTTAGTATATATGCTACGACGAATAATATTATATGCGCAAATTTATAATGTGCATTTAATCTATCATTAATTATTGTAATTTATAATGTATTTTCTATTGTATAATAGTCTCACTTTTAAACGTTTAAATACCACCGTAGGCACACAGTTTAATTTCTATAGTACATCGTGTTAATGTCGTTATTTGGATAATTCGTTTTGTGGTAGTGGTGTGGTATGGTGTTTAGTTTGTGTGTAAAACCACTAATTGTAAACAACATATGTAGAAAACAAAAAACTTTAGCATTGTCTTTTAATATTTTGATTACACGCAGTAATGATAACATTTTAATTAACGTTATATACTATGGGAAATTGGAGATTATGATTTTTCCACCGGAAAAACCACCGCCATACAACTTTGATGTCCCTTTTATTTTAATTATATTTAACAATAAAAGTTAATTGTTAAGTTAACAGTGATTTAACAATTGTTTATAGACGATTTTCGATCTATGCCTTTGGTTTCTTTTTTTTTTTTTATATATTGTATATTTGATGATAACTATAAATAAAATATTATTATATTAGGAACTTTTTATAGTTAATATTTTTTTGGTATATGCACATGAATCGAAAATACATTATATTAATGTCATTGTTTTTTTTTAATAATAATAATAATAATAATAATTCTAGAACAGATTTTTAACGACAAACACAAACCTAAAATAAATTACATTTATAACATTTACATTTAAAAAAAAAAGGTTGATACACAACAACAACAACAACTTAATGTGTGAAACAACCATATAATTTTAATATAGTTAATTATTTTAATCATACATAATTGTTATATTAATTATATATTTATAAATTAAGATCAGTCTCCATTTTTTTTTTATATGCCCTCACACACATCACACATCAATTTAATCAATACTTAATAATTATTAATTGTTATTATCGTCTATTGTTTAATTTACGTGAATCACATTTTAATTGTCGACGATAAATTTCATCAAATACATTTATTAACTCATCGATGCCGTGTAAAAGACCTTCTTCACAATTACCGGGATGCCATGTTTTACGATGATCAATTTTAATGCCATCGGGAATACGACGTGTTTTAGCAAAATCAATTAACCATGCACCACAATTTTCATTATCGTATACGATAAAAATACTACTACCAACAATTTCATGTTTTTTAAAAAATTCTGATTTTTCAATTAAATTACGCATCACCTTTAAACGTTTTAGTAATTTTTTGGTAACATCACGTTTACCGGCCAAAAAATTTTGCATTGTTGTTAACACTTCAGCATCATTGCGTACGGTTTTTAAATCGGTTATCGGTTCATGTGCACCATGCATTTTTAGCGCTTCAATACGAAAACCTTTTAATTCGGACGATGACATACGTTCTCGGAACAACATATAACGTAATTTTGTTATCGCTTTTAATTCATGTTCTTCGGCGGTCGGTGCGGTACTATCAACCGATATCATTTTTTCATATAGATCCGGACGTAATGCTGAATTTTTTACTTCCGATTCTAAAAATGTACGACACCCTAATTTTATGTCCATAACCGCCGGATCTTTATAACCATTTAATAGATCTTGTAATTCTAAATATGTTTCACCATTAATTTCGGATACACCAATGAATTCGGGTACCAATTGTGATGCATTTATATCAATGTTAATGCCACGATATGCTATTGCCTCGGAATCGGTAAGACCGGAAATTCGTTTACGCACAATACCATTGGCAGCCGGTGCTATACTGAAAATAAATAAATAGACAAAAAATTAATATTATTATTTAATTCAATTTTTATTAATTTATAATATAATGTTTTACTATATAATTTTGCAAAAATTAAATGGAATTTGCATCTTCAATATTATATAAGTGCATTGTGCTT
Organism: Bibio marci; assembly: GCA_910594885.2. Classification (NCBI taxonomy): domain Eukaryota; kingdom Metazoa; phylum Arthropoda; class Insecta; order Diptera; family Bibionidae; genus Bibio; species Bibio marci. The sequence goes on from OU343117.1 coordinate 41,423,924, forward strand.
AACCATATATTATTATGTGGCTCGTAACTTCACATTTCCAAGATCTTACAAGAATTTGTAATTAGCCATACAAAATTTCTAATAAAAACGCAATTAAATATACGGGATTACATGTACTGATGCTTTAAAGACATTTCATATACGAAAGTGAAATTGAATAGTTAATTGGGTTGTACTGATGTTTCCAGGATCTCAAGACTATCTTACAAGATTAATTTATTTATTTATATACACGCAACACCTCATTTGAATGCGAAATTAAATTAAAGAATCGAGTTGTACTAATATTTCAATTGGATCTATACAAATCCATGAATATGAATACAAGAATATTTTTTAGAATTTATAGACATGCAACATCCCATCTCATATGATTAAATAAGCGATCAAGCTTTACTGTTTCTTTAAAGATCAAGGACATTTCCAACAGATGTTACAAAAAATAATTTTTGTGTATACAACATGTCATTCGGAAGCGAATATTAATAGGAAATTAAGTTTGTATTGATGTTACAAGGATCAAGGATATTTTCAATATCTTACAAGAATAATTTATGAATTTATGCACGAAACTTTTCATATGAACAATAATTAAATGAGAATTCGAGTTATACTAATATTTCAATCGGATCTATACGGAATTTCCATGGATATTAGAAAAATTTGTTTTTGGATTTATTGGCATGCAACATCCCATCTCATTTCATAGGTAATCAAACTTTACTGTTGCTTTAAGGATCAAGGACATTTTCACAAGAGGTTTTATAAAAATAATTTTTGAGTATACAACACCTCATTCGGAAGCGAATATTAATAGAAAATTAAGTTTGTATTGATGTTTCAAGGATCAAGGATATTTCTAGGATCTTACAATGTTAACACCTTAAAACGGCGTATACCTTAATGCGGGAAAGTTTATCTTCACTAGCATTTTAATATTTTATTAACCCCTTATACAATATATATATATATGTTAAGCTCACTAGAGACTCGCATGTGCCACTATACTATCTTTTAATACACTAAATATATATATGAAAAATTCATATTAACATTCGTTTGAATACTGCAAGCAGTTATAAATTAATTTAATCTTTAATTCCAATCGGATTCAGTAATGAATAATTATAGTTACTTTTATTAATTTAATTATTTTTTTATTGCTATCAATTATATAATAAATAATATAATCAATGATATGAATCACACACACATATGTAAGTTAGTAAAGATGAAATGCCTGCGGTTGTGGTGGATATTATTTTCCCATAATATATATATGGTATACAATACATAATTTGTTTCTTAAACGAGTATACTCCTCGCTATAATATAATGCGATATATAATAATTATAATTTATTAAAATCTACAATATACAATATATATATTTACCGCAATCAAATTAAAATCATAACAACAAAAAGTCCATATATGCAAATAAATATAAATAACAAAATATAGCGTTTTTTTTTTTTTTTATTAACTATTTATTTTTTTGCACAACACAAAATCTGTTTTGTGCGTCATATGAATAAATTAAAAATAATTAATAATATTTTATTTTATAGCTATAAACGAATGTATAGCTGCTTTATGTTATAAGTATATTTAAAATGATGATAAAAAGTAAAAGTACACATTTATAAATAATTTAAATTTAAATGAATATTATATGAGCGATTTTATTATATTATATATTTGTGTTTTTTGAGCATTTGATTGTTTTGTGTTTTGCATTTTATATATATAATATATCAACAGCAACAACAATACATTGTATGTGTGTGTGTGGGGTATATTATATAGTAAGTCGATATATAATAAAGTTGAAATATAATCTATGTTTTTAGTAGTACAAAAAAAAAAAACATAAAGATATTAATTTGTTAACTTGATTTATTATGGTAATTTTATAAATTGTTTAAGTATTTAACTTTGTATGTTTTTATATACAATATAATACTATAGGTCTGAAAAATAACCGGGATAATGTTTAGTCAGATATATAAATATTGATTGCGAAATTAAAATTTTCACCAATTTATTATATAAATTAACAGCTATAAAAATTTTACATTTTTTCTGACATGAAATGTAGCTCTATATCTATAGCCATATAACACTTGCAATAGGTGATGAATTTATAGTATGCTAAAAATATACTAATAAATAAATAAATATTATGTCGCAAAGAAAATACATCCATTGAGAGATCATAACGAAATACAACGTATATTCTAATAATATAAATTTATAATGGAATTTTGGAAAGAAATAGCAAAATTTATGACTGTTACTCCACTATTAGTAGTAGCTAATGAATGAATTTAATTTCGGAAACAGTAAAAGTATTAGAAAATGTTCAGAGAAACGTCACATCACCATTGTTTAATTTTCCATATTTTCTATATATCTACAACGTACGTGCACTTCCTTTGAAAAACCCCAAAATATTTATCCACTCATAAATTGCATTTATCACAAAAATACAATCTATATATTTATTTCAATTGATATGGACAATATATTCCAAAAACTATTTTTGATATTTTTCGGACAGACGGTGTATGGCATATGCATACAACGTTTTTACTCATGCAGAATATCTTTTTGAAATAACATTTATTTGTGTGCGGTGACTAATGTATGTATAGGAAAAATATCTTTTAAATTAATTATAAATCTAATTAATTTCATTTATGAAATATAACAATCAAAAACATATATTTATAAGGTTGTCAACTATCTCCCTTCCGCCTTTTTGCTCTTTATTCAATGCTTTATAAAAAGTGTTACAGTAATCGGATTTAGTTCAAATATGCGCCGTTTTGTTCGATAATCTGTTTCCATCTAGACTGCAACTTCATAATACCTCCCTCGTAGAAGCCCCCCTCCTTATTTGCGAAGAACTCGGACAGCCACTTTTCACAAGCCTCTTTTGAGATCAACTTTACACCACCAAGGGCGTTCGCCATGGACAGGAACAGGTGGTAATCACTTGGCGCTATGTCCGGGCTATATGGTGGATGCGATAAAACCTCCCATCCGAGCTCCCGTAGCTTCTGACGAGTCATCAACGAAGTGTGTGGTCTGGCGTTGTCCTGGTGGAACACTACACCCTTCCTGTTGGCCAATTCTGGACGCTTCTGGTCGATCGCCTGCTTCAAGCGGTCCAGTTGTTCGCAGTAGATGGTAGAATTAAGCGTCTGGCCATATGGGAGCAGCTCATAGTGGATGATTCCCTTCCAATCCCACCAAACACACAGCAAAACCTTCCTGGCCGTCAATCCCGACTTGGCCACTGTTTGGGACGATTCACCGGCCTGCGACCACGACCGTTTTCGCTTGATATTGTCGTATGTGATCCATTTTTCGTCGCCAGTCACCATCCGCTTCAAGAATGGGTCGAGTTCGTTCCGTTTCAGCAGCATTTCGCAAATGGAAATTCGGTCCATTAGATTTTTCACTGTTAATTCATGTGGCACCCAAACATCAAGCTTTTTTTTGTATCCAGCCTTCTGCAGATGGTTTAAAATGGTTTGGTGACTAACTCCCATCTCCTGGGCGATGTCACGAGATGCCACATGCCGGTCTAACTCGATGTATTCCATGATTTGATCGGTATTTGTCGTCACAGGTCTTCCGCCGGCTGGCTTATCCATGGTGTCGTTTTCACCGGCTCTGAATCGTCGAAACCATTCCTCCGCGGTTCGAAGTGATAGAGTACCATCCCCCAAAACACCATTAATCTCACGGAACGTTTCTCTAGCGGATTTGCCTTTAACGAAGGAAAACTTTAAAATAGCGCGAATTTCGGCGTTAGTGAACTCCATGTTTACACGTCTATAACTGTTGAACGCAATATCCAAACTAATCATACATAGCGTCGTTTTGTTTGTTATGTCAAGAGCTTTCAAATTATGTACAGTGTTGCCAGATACGAGCTCTGTAGCGCTTTGTACATAGCCGCGAAATTAAAAAGACAAAAAGGCGGAAGGGAGATATTTGACAACCTAATATATAAAATATAAATTTAAAATACATTTTTAATTGCTCTTTCAAATGAATAGTTTTGAAGTACATTTTTGAATTGTCATTTTAATTGAACTGAATATGTTAGATATAATGTCGTCGAAATTCCTCTGGCTATAGTGTATAATAATATGGAAAAGAAAAGAGAATGTGAATGTATCAAATAACAAAATGTTAAACTGGTGATTATGTGTAGAGAAGAAATTTGGATGGAATTATGTAAGACGATTAATGACTATATCGCACCATTACTTTTCTACAATATGTTAACAATTTCATAAAAAGTAATGGTACACGCCTTACAATAAAATTCCATCTGTTGTTTTTATTAACATTTTTTTTTTTGCTTAGCACATCATTGCACAATTCATAGTTATTCAATAGAAATTTCCATTCAATATTATCCATTATTTTGATTACATTGAATATACAAAATAACTATTGATTATTTAAATTGTTCTTTAAATAAATGTAAATTCTGTAAATTTCGAATCATAAATATTTAATTTTTTGTATTTGCATAAATCGATCCGAAGAATATACGGAATTGTTTTGTATTCACCTCTAAATACATATATACGGAAAAATTTACAATTATAGATGATTATGAATTAAAATTAATTGAAGATTATATACAATTCCATGCCTTTTTTTTTTTTAGCATGGTTTATGCCGGAGTAACACACTTTCTATACTATAAATATATACTTTTGAACTATAGCACAATAACTATACATTCTTAATATTATAGTAATTTTTATATTTTTAAGTAATATGACAAAATACACGAAAAAAAAAAACGTCACGACGGCAGTAATTCTCTATCCATTAATCTATTATATCTATTATTTCCCATATAATATCCATTTCCGTGGTATAATTAATCATAAAACAATAAAATAGTTTATCACAATCAATCGTCACAAACACACATTATTTTATTAGTATTTTTTTTTGGTTCTTTCACATTTCAATTGTGTAAATAGATATAAATATCTGGTGGCCTTTTGGGTATAACGTATATATATGGGTGTTATAAAATTAATTTTATCAATGAAAGAAAGAGTTCTTTAATAATAATAATAATAATACTCAAGTTCTAGTATATTTATGTTTTAGTATAATAATTATTTTGGTATACAAAAATGTCAAAATGTCACAGCACACACACACAACAAATATATACAATACAATGTATAATTAAAAAGTATAGTAAAATTTATAATTGTATATTTCTATTTGTGAATATATTTATGGGTTATGAATTGTTATCGTATATTCCAATATTTATTTCGATTTCAGGAGACCATACCAATTGTATTTGTCCTCAATACTTTTATATTATCTATATAGTTTAACTATAAATGTGAAAACCATACAATAAATATTATAAAATCAACAGCTCTTTCCTCATATATATAGTGTCAGTTTTTCTTACATGACATCTGTATATTCAACATTATATTATACCATATTATTAGCAATCATCAATTGATAATGATGTTATTTCGTATTCCGAAAATTTATATAACAATTCACCTATATGCAAATTGATTTGTAATTATTTTATATTTTTATATACAGAGATAAAATTATTATAATAGAAAAAAAATTCTTGAATTAAATAGTATAGCCATAGATGAAATTGTAGTGCAAATTTAAATTTTAAGTTAAAATGTTGCAAAATACAAATGAAAATGGGAACAAGAATTTTCGCAAATGATTTCGTCATTTTGATGTACGCAGTTCAAACGAAAAATTTTGTTAATTACTCTATTCGTTTTTTTCTTTTTGTCAATGATATAATAGTCTAAATTTATTTGGAGGAGGCCTATTTTGTTTCAATTTATGTGTTCTAAAATATTTATAGTTTAATATTTCTGCGAAATATAACTTTTATTTAAATAAACAATCTGATAATATTTCTTATTATAATACATATGACCTATAATTGTTTTCGACGACATAAATATAAATGTAATCAAGTATCAGATACATACACACACACACACACACACAATACAAAATATATAATAAATAATATCATAAAAACACAAGTTTTTATTTATTAATTTAATCTTTTTTAATTACCATATATACACACACCTAATAATTGTATATTTTATATTATTATAATAATTAATTAATTGTTTTATTAATTATACAAATTATATGTATATGATAATAATAATAATAATAATATTATATGGTTTTGAATTGGTGAATGGGGATTATAAGCTTTAAAAATATAATAAAATTCTTGTTTAATTTAAAAATTATTTGTAGGCGGTAAAGGGGGTAAATTATTGTATATTTTGTGTTTTAATAACATCATTAATTATTATTTGCGCAAAATAATATACAGTGGATATTGTATTTATATATAGTCCACCAAACTGCTGACGATTATAAAAATATTCCATTGTGGATAAAAAAATAAAAAGAAAAAAAAGAGGAATTTTCTAATAACTAAATTGCATTCACCAAAAAGTCGTATAGTAAAATTCGTATATTCATCTAAATGCTGAGCATTAAATAGCTCCACCTATTCCGTATCCTAATCGCATACACATTTTTTTTACATTTGAAGCGACTCAACAACAAATAATATATAGTTGTTTTACCATCGTTAATTCATGAGGAATTTGCCATCTTTCGTGGTATATAATGCTTTACCAGCGCGTATATACAAAACAAATTGTGTTAAGGATGTCAACGACACATTTACAAATAGATCGTCAGAATATAGAGTGAATTTTAGTAGATAGATGTAGTGGATTTTGAAAACAGGGAAAACTTTTTATTCATGATTTATTTACATATCGTGAAATTATCGCTATATATTTTCGATATTTTATTATATGTATAGATCTTTGGAAGTATTTGTAAATTGTCATTAATTAATTGATTATAGAAATATTTAATATTAACTTATTATTTGTAAATTATGTACTGCCTTGAACATATGACTCTGTTCTATGGTCTATGCTCTGTGCGTTTTAACATTGTCACAAAGTGAAAAACATATATTGTATATGCGTATAAAGAAAATATTAATAAATTAATCTCTTTGATTAGTTCATAAAATATTATACACATTTTCCGTTCGCCACCCACACATATGATATAATAAATTTTTAAAAAATAAATAAATAAATTTCTTATCAACAATATGTAACGCATATATCCTACCCACACACCCAACCCCATATTATTATTATTATTATCATTATTATATGGCTAAAAACAAATAAAAAATTAAAAATTCAACAACAACAACACATGATGTGTTATTATAATATTAATATTTTCTAACTACATAACTATTTATTATTATTATTATTATCAATAATCATCCACGCATAGATGCGGTCATTGAACTATACAAATTCACTAACATAAAATAGAATATGTAATATTTTATAAAAACAAATAACCGCAACCAAAATTATAAATAATAATACTAATAATAATATATAATTCATTTCAAGGATAATGAACTTATGAACTCGTTATACAAAAATTATTTATTGTTTATTTTATGAGTTGTTATAAAATTATTAATAATAATAAAAATAATAATAATAATGTTAAGAACAAATATAAATTATTTTTTATTTATAAAAATTTTTATCCTTGTAGTTTTTATTATTATTATTATTACTATTTTTATTATTATTATATATTTACAACAAACATAATTTAAAGGTGAAAAATAATAATTAATATCTATTTGTTTGTAGATAATTAAGATAATATAATAAATATATAGTTAACCTATTATCTATCTATAATAAGTCTCTGCGATAATACTTAAAAATTCAAATTAAATTAAGATAAATAAATAAATAAATAGAAAAAAACCATATTCACATTCGTATATTTTCAAGGCAAGAATCTGGGAAAAAAATGGTTTTCTTCTTATGCATAGCCGATAAAATTCACAAATATCATTCACATAAACACACACACACTCAAACTCCTCACCGCAAATTGAAGCGGAACCACTTGTCTTCTTAAAACACTTAATATATAAATATTTCCTGTAAAATAAAATATTTTAGGGACATTTCTGTTTTGAATTATACTTTGGAAACGGTTTTGTTATTGATTTAAAAAATTAATTAATTTATACTAAAACAAACAACAGCTTTAAAATGTTGTGATTTATTTATTTACAAATAAAATAAAATAGGCTCGCAATAGAATGCACAGCAAACGATAATTACAAGAATCAAAACGTGTTCAATAATATTTTTTAATAAATTTATAAATATAAAATATTAATTGAATTTATTTTTCATTTAACATAAAAGCCTATGGAAAAAATTTATTTATTAAATAAATCTAAAAATCTATTTTGGAAAAAACCGACTGTACTGTATTAACTTCATTAATATAAAATAATAATTATAAAATGTGAAGATTTGTAAAAAATCTCACATTTCCCCAGTTGCTGGACAAAAATAAATATATTATATATTTTGTTATTTAAACAACATTCGACGAAATTCATTACAATTTTTTTTTTTACTTCACCACCAATGCTGCAACGAATGAAAATCATCAAAAGTATTTCAATGCAAATTGTATATAGATAGAAATAATGTACGCGAAAGATTTTGGAATATATATATTTTTCCATAACAATATTCTATAATTGCTGTAAAGATATTACCACACACAATTAATATTTTTTATACAGTTTACCTTCAACAACTATTTCCTAATCCTCGCATATTTTAAAAAAAAAAGGCATAATATTAATTGCAATCGCATAAAATAGTTAAACAAACAAAAATCTTACAACGAATTCGAAATTTAATGTTATATATAAAACGTAATTTTAAACAAGAGTAAATTCATGGATTTATCTCGGCGTATAGATTCTGGTAAATTTTCCCTATTTTAATCCAAGTGTCATAAAACTATAAACTCTGTTTTGTGATTCAACTCAATTTTATAAGATTAAACAGGTGGTAATTTATTTTACCGATTTTCTATTATACATTAAAATTTGACTATAAACAAAAAATTACAAAAAAAGGTTTTTATTTTATATTTTCGTATTATTTGCAATTTTGTATGTTTTCAATGTTATCGCATTCGTTTTCGTAAATTTGGGTTTACATTTACATCCACAATATATACCCATGTAATTACCAAAGTTACCGATTTAACTTTCGAGTAAATGCATGCGAATGAAGATAATTCTCAGCATAATTCTTATTAAAAGTTAAACGGAGAGGCCATTAAAAAAAAGAAGAATTTTCGGGTTATTATAGAATTTTACTTATAGTACGTGTTCTATGTAGACATGGTGTAGTATTTTAGTTTATTTGTTCCAATTTTTCCCTTAAATTTGTACATACAATTTTTCCACTTAGCCATCACCACCCTCTGTGGTTACACAGCGTATTTAATCAATTATTATTTTATCTTGATGTTAAATAATGTATTTTTCTATATAATTTAAAAAAACATATACATTTTCTAAAAAAAACTAACGAATAAATACAGATTTGTTCTTGAACACAGATGGCAAAGGAAAACATAAATAAATAATTAACGAATATATTTATATGTTTATTTAATTAAATAAATAAATAATTGTATGTTAATGGTCGATCTATCTATCTATTTTCAATAGCATGTTGTTGTTTGTGTGCTAAACCGATTTTAAAATATTAATTTAATTATTTTTAAGCTCTGTGTTCATATATAATACGCATTTACTTTTAATTATATATTATATATAAATTTTCCATATGTTATAATTAAATATATTTTTCTGTTAATTATATGATGATGATGGTGGGTTGTGGTGTATAGCTGAAGATATAGAATTCGAGAATATAATTAAATAAAGTTTTTTTTTTTTTGTTTTTATATTTCATATAAATTTCTTTAAAAATAAATAAATGATTAAAAATAGATTAGTATATAATTAATTAGTGTACAATCAATATCATATATATATATATACAGGCTATGTTCAAAATAATAGAGTATAGTTGGGATTAAGATATGTTTTTTTGGCGGATAAATTTTAGAATAGTAATTATATATTAAATTCAAAGAAATTTCTTGATGAATTTCACATAAAATCATAAAAGAAGTAATGAAAATGCACTGCAGCAAATTACTACATTATTTTTAAATTTTTTCTTAAGCCACTATATATACCAGAAACTTATTGTGTGAATCGGTAACGTGTCTATATATATATACAGAAAAATTACTGCCCTATAATTCAGATACTAAAGCTGAACAAAAACATTGGTCAATAGAACATATTTAAAAGCAATTTGCAACCAATAATAATATATTAATACGGAAAATGTTTTTAAAATTATCATCAAAACAACTTATTAATTATATAGAGGCGAGAATTTATCGGGAATAATTTCTTTGATTATTTTAATGTTATAATTACTCTGTAACCCAATTTTTAATGCCATCAACAATATTATTTTGAACACCGCTCTGTTGTCTGTATATACGAAAACTAAAAAAATAACATAAACACTTTTTGATTAGATTACATACAAATTAATTATGTTTATTATTTGGTGTGTGTGTGTGTGTGTGTGTGTATATTATAGGGATATAGGAGGTATTTAGCATACCGCATTTAAATAATTATGTAAATAAATTTATAATTTATATATAGCAATTCCATCTGAAATAATTACGCAAGTATCGTACGGATACACATTATATAATGAAACGAAACATCAATGAAAATTTATTGGTATATTTATTTTAAACGAAAAACGATAATGTTTTTTTCTTATTTTAAATTTTATCACTTTTTAATGATGTGTGCGAAAATAAAAAATTTTTTGGTTGTAATCTAACGTAGTAAGAAAAAAAAAACAATCAAAAGATCATCATATAATATCTTGTGTGTATATAACAATAACAATATGTTATACGATAATTTTGTTGAGTAGGCTGCATATGACCGTTGTCTTTGACTGTAGCCGCACTCCATCATTATATATCCGCTGTGATGATGTTTTATATATTGGATGAGTTACCCGTATAAATATTGTGCGTAATTTTCTGATCAGATTAGGCATTGTACATTAAATGTATATTTATTTACTGAATCTATATAAATTTCGTTCGAATTTTATGAATGTAACTTTCTAAGAAAATTAGAAAAATAAAATTATTACAAGTTTATTTCCATGGAAAAGAAATCATGACTTCTGGATTTTATCAGGAAATTAAGGGTGCATAGAAAATTGGTGATATATTTTACTAATACAAAATTTTAACTGACATTTAATTCTATAAATTAAAAATATGTAGGTGTGAGACAGACAATTATTATCGTGTCCACGTATGTGTGACCTATAATGTTATCAAATCATATGTAGTTTTTTGCTGTGGTAATTGCACGCATAGCCATCAATCTCAAAATCTATATATATATAGAAATATAGAAATGATAATGGAAAAATAGTGGATGTGGTGTTATAAATACTTTATTTGTCCGAAAATTCGCGTTTTCTTATCATTTATTTATTTTTTTTTTTCTTATATTAATTAAAAGATAGAGAGAAATTATATTTAACGAAAGAAAAAAATAATAATTTTATAAGATTTCGTAAAATTTCTATAAAAAATATTACACTTGGTTACTACACACACACACACACACACACAAGAAAAAGGGGTCAACATTATAATAATATGAACATCATACACAAAACATGAATAAATAATATATTTATAATAAATTTTTCATATAAAAATAAACATATGAGATGACGCAAATCAATATATGAAATTAATAAAATATCGTCAGAAAATCGTGTGTTTTTTTTTTTTTTTGTTCTTGATTTTCCTTATCGCACAGTCACAACTTATAAATTACATACAATTAAAAAAAAAAAACCATAAATGTTACAGGTTCTTTTAAATGGTGGCAACCAAATAATACGATAAGTTGATAGCATTATAAATTAAGGAAAAAAATCTGCACCGAAACAAATTTTCTGGAAATTTTACTCAAATCAAAATCAGTTGCCAATCTTTAATGTTTGGCAAAGATTTATTAAAACCAAAACATCATATCACAATCATAAATAATAAATATCTCTTTCCATTGTCCAATGTCAGAGAACAATTTATATCAGAATTTATTCGGTTTGGTATCTATTAATACACTCTGTGTTATATCAATAGGCGACACGAGTATAATAATAATAATAATAATAATAATAATAATTTGATTATTATAAAAAATTAACATAATTATAATTATACAATTAAGATTACAACAAAATAATGTTCAAAAATAGATTGATATAAAGGAAAAGCAGACGCGAACGAACAGCAGCACATTTCTCACTTTTTTTTTATTTTCTAATGACATTATTATATAAGAATAAATGTAAGATAATTAAATGCTGTATAAATTAATTAATATTTCATCATTTAATGATGCAATTCCATTTTTTAAATATATATATATAAAAAATATAAGAAAAATCATATTATAATTACCTTCTTGGATGTCCTGACAATTGTAACCATCCTTGTGGTATTGTATTTGTTTGTTGTAACAGCAATGGACTTGCCGGTGCACTTAATTCTAATGCATTCTGAAAATGAAAATAGAAAAATAATTGTTACAAATTATTTTATTTTACAAAATTGTTAAATATATGGCTAAACTTTTACAGTGGTGTGTTGTTCCCACATAAATGGTCGTATATGAAGTTAAAATAAATCTTATATGTATTTAATTAATTTAATAATCATCGGTTCGGATTTCTTTCGAAATAACAAACGTATACAGCAAAATGGTAATCGTTTACTATACAAGCTGATCAATGATTAATCTATTTTTGTTATTACAAAATCGTATACATTCTCTTGTTATAAATATTATAAAAATTAACTATAGGCTAATATAGGCTAGGAAGGATAAACATTGCTTTATTTGACATTTTTTTTGTTAATATAGAATCATATGGAAATTTATTTCTTTCTCATCCTTTAAATATATATAAAACAATTATAAATACTATAGATTGATATGGAACAATTGCAAAATTATGTAGGAAAAATTTGGATAGAAATAATAATTTAATTTGTAAATTAATAGTAAAATAATTCATAATTCATTAAAAATTATCTTTTAATAAACCAAATATATATGAAAAATTAGGTTTTTGGTTCAAGTCTCGGCTTTATTTACTATTTATAAAATTTCTCTCCAACTATAAAAATAACCGTTTTTTTTTAGACAGTTTCTAACTATATTAGGATAATCAAATAAATCTTATATCACTGCGAAATGGAATTTTTATAATAAATTTTAAAATATTTTCAAAAAAAAACTACAATATAATTAAATCTTATGGCCGTGCGGTATAGTAATAAACGTTGTCGTTATTTTTCTCTATTATTATATTTCCTATACAATAATGTTAATAGATAATAAAATTTAATTGCATATTTTTGTCCAATTTCAAAAAAAAAAAAAAAAATGTAAATAATTGCGGACATGTAAAATTCTATAAATATCTCTTTCAGAGCAAATCATTTTCAGTGGGAAAAAAAAATAACTATATACAATTTGGTTGAACACAAAGTAAATTTAATATATAATTCTATTGAACGCTAAAATATATAATACTATTTAAAAAAAAATGGAAAAAACAACCGAATTCTTGTTGTTTACAATCATCATTATTATTTTATCTATATACTGTCTGATGTGTGATAGCTATAAATAAAAACAACAACAAAGTGTATTTTGTAAATATTGTGCCATGGACACATAATAACATAACAAGGTTAAATATATATATTAACGCCATCATTATATATCGTCTATATACGATGTCTTCCAAAAGAGAAAAAACCGTAAAATTCAAAAAACGTCCTGCAATTCAATTAATATGAAAATAAAAATACTATTGAATATTGTTCGGAAATATTGTAATCATGCGAATTTATATACAAAATATTGTATTCATGTAAATTTCTATACAAAATATATAATGGAATATTTTTTACTTGCCGTCAGCAATTTGAACTAAATACAATTTTAATATTAATTCACTGCGCGTATATTTTTGTATAAGGAAATGTTAAAGTAGGTCGAAATTCTTATGCTATCGTATACATGCAATAATACAAATTTCGATTACACTGTATATATTGGCGCACAAATAAATTAATAACAGACTTATTTTTTATTACTTGGTAAAATATATGGTATAAAAATGATTGTTAAACTTGGATTCGAAAAAAAAAATAACATCTCCAAATTGATGTCAACAATAAGTTAATATTGTGTGTTTTGTGTGTTCGGTTTTTTTTAATTCACAGTATAACAATATATAAAAATATATACTTGTATCAATAAAATAGTATGGGGCTGGTCAGCGCCTAAGAAAAACTTTTATAATAATTTTTATTTTTAAACATTCTAAAATGCATTTTTATTATAAAATAACTTAATTTATGAATACGAATTTCTTTCTCCAAAATAAATAAACAAATCTATATTTATTTATCTAATTTAATTTAATTGTTATTATTTTGATTTCATATTTTATTGTTTTGGTTTGTTTCGGTTTTTGTTTAAAATTTTACATATATAAATATTGTAGTTTTTCTATACGTTAGTTTCAATTTATAAGGAAAAAATAACAAATTAAAATAAATAAATAACTAAAATATAAACGTTTTTCCGTACATATAAACTGGATTGTGTGTGTGACGTCAATAGAAAATATATGTATGCGAAATAAATTGCAAATAAAGTAGTCACCGCGAAACCAATATATATATTGTAATAAAATTATTATTCGCGACAATGTGTGCGGTAGTTTATGGAGAACGGTTTGATAACAAAGGTTAAAATAAAACAAATAAATTAACATATTTATGAACAAAAAATTATTATTTTTTAATGTAATCTATAGTAGTTCGGCTCAACTATTTATTATAAATACCGATATATTCTTTAAACTTTTAATAATATATAACTTCGGAAAATAATAGAATTTGTTGTAATAGATGTCTGCAAAACATTGAGTTTTTGTTGACAGCAGAATTTAATTCAAATGTTGCTTTGTGTGACTGATGCCAAAACAAAACCATATGATATGATTTGGTGATAACATGGCCATCATCTTTTAAATTTTTTACCTTTCTTATCAAACTCAAGCGTAGTAAGCCAAGTACGCAGACACTATATATATTTAAGAGTATATTGTAATTAAAAAATAAACTATAAAGTGTAAACCTTCTTTTTTTTTCCATTGATTCATTCATTCCGCGTACACACACACACACACACACAAACACAAAAAACGATTGTAATTAAAAAAACATATTAAAATTATTACACACAGCACGATACTGCGATTATAACATTTTTAATTTATATTATATTTGTGTGTAATTGCATACAATAATTGGTCACATATTATTTGTATTTGTTCATAGATTTATTTGTGTGTAAGATTGATTTGAAGAACAAAAAAATAAGGAAATATAAGTGCAAAACCTAATGCGAGTGCTTAAGTCCCTAATATAGTATATTTTGTGAATGAATTTTTTCTTAAACATTCCAAAAAAATTCATTGTGTGTAGTAAAACCAACACGTATATATTCCAGAAGCTTACCACGTTCACGTGTATAACGCATTCTTTGTATATTAGTCCTATAAAATAAAAATTATTCAAAATATAATAATCAATCAATCGTAGTTAGTATAAATTTATTTAACGATAGTCAAACGAATACTGTAGTCAGCAACTTTATTATTTTTTAAATCTCGTTAATTGTTAAATATAAAAATAATAACAATAATAAATAATATTGAAGAAATAAAAAATTATTATAATTATTTTATTATTATTGTTATTGTATAATTTATATAAATTGTTAACACAATCGAACCAATGGTTTCGGTTTCTATAAATATTTGTCATCCCCACACACACAAATAACTCAATTCAAATGTAGAAAAATAAATTTTTTGTTTCTCTATATACTCGATAATAAAAATTCGATTAAAATGTAGTGCTAGCCGACGTCGTCCTCATACTATTGCAGTTATTTTAAGGGCGGCCAAACAAACAAATAAATATAAATTAAATAATTTGTCTTTTATTTCGGGTCAATATTAATTTCTAAATAATTAGTGAAAATCAAAACAAAGATATTCATTTTCTGTTATGTTAATATATAACAATTTATATAACACCTTTGTTGTTTGAGCTCCACAATAAATATAATGCAGAAATGAATAAAAATTCTCGTCATATTTTATAACAAAAGAACAGCAAACAATTTTATATTAAACGATTTGTGATTTGCTCCATGGTTTTTTTTTTATAAAAATTGTTAAATTTTTCTCCATTTGAATTTTATCCGATTGTATATTGCCGGAGAATAAATGGTGTTACCATAAAAAAAATTTCGCTCCAAATACAAGACATCAATATAGGTTTTATTTAGGTTTATATTTAGGTTTAATTTTTATTGAATCATCAAAACTTTCTGAAGTAAATCCTTAAATTTAAAATAATTTATTGTAAAAATTTTGTATAGCCATTTTGAATTTGAATTTGTTATTATTTTTAACCAAAAAACAATTAATTCGAACGAATGATTAATATTTTCTAAAGATTTATGCTAAATTTTGTAGTCGGTCCTACAAAATATTTTTTTAAAATCTTATTATTCGCGTCTATTGTGCGAGTAAATAATTTAGTATAAGAAAAAAATGATTAAATTTTTGTGAGTTATATTTTAAACCAGGACATAGACAATTTTTTAATGTGTACATTGCCGCAATGAGTTTTCAGATTAGTTGTCATATGGCATTGGATAGGTAACGTCCATAGGATGTATATCTGCACCACAAATTCTATGAGTGATTAATCGACATTTATTTATATATATTTATTTAATAAGTATGGATAAAAATATTATCCCTTATTGGGTTTGCAGATTAGTTGTGTCATATGACATTATTGGATAGGTAAATGTATATAGAGCATTCGTGAAATTTTACCAAAACTTTTGTTTATATATTTATTGTTTGTTTTCCTAATAATACTCATATATTGTATTTTTCTAAGTAGTAGTTTATGAACAAATATTAAATATTTTGACAAAATTTTAACAAAAACATTATTGTTCCATTTTTTCTACTATTTTTTAAAGTGTGTTTAAATTTTTCGTTAAAATCAAATATATATTTTTTTTTTAATATATATACTAATTAATTTATTTGTTAAAATTAATTTACATCACGGAATATAATCCGCATCGGTGAAAATATATATCTATATTTCGGTAAAAATTTATACCAGAAAATTTATATGACTTTAAGTTTAATACAGCAACAATTTATTAACAAATACACAAAATATGTTGGCATGAGTTTTTTTTCTTACTTTACAATATCTTCGAATATTGGCGCATCAGTAAAACTTATTATTTTATATATATCATATATGGATGGATTTTGATATGCAATGAAAATTCATCAAAAGATAAGATATTTATTTGAATATCGCACCGCAATAATAATAATAATAATATTTATAGGTATAAAAATCGAAAAAATAATAAAAATTAAATATAGTTGACTGACAATATTTGTGCTAATATATATATATCGCTTTTATTACAAATATTATTATATAGATATACCTCGTGTACATTACATTCAAAGCAGTTGTTCAAATAATATTAGACACTATGTTTCTTTATTTATATACACAAACTTTATAAGATATACTCGTATAATCTAACCTTATCAATTATCGCTTGTTTATTTATATAAATCATATCTTATAAAAAAAAGATAAATATGTATTTTACTTTACTTATTATTTTTCAAAAATTTTGATAACACAAATATTTTTTGACTATTTTTTTTCTGTATTATTTTTTCACACTTTGAAGGTAACACATTATATTTTTTAGTATACGTATTATTATTCAATTTGTATTATGCGTACACATAGAGTACAAAACGGACATATATATATATAGCATAAAGATGTGATAATAATAATAATAATAATTATAATAATAAGTTTTTTTATTTTTATATGCAAACAAATACACACACACACACAAACACACACATGATTGTAATAAAAAAATGTATAGAAAATGTTAAACCATAACAAGAACTAAATCCAACGTTTATAGAAAAAAGATTTACTAAAATTACCTTATAATTATTAATATATTTAATATTAATAATATCTAAAAAAAATAGTTATATAATTATTTTTTAATATATTTAATAGCAACAAAAATAGTCATCGTCATTCGTTATACAATAATATATTTGCAATATAAATCTCTTGTTATATATATGGATAAGAAAAGAAGTCATCGTATCATAAAATATCGACGAAATATACAATCTTTTAATATATATATGCAAAATTATAAAAACTATATAATTAAATTTAAATACAATGTCGCTATTATATTGTTAACAACATCTGTTCGTTGCCGAGCAACGTTTCAAATATTATAGTATATTTTACAACATTAAAAATATAGCTTTGTGTATTCTAATTACTTAATTTATAGATATTTATATATATATAGCCTTTGTCCGAAAAATAACCAGATTTTCTGCAAAAATTTATAGTTCTGCAGTGAGCATTCAAATTTTATTATTTCCATAATTTATAGTCTATTTACTTTACTATAACCTGAAAAATAATATGGTATTGATCAACATATTGAAAACTAAATAAATACTATATATTTGTTACGCTTCCTTCGCCACTGATTGTAGAAAATTATTCCCGGTTAATTTTTAAGACAGCAGATTAACCATGTAATTATTCAATGAATAATATTCATATAAATTTTAATCTAAAATACATATATAAACCATTGGCGAAACGTAAAAAAATTAGGTTTTTAAATTGCAATATCAATATATTTTTTCTGGTAGAGCCGAGTTGAAAGTAGGTTAGATTATGAAAAAAAAAAAAATTGGAATGTCTACCTACTAAATTTGTCGGAAAAACCGACTGTTAAAAATTATCATCTTTTTGAATTATATGGGTCATATTTTTAACACGGTTTTCCATTTTTGTGTACACAATTTAAAAATTATACTAAATTTTCAATTTTTCATATAAGACATTTTTAAAATCGATTCACGCGTTCAAAACATACCAACCGAAATTTCCAATCATCGATGGCAGTGA
This sequence comes from Bibio marci, assembly GCA_910594885.2. Taxonomy (NCBI): domain Eukaryota; kingdom Metazoa; phylum Arthropoda; class Insecta; order Diptera; family Bibionidae; genus Bibio; species Bibio marci. The sequence goes on from OU343117.1 coordinate 41,443,192, forward strand.
AATTGTGTGCATGAAATAATGGTATACTGTATAAATATTTTGTACCATTTGGTGGGTGGTTCATTTTACCGTACAGTACCACAAATTTCCATAAATTTTCTCTGCCATCATCGATTGGAAAAGCGGTCGGCGTATCTCTAGAATGCGTGAATCGATTTTAAAACTAATCTCTTCTATGAACGACTGGAAATTGATTATAATTTGAAATTCTGTATACTATAAAATGGAAATCCGGTAAAACTAATTGACCTGTAATTTAAAAAGATGATAATTCATAAAAGTAGCATTTCCGGAAAAGTTAATTCGTTGAACAGCCAATTTTTTTTTTCAATAATTAGTTTAGTTTAGTTTAGTTTAATCATCATATCACCCAGATTATAAGAAAAATATACGAGATATTAAAAACTGAATGATACTTCTTCTCAGCCTTCGCCACTGACACATTATACACTTTGTTTGTTTAACAAATTTATTATTCGCACATATCCCGAGCAGAAAAATTAAATATAATATATTATTATTATAAACTTTTAAATTACGTATGATTTTTTATGTTAATGAAATTTATTATTATTATTATTTTTGCATACAGTAGCAAGAAAAAATATTGTATCAATCCAATTAAATCATATTTATATATGACTCGTTATGACCATAAAGAATAAAGAATTATTTTAAAATTAATAAAAATACTATACCCGAAATGATGGTTATGGAATTTTAAAAATATATAGCTTATGGTCATACATTTTTTATACGAATCACCCATGGCAATGTATGCCAATTTGAGGGATAATATATTTTATTTATTTTCTGTCCGAAATGTTTATCAGAATGACTGAATTAAGAACGTACAGAATAAAAATGTTTTTTTCTTCTTATTTTTAGATTAATAACATTTTTTTTTTCATGATATCACTAATTTCTGGTGGAAAGGATTTTAAATAATATTTTTTAAAGGAATAATACAAACGAATGACAACCGAAAAAACTATTTTTTCTATACAATAAAATAATCCTTTTTTTGAAAAATATTATTTAAAATTATTGTCCATCAGTTCGGTTTGGTCTACTGTTTGTTTGTGCAGATACCAGAAAAAGTGTCTCTTGCCTACTCTTACTGTGTGCTAATAAATAAAATATATATATAAATATTTAATTTATTTATTTTTATTTAATTAATAATGAATATTTTAATCATGTTTTTTGATATTTTATATACACAGCCAAACCTGCTCCTGTCGATAAAAGGGATCTCAAAAATATTGCTTATACATACATAAATATATATATATAGCAAAAATTATAAAGGACGTTTTTTGATTTTTGATTTTTTTTTGAATTTGTTGCTTATATTATATATAGATGTTGATGTTATCGAGGTTTGGCTGTATATATATATTGTTTATAAATGTGAAAACGACGAACATAAATTTATATATTAAATATATATTGATATTCAAATAATAATATACAAATATTTATATATGCAAAATAAACTTTCATATATATATATATATATTTTTTTTATATTGACTTATAGAGAGATTTGAGTTAATACAACACACTGATAAACACACACACACACACACACACACACATATGGATTTAACAACATTTTAATTAACACATTCAATTTACGTCATTTGATTCAAGAATTTGAATATAAATTTACCTTGAATAGATTGGAATCGTATAATAATATTTTATAATAATAATAATAATAATTTTTAAAGAAATATTTATTTATACAAAATTAATTTTATTAAATATATTTATATATATTTTTTTCAACAATAAAATATATTTCAGCAAGATATAATATGATTAAATATTATGTATTTTAAAAACAATTTAAAAGCGGCAGATGAAGAAGCAGATCGATGGTGCGTGGTTTTTTGTTATTTTTACTCTACCTCTTTTAATATTATTTATTGCATATAAATTTTTTAGAAATTAATTTTTTTGTGATCTTAAAATAATATTTGAATTAAATTTAATTTAATTTTTACAAAAAGTATATTCCGTATATCAATATAATAAATTAATTGCGGTATACCTATGCTACTCGGATTTATCAATACAATACAATACTATCTACCTTGAATGACAAATAACATTTGTACACTTATAGTTTTATATAGAAAAAATTAAATATATTATAAGATTATAATTTCTGTAATAAATCCTTCCTTTTCTTTGTATCTATCTATCCCCACATATAAATATATATGGCGTTAATATAAAACACCATGTTTTTCCCTTTATATTTTATATTATATTTTTATTATGAAAAAAAATCAATACACATTATAATTTTTATCAAATAAATAAATATATAATAAAATAATTATGACAGAGACATGTGCAAAAAAAAAAAAAAATAAATAAAAAATGCAATAAAATATTAACTCGGAAATTATTTTTTAACTATAATATTACTTTTATAAATAATAATTAATTAAATTTATAGAAAAAAAAAACAAATGCAATCGTAATTATTATATTAAAATTCAATTAAAATTTTTCATTTTATTTCTATAAAATAATAAAATATATTCAGACGGATAATTTATAATTAATATATTATTATTAACTTCATGCCCGTATTTTTTATTTGGATTTTCTAATAAATTATTAATTGGACGCATATTTTGTAGCTAGTGATACGGTTTCTGTGTTCCGTATATATACATACGTACGTGGTGTACAAAAATAAAATATAGTTCACGCCGCAGAGTACAATACTAGAAGTGTTCATTTCAATGTCTCAAAATATATATAGTTTTTTAATTAATTAAAAACACAGACTTTTTTTTTCGAGAAAAACAAACGTTGTACGACACGCCAGTGTTATTTTTTACAAAATAGAAAATACATATATAGAACATTTGCGTAACAAACAGAAGATTTAAAGTCAGTATATTTTTACGCATATGGGCATATGTTGAGATTATATTAATGTGTAATTTACGTTTCAAATCCAAGGGATGTGTTAAACTGTGTTAAAAATTATTACATCACACCAGAAGAATAATAACATAAAAAAAAAAGAAAATCTCTTATATAATCAAATCCAGGAGACTATATATTACCGACAATCAAATTTGTGTGAGATTTTGGATTGGCGCGCAATAAATATATTAACTATAAACATTTTGGATCAATATATATGAAAAAATTACCAAGAATCAAAGAATATTTATTTATTTTTTATAAATTCTACACTGAAAATAAAATTATCCCTTATAATAGCAGAAAATACTTGAACAACAAATCTTCTGCCGATTACATACGTTCGATCAAATTGTGGCTGGAGTTAAAAAAAAAGGAACGCATAGTTGCTAGTTTCGTAAATGTTATTTATTCAATTTTTTGCTTATGTAACAAAAACGTTTTATTCATTAATTTCAAAGATAATGTGTTTCTGCCTAATGCGAGAAAATTTTACTTCGAACATAGCAGAAGATTTTGATTGTGCACTAGCGAACACATATGCGATTACAACAGATGTATTACAAATGCGCAGAAATTATTAATTTATAATGTAGAAAATTTTCGATATATATTTCTTTGAATTGTTACACAATTATTTTAGGCCACTTCATTCGATGCACAACGCGTTTATCCATCGAGGAATTTTTCAGTTGTGTGCAAGTAGTATGGGGTGGAATCGTAATCATTAAATTATTAGTTGATGTGGATGCAATTTGTAACGTAATCAATATACAATTTGATCATCTCTTTAAAACACTTATCAGCTATTATTTTTTTTTAAAAAAAAAAGTACACTGTTTTCCATTCTCATCGTTGAAAATATTTATTATGATTGCAATTTCAATTTCATATCAAATGAACATATTTTAATAATATGTGTGTATGTTAAAGAAGCCGACTCTCTATATCAGCTTTCACATTTAGTTTATGATAATTGTTTGTTGTGTATAAAATAACATTATCAAGAAATTTACGTTTATTATTTATTTTATTGTAAAGATAGGTGTTGCGTGAACATTGGTATCGTTTTGTTTTTAGAAAATTATTGTGTGTGCAACGAAATTATATTACAAAGAGTTGTGTTTCAAACTATTTATGTATTGACTTTTTAGTTTTTAACCGAATAAAACCATTATCGCACCGGTTGATCATTGTAGAATGACTCCAATGGAGCAGCAAACATTTATGCAAAACCCTTTGCGGCGGAATAGGATTTGTCAAAAAATTGCTAAATCATCATATACAATACAATACACGTACCCATCAATAATTATAAATTATTTATAAATACACACATCTATCACAAAAGATATTAAACATAAAAAAAACTACGTACATAATATTGTATTTTGTAATTAACTCATAAATTATTTGAAAAAATTCTCATAATATTTAGACACACATAACTATTTGTAAAATTGCGTATTATTTATTAATAATAAAAAATTATTATTATTAAAAAATATATAAATATATAAACACACACACACACACACACTACATATATAAAATTATATATAAAAAAAATTGTAGACAACTTCCGATTCAAAGTACAAAACGGCTCGATCTAATAATTATATATTTTTTTTATTACAAAAATTGTTTAATCATAATTCTAAACTAAATATTCTTGCGGTAATTTTCATATAAAAAAACAATATGAATCATATATAAAATTAATACTTTCGGTTATTTTTACACAAATTTTATATTACACATTATAATTACACACACGTCGTAAACACATGCAGTAGTTAGAGGATACGTCAATATTTATATATATTGTATTGTATTGTATTGTATTGTAATTTTAATAAAAAATATACTATAAGATAAGAATATAACGATATAATTTTAGAGTTGATAACAATTAACCGAATTGTACTAGTACTTAATAAAAATATACAACGTTGTTTCGTATTAAGTTTACTTAATAACTAAAAACAAACAAAAAAAAAACCCCCGCACCCAATTTGACGACGAGGACAAATGTAAAAATAATTAAATTAAATTGCAGCGGCATCGTAAAACATTTAGACTTGACCTAATTCTTACTGTTTTTTTTTTTTTTCAAAAATAAAAAATAGGTCAGGCAAAATAAACAACACCCCCAACTTTATTTTTATACGTCGTTGAATTTATGCATATACACACATACAGTAATTTGGGTTAATACTGTGGTACGGCAGAGTTACTATATATAAATTGAATTAATCTTGCCATTCGATTTTTGTATATATATTCGTCCTTACCAGATCATCACTTATAAAAGCTTTGATTATACACTTGCAATACACTCAGAAAAATCATATATCACTATTTTCATATAAAATAACAATAAATAATGAAACGAAAAGTAAACTCAGTTTTAGTCCTTTTTTTAATGGAACCAATAATCGCTTGTTATCATCATTATCGCATTTGCTTATAATATACGTCATAACTTTATTAATATTAAAATGACTTTGCACGAAGCCGGTATACATCGTATAAGTACAAAAGTTGATGCGAAAACTTTAAATTCTATGAACTAATGTTAATGTTGATGGTGTAGCTGCAAATTTATATAGATAATGTGTAAGGAAATAATTTGCCACCAAAACTACTGATGATAATTTAATAAAAGTAGTGATTTTTGTATATGTGTGTCGCCACAAATGTATAATGAGATATATTTTGTCCTTACACATATATATATATATATAGCTAACGTTTTGATTATTAATATATCAAAATATTTTATGGAAAAAAAGTGGTTTGTTATATATATGCGTAGAAAATAATTATGGCACACACTCTTTAAATAAAAATCATATAGCAACTCGCTTATCGCTTTATGTCCTTTGTGTTTTAGGTGTGTGGATATGTATTTATAAAAAAAAAATACCATAACATAAAATATAAACAATGAAAAAATACTGACTGACGCAAACGAATAAAATTAAATCAATGATTAAATTATTTTTATGTTATTGTTTTTTATGTTTACAAAATTCAAAATTGTTTTTGTTTACTATTATTCTAATCACTCGCTAATTATATACTGTCTAATTTATATATATTTATACAAATTTTAATTAATTAATTTATATTAAGAATATTACAATAATTGGCGTTATTTATTTATTTATTTATTTATTTATTTATTTATAATTTACTTACAATTGCAAGAAATTTCAGTAAAGACATGTTACTAGGAATTTCTTTTGCTGTTATATATTGAGTTAAATTATCACCATGGACTAATGTCTGTAATTAGAAAAGAAAAAAAAAAAAAAAAAAAAAACTGTTTGTTAATTAAAGGTAAAATTATTAAAATATAAAAAAAAAAAAATTAAACATATGTGAACTACAAATAACCTTTGTTTATTATTTGTTTTTCTGTTCCTTCCTTCAATTGTAATACTACACGTCTATTATTAAATTATATGCCACACACACACACACACCTCTTTTTATATGATAATAGATAACACACAAAAACCAAAAAAAAAAGTTACCGGTTATGAGATTAGATATCGTTTTTATAATTATACAATATTTATTTGAATAAGTATTTATATGCAATAAATGGATATAGACAAAATAGAAATAATAAAATTATAATTAATTACTAATTTTTATGTACAACGATTAATTCTTTTATTTTATTTGTAAATGTTTTAATTAAATAAAATTATATGCAATTTTAAAAGTAAATTACTCACACGATTTTGTTAATTAATAAAATAAAATATAGATTTTTAATAAATATATTTATTTTTTATATACTCCTGAGTACATTTTGTGACCCGCACAAGCCTTTTATAATGAAAGTAATATGAAAACAGTAAAAATACATGTGTTTGACATTTGATTATCTGTCGCATATTCATGTGTATATAAAACATAAAAAAAAAAAAATTTACAGTGAATGAAATTAAATATTAATGGTTTTAAAATTTGTATTTTATTTTATCCTTTACAATACGTTATATTATTAAATGTTTATAAACGAGATCGTATATTGTCCATTTGCGAACAATAAACAAATGTAGAAAAAGGAAAAAGTTTGTTTTAAAAAACGTATTGAAAAAAATAAAAAATAACCTCACGCGTTATATTATTAACCAAAAATTAATCAATTTTCAATTCAGTATATTATAATACTCTTTAAAATATTTTTCCAATTTATGACTTAAATTTAATGTCGATCACTGTAAATAAAGGATAATAGCAAATTTCAAAAATAGAAAATAACAAAATACAACTAACTTCATATTTATGTGTATTACGACGGCAATAATAATCCTATATTTTCTATTGTATATATTTTGTATGATTGTATTGGAAATGCAGAGGGTGATTCCTGCTGTCTGTTTAACGTTATATTACCGAACAGTGTTTTTGGATACCTTAATAATAATTCACAATACACAAAACATTATAATTAATGAGAAATTATTTATAAAACAAACAAACCGTATAAAAATTTTGTAGAGAAACTATAAAAAAAAAACCGAGTATAAATAAATAATAGTAAATTATATAACAATTTCTATAAATAAATAATGATAATTATTTTAAAAATAAATTCATTAAATTATTTTTTATTTATTATTACTATATAAGGAACTTATTTTTTTTATTACAATGTTGTTTAAGTTGATAACCAAATTTAGAAGAACAATTTAATCATTTTTTTTTTTTTTTTTGTATATAAGTGTTAATTTAATTTGAATTTTAATGTTTATTTTATTATTATCATTTTATATTTTTATTATATTGTTATTATATTTACCAGAACAGAACACATTATAAATATTTTAATTATTTAAAATTTAAATAAAGGACACTCACAAACCAACACACACACACACACACAATAACGTAAATACATTATAAATATTTTAATTATTTAAAATTTAAATAAAGGACACACACAAACCAACACACACACACAATAACGTAAAATTTTTAGTATATTTCAAATTATATTTATTTAATAACAGCGTGAGCTTTTTTCTTCATCTGAATTTCTCCATTATTAAAAAAGCTCTATATTTATTTTATTTCATTTAATATTTTTTATATTTAATTTATATTTATTTTTTATTTTTTTTTTCCAATTTATTAAACAGATTCCTTTCTATTCCTGAATTTATTTACAACAAAACAAATTGCATCTGTAAATATATGCGGCATTCAACACACAACAAACAGAAAACATCTTTATAATTTTTTAAATGATCAATCTTTGAGTTATTTAATATGAACAACATAAATGGTAAGTCAATTTAAATTTAATATTTATAATTTTTTCTTTAACAAATTCAAATTAAGTTTATTTAAATATTTAAATATTTATTATAATTGCCGCGTACTAATCGTATCGATATTAATTAGAAAATAAAAATAAAACTTATATTGGGATTTGTGTGTGCGGTCAAAGTATTTTTTATAATATCAATAATTGAGCGCGCAAATCGATAAAAATAATTTCTTATAATATACAAATTTATTTTTATTGTATAAATATTTATTTGATATGAATATTAATTAAATTAAATTAAATTATTTAAAAATTTCGAATATAACTTACACACACCATCGGCAGCTCACAGCACAGAGGACAAATGAAACTATATATATTTTATATATAAAATTTCCCTATAAAAATTATTATTGTTTTGTGAAATTTGTGTGTGCGGTCGATAAATTAAATGATTACAATAGTATTAAGTTAAGAAAAACTATTAACTAAAACTATATTTACATCAAAAATACATTATTAATATACTTTGAATAATACGTGAATAACAACATATTAAGTTATTTGTGTTGTTAGTTTTTGGGGAAATTTAATAATATAATTTTGTTGGTTTTATATATATTACTATAAATTTCTCTGCAACGATGCGATAATAAATATTTTCTTTAAATTATTGTTTCTATTATAATATGCTATTGACGTATTTATATGAATTTATAATTAATATATTTTTGATTATATTTTTGATAATTAGAATATATTAAAAATTCCATACACTCTTCTATCTACATATTAATATTGTGTATATGTTGACATAAAAACCTTGAATGCACGCGGACAATGTTATTGTTCATATGTTTGTATATGATTTTTATCATTATTATTATTGGGTTAGTTAACAAAATTGTCGTCGTTGTGCGTCATAATTTTTTGTTAAATTTATTATTTTTTTTTTTTAAAGGTTATATAGATATCGATTTCAATGATTATTATACGCAGAACAGAAAAACTGCAATAAATTGTTATTCTTTCTTTGTATATATAACGATATAAATACAATCACAGCAATCAGTTTAAAAATGTCAAGACCAAACGATTCATAAAAAAAAAAATATGCGCATTTCTGTGATTATCGTATAATCCATATATTGTTAGAATGGTTGAAATCGCATATATATATAGTAAACATGCAAATGGTACATAACATGTTTCAGATTTAACACTTATTATCCGTTTAAATTTTGTACTTTATTTTTAAACTAATGCAAATCATGATAGTTAAAAAATAATGCAGTTTATGCGACATATATACAAAATATTTATTACAGTGAATTTAAATGGTAAATTACTTCACGCATATGTGGGAGTGTATAACAACATCAATTGATCTGCAATTATCTCGGACAGTATATAGATGTTGTCTTAATTCTATATGATAAGATTGAAAGTATTATAAATGGAGTGTCCAACACAATTTTATTTTGCAAAGATAACTTTCGTAAACAAACAAATGGAAAAATTCCAATACAACTAAAATAAATATCGAAAAATTTTAAAATGCATTAACTTAAGGAATTGAATCTAAATGAATTTTTCATAATATATTTACTAAAAATGTATCTAAAAATTTATTATTATTAATTGCATAAAGTAAATTTATTTAATGTTTGTTCGTTCGGTGTTGATGAGGCATATGTGATTCAAACAATTATTTCTTTATATTTTAACTCTGTCTAATTTGGTAAACAATAAATGTCTTTATTTTGTCAAAAAAATTATACAACACTAAATTGAAGTGTTGTTGTTTATATTAAATTTGCTATAAAATTTATACTAAAATCCGGTAAATGGTGACACGTAGCAACGCAAGAATGTGCAATGTGTTATGCTGTGGCTTATAATAAACATTATAATCACACAATTTTTACATTAATTTTTCTAATAAACCCTTTGCGACACACGGCAATGTGGTATATGAGGATCACCCTATATCAGATATTCATCAAATTCGAATCACTCAAATTGTAGTCAATAAAATTCTAACTACACGTGCCTTTAAATTTAAATTTTAAAGTGTTATTGTTTATTGAGAGAAAAAAAAATAAAAAATAATTAAATAAGTGATGGAATATAAGTGCCCACTTTTTCATATATAAATATATGTGAATGTTTACTTAAATTTTTTTCGATTATTATTATTACAATGACAATAAATAAATGATTGGTGGCGGCGGCGGCGGCTGTTTAAATGTAAATAATTTCAAATTGATACAAAATTAAATTAAATTATTTTATTTTATCTCTATGTGAAAAATACCATATATATTTGCACAAATATGCAAAATTCGTATGAACTCATTATTTTTTAAATTTAAATAAACTATAACAACTGTTGCATTTGCAATTTCAATATATGTATGTTTTGTAAATATTATCGTTTAAATGATTGCGACGCCATCCGACGCCAGTAAACGTATACACAAAATTTGATTTGGCGGTGCAAAAGTAATTCAAAATAAATTCAACAATTTATTCAACAATTTTTGATTACACCAGTCAACATTTGTATAATATGCCATCGCATGGATAACAAATCACAAAGCATTGGATAAAACAATTTTTCGTTGCAGTACACTATATATAGTCTGATTTATGTGCAAGACTGCGTCTTCGAACCAACGTGGCCAGTCCAAAGAATCAATATGCTTATTAATATCTATTATATGAAACCAATATATGCTGTGACGGCGACACGGTCATTTGAATGATAATATATTTAATTTATACTTAATATTTTGTTTAAAACAAAAAAATAATCATTGAAATTGTAATATATAAAATTGTTGTTTTATTTTCTAATTTAAAGTTCATTTTATTTGTATGAGTTTCTTAATGACTTTTTACACATTTTTCTTCCTATATATAAATATCTATACTTTTCTATTAAAATGTAATTTTCTCGTATATTTTGAATTATAATAAAATAATATTTATTATTATTATTATTATTATTATTATGTAATAAAGTTCAAATTTTTTGTAAATAACTTTTTATATTGGAAATTTTCATTATGAATTTTTCAATATTTTTACACATCATCATCATATTTACCGTAGCACCATAAAAGTGCCATTCGTTAATTATATATATATCACAAAAATATATTGTATACACTTGTATTATTATTATTATTAATAATAGTACGACACATTGGAATTTATAAAATTATCATCATAACGCAATAAATATAGGCAACAATAAATAATACAATATATAACAAAATAAAACTAAACAAATTATTCTTATTGTAAACAAATAAAATTCTTACTATATAATATTATAATTAAACAAGTGGACAATACCCAATAATACTGTACTATGCCCAATAACTAACTAATTCATATATATTTGCACATAATGCACATTGTCGTCGTACCTTTCTGTATATGCAATTAAAAAAATAATTAATTATATTACGTATAATATGGAGTAGAAGTTGACCAAATGAAACAGGCAACACTTAACTTTATATTCATTTAATTATTTTAGTATATAATTAATTAATTAATATGTACGAAAATGTCTTGGCAAAAGATAGTAAATGTATAGGGAAGAGTTTACATTTTTTAAAAAAATTAAATAGGCTGAAGAATTGGCGGTTCGCTTTTAAACCACAATGAAATTTTTGCGTAACATGCAATTATAAACATTCAACTAGAACACATAGCATCGTATCATAATCATTGATGCGAAGTGTACGTAATGACTAACGGCTAGAAACTTAACGGCTATAAACATAGAAAAAATCTCCACCACTACTACTGTGCGATCCTTCATCCGGTTACTGGTGTTTCTACCCTATTTTTTTTTAATTACCGATACATTGATAATATAATATAACATTTATAAACAGAAACGACCGTTTTCAGTTTTTTTTTCTATATCTATTATCTATTTGTTGTTGATTGAATTTTTTAAGATATATCTTTTACCATACCCATTATAATTAATTAATTAATTAATTAATTATTACAAATTGCTTGTTTACATTTGTGTGCACACACAAAAAAAAGTGCAAATTCAATGATAAAAATAAATAAACAAAATATACAGATAATAATTTTCATATTTAATTTATGTATAGTATGCGATAATTTAGTTCAATACATATATTTATATATCGCGGGGTATTTAAATAATTACTACTTCAAATCTGAGTAGCTACATATAAATGCAATACATTTGTATAGAATTGATAGTTATTTTAATTTTTTAAATCCTGCGAAAGATATTACACTGAGAAAAACAATGTTGTTGGTATTTATTTGGAGAAATAATTTCCGGATTTAAGTTAAAAGTAGGCAACCCATTAACCGGCAATATATTTTATTATATGTCGCGCTAATCAAAATTAAAAAAACGTAATTAATTTTATGTTATACTTATTTTATTTAAATTATTTTCCTATATATTGTTTTAATTAAATAAATTAAAATATAATAGTGTGTATGTGTCACATCCATCAATATGTCTATGCGTGTAAAATTTAAATGAAAATAAATTATTGAATGGAAATTACAAGGACGAATAACTTATGACCCGAAGATCTTGACCGCCGGTGTCGCACTTTTAACTCAATAATATTTATATATATATATATATATAGTATAAATAATTATAATATACCGCCTCATGGTGATTGGTTAAAAATTATAAATTAACTTACAATTTGTAATTTGTAGTTTGTTGACACAAAATTCTTTATCTTTATATTTTATACAAATGCAAATTGTTATTATCATCGGTATTATATATAGGAATAAAATTTTCAGTGTTAATTATAGAATTAATTTAGTAAAACTGAAATTGTTAATATATATATTCTACGGCAGTGTTACAATAGTGTTAAGTGTGGTCAAATCAATGGCAGTGGCTTGAAGCAGTTGAGCGAATTATTTCTAATTTTAATGTTGCGGTAATATTGTTCCGAGAAATATGTAGAACTATATTATGTGGTTCAGTCACTAACAATATACGCTATTTATAAAGAATTCTATTTCTTTAAATTATGCATTTTAAAATATATAGCAACTTCTTATATTGATATATATATATTTCATTGTACATACAAAGATTTTAATTTGATATAAGAAATAAATAATGTCTATAATGTTTTTAAAGTATAACGCAGTATATATCTTATGCAGGCCACCATCTGTCTTCCTATCTCTATCCTGTCGTATACATAAATATAATAAATATATCGCTAATTTATTTTTATTTTTCTTTAACACAATTTGATTTTCTTTCGAATTTTATTAAATTAAATATTAAATTTGTGTTTACATTACATTTTTTGTTATCGTTTTTACCTGCGTTTCGTCACTCTATTATAAATAAACCATTTTTTATTTTTAAATATAAAATACAATAATTTAGATAATAATCTCCTTTATTTTATACATAATACTATAAACATACCTCCATTATTAAAATAATAAACAGGAATGCACAGCTCGCGTGTGTGCGTGCGTTTAAACACTTTTTAAAAGAAAAATCTCAAATAGAAATATTATTTTATTTTTTTTTTTTCCCACTTTTTAAACTAAATTTTATATTTCAAAAAAAAAATAATAATAATAAAATACACAAAACACTTAATAATATTAAATTACTTTGGTCGTCGTCGTCTCATCGGTCCGCGCACAACATACAACTTATTTAAATGTACATTTGAGAATGTTCGTTGGCTAAATATTATTTTTAAAAGTAAATATAAATTTTAAAAATCATTAACCAAAAATAATAAAATTAAGTACAAATTTTCCAGCATATAAATTATATATGGAAATAAATATACATGTCCAAATGTTGTAAATAAATAAATTAATATATATAGAATTTGTACGATTTTGTAGTACACGTAATAAAATAAAATCTCATCAGGTACACAACAACATTAATTATTAATTAACAAACAAAAAATTGTTTGTATATAGGAAAACGGAAAATACCAATTTCAAAAATGTTGCCTATATATATGAAAAAAAAAGCTTTGCAAATTAATTAATAAACTATACAAATTGTTAAAGTTATGCTGGTGTTGTATTAAATAATTAAATCAATCAATTAATTATTATTTTTTTTTCTTTTTTTGGTTGTTTGTTTTTTCCGAAAAAAGAAAACAATGAATTTTATTTTTTATTAATAATAAATCAATCGTAAACGATATTAAAAAATATAAAACTCACAGTTTTCCATCATTAAAATTTATAATATATCCATTTTTTTTTCCTCTACTGTTTTTTTGCCTCATAATTTAATTAATTTGTTAACATTTTTATTGTTAAATATTGCAAAAATTTAATTATATATATTTGAAATGACGGGGGTTCGCCTCTTGAACTTGATTAGAATAATTAATCTATCGATATTTAAATGATCATTATTTTTTTAAACATTATATCGCAAATTCATTTTACTATAATGCGTTTTACCAAAAAAAAATAATTGTGTGTTAATTTAAATTAGAATTTATGTCGATGGTAAAATTGAAATAATTCCATATATATGGAATTTCTGATATGGCCAAAAATATTGAATCAATTGATAAGATTAATTACACATAGTCTATATGGTAATAGTATAGCTGATATGTATAAATAATGATTGACGACTTCCTTACAATGCCATAGTTAAACACTAAACAATTATAAATACAGGGTATTCGCCGAGAATGTTTACTATATATATATACTTTAATCATCATTATGGTAAGGATTTTTTATAGTGGCAGTTGTGGTGAAATGTAAAATTTTTATTATGGAAAAATACTCGATATACAGCAACGTACATTTTCATTAATTATTGTGACGACTATTACAGAAAATTACACATGAAATTTTTTGGGGTATAGAAATAATGTGCCATCAAAATTCATTATTTATATATCGTTTAGTGAAAGATTTTCACGAAAAAGATACACTCTGTATCCGATAAGCACAAACATGAACATATAACGTACGAGAAGATTAGCTGAACACAATGCTGCTGTATTTTAGAAATATGTTCAACACAATCTATCAACTTCAAGTCGACACCGTGCTCGCACTGTTACGTTATCGTTTTACATGATTGCAAACTTTTTAACACACCAAATTTCAATGCTTTGGCCTTGATTAACATGTGATTCTAATAAATAGATGTAACAATTTAGTAAACGTCCAACAATGGAATAAGAAGTAGTAAACCTTATCGGCGAACACCAAATTGTTTGGAATTTTTTTTTATATTTTAGATGCAATCCGATAAATGTTTTTATAAATGAATCACATTTACAATGTGATAATATGAGCAATTGAATCAATTTTTCGTATACCATATGTGGTGTAACTTCCATATATTGTACAATAATAATAATTTTATTAATAAAATAACCAATGTATTATATATTTTATGATTTTATATCTTATCGGTTAATTATTTTTTAATCACAGTCAGTGTCACTGCTGATATTTTTACGTATATGTCTTTTATTATAATAGATAAGAATTTAATATTTTAACGATCGCACCCACAAACTGATGACTTATATACAGATGTCCTTGAATTTTTTTTTTTTCTTTATTATATTATACGTTTTCCATGGCTTTATTATTATTACATTATTTATGCCATAGACTAAAAATTCGATTTAAGTTTATGGTAAAATATTGAAATATGTTTTCATAAAATTAAATAAATAATGTGTTAATATTATTGATATTTCGTGAGATAAATTGTTGATCAATTTATAACTGCAGACACGTTTATACAATTTCTGGGACAACGAATATCCGCACAGCATTATGTTTGAGAATATTTTGTATATATTAATTGAAAATAGGATTATATTGATACAGCCAAATTTCTAAATCGTTCATAGAAAATAATATTCATATTTAATTTAAAACCAGTTACTGATAACCTGGACAATTTAACTATTTCTCATTAAGTATTTGTTCAAATTTCAAAAGCACTATTTATACATTAAATTCATGACGAAATAATAGCTAAATTCTATATAATAAAATTCTGGAATCAAATATCTTGTGAGGAGGGTATCAAATTTTTTCTATATATACAAGAAGATTCAATCATTAATCTTTTTAAAATAAGATTTTGTTATAAATCTATAATAAATTTATTGATTTAAATACGATTATATTTAATTGGAATTTTAATCATCAATTAATTTATGTTTAAAGAAGGAAACCCAAAAATTATTTGTAGTTCTAAAAATATTATAATAATTTATTTATAATATAAAATATATATAATTGTGATGATGCAATAAAAATTGTATGTTAATCATCAATATTTGTTGACATAATTTAATTTTAACATATAAATTATGTACAACTTATTTGATTTATTTATCTCCAAATAAATATATAAATATATTCCTTCTTATTTTATACCTAATTGTTGGAATTTTAATGACTATTATACGATGTCACGTCAAGAGCATGACGTCAAATTATTGTAATCGTGTGAATGATTTACATTTAAAATTATATAGTTAAAAATATGCAGCACCTACTAATCATTTTCTCTTGTAATTATTATTATTATTATTACTTACATATTTCTTTGTTTGATTTCTTTGAATTTATGATTACAGAAATATGAAAATGTTATCGGAATTTTTTTTTTATAATAAATAAACGAAATAAAAAAAAGGGAAATTTTTAATTTTATTATTTAACCACAATATGATGTGACGTATGCGATAATTTCTTCTAATAAATTTAAATTAAATTCAATAAGATTTCGTACAAAGATTAAAACGTAAACTTAAAAAACCGGTCGGTATCCGGTATACGTACAGAAAAAAATCAAACCATCGAGATTTTTGTGAACCTGTGTTAAGAACTATATTATCCATGTAGTATACCAATGACATCGTCATTTGCAGAACTACTACTACCATTGATTATTGCATACGTGTTTATTATGCAATTATACTTTGTAAGAGTGAAAAAATATTTTCAAATTAAAATATCACCAAATTTTTCTGGGGTAGCCAAATTAAAAGTAGACTACATTAAGGAAAAAAAATTTTAATGTTCACTTAATAAATTTTCCAGAAAATCGACTCTTAATACAACCGGCTATAATTTTAACGACTTATAATTAATTTCCAATCTTTCCATTATATAGCAGAGTTTTTTTTTCGATTGATACGTTCAAAAAATCTGACCAATATTTCGTTTGATGCATCAGTGAAATTCAATCAACTTTATACAGAATATTACAAATTTCTTTAAATTTTCGCAGCCAACGAATTGGAAAATCGGTCATATCTTTTGCGCGTGTATGAATCGATTTTAAAAATCTTTGCTATGCCCAGAATGAAAATTGATTATAATTTTGCAAATTTTTTAACATGCACATGGACACAACATCATCATCTATAATCATATATTATAAGTTTTTTAAGGTGTTATAAGTGTTACGTAAAGTTGTAATAAAATTTTGTTAAAAATACCGGTGAATATTGGGAAATCGGAATAACAACATCTGTATCGGGTGGTATTTTGGTGTACATAAATAACGAAATGTAATATGAAAACAGTTTGTTAAGAGGTCGGTTCACACTATACATATATAAATCAATCAGCAGCCAAATATAGATACGGAAGATAGATCCATATATTTTAAAGACGCTTATTCCGGTTATTTAATGGACTGAGGGTTTAAGTAAATAAATGATAAACACACTGAAAACACATGAATTTAAAATAGAAACGATCACAAAATGCATACAATAATTAAGAAATAATTTATGGATTCTTCTATAAATACGAAATTTAATTTATATGAAAATTTATTTATAGCAAAATATTTACTTACATTATTTTTTGATGTACTTTTATTGCAATTATTGTTATTATTATTATTGTTATTATTATTATTATTATTATTATTATTATTATTATTAATTATATTACTATTTCTATTGATATCACTACTATTATCATTATTATCATTATTATTATTATCAGTATTATTATTATTATTATTATTATTATTATTATTATTATTATTGTCAAATATAATCATTTTCCATAATTGTTTTAATCCAATGTTATCTGTACAAGATAATTTTAATCTTTCATTTGTCCAAGCCATTGGATAATCGATAATTGTTGAAGTCATATTATTTCAAAATAAATATAAAACATTAAATTATTATTCATAGGTGAAATGAATAAATTTAAATTGTTTGTTGTATACAATATATTAAAATAATAACAAAATATTATTCACAATTCTCAAAAAAAACCTATATAACTACAATATTTTCCTGTAAATGTAATGATACTCTTGGGAAATTTAATTATAATTGCATTTAAAAAAACTTTATTTTACACTATCAACTATTTTTTTTTTTAAACAAAGAGAAACGTCGTTGCGTTGCTGCGTTGTTGCACTTCCACTTATTTTTATTATTTATTTATATTAATTTAGTAGGTCATACGGTCTATACGTTTACACTCTACATAAATATAAACAACACACCCCATTCACTTATACAATTTTTATTTTAAAATTAAACTATTCTATATGAAAATTAAGTAATTTGATAGCTATATATTTTTAGATTATCTATACTATAATTAGCCAAAAATTTTTTAGTATAATAGTTTTTTTAATTCAATAATTACTATAATAAGAAACAAAAATTGTTTGATCTGATGAAAAATATCAAACAATTAAATTGTTATATTTAAACTTCATCAAACTCGCACACACAACACACGATTTCAACAAAGTACAATTTATTACTGAATTGACTCTACTCAATTCTATTTCATTATACTACACACCACACCACACTTAATAGCATTTCAGTTTTTTTTTTTAAATTGAATGAAATTACAAATATTTCTCTAATAAAAAGTTAAAAAATAAAATTGCGGTTTTATATTTCTCTTCCAGTTTTGTTTTTATACAATAATAATATTAAATATAAAGTCAGATAATATTTTTAACTGGTTCTCTACTACGATTTCATGTAGTCAGTCGTTAACTAAATCGCGTATATATACATATTAATATTTGTTCATATACATACGACGCCGTACACATATAGTAATGGCAAATAAAATATAATCACTAAATTTTTGAATCACTAATTTATTTATGGCAAAAAAATAAATAAATTATTATTTAGACACAGCACCACTAAAAAAAAAAGCTTTTACACAACATTATCGTATCGCGCGTGTGTTTGTTCTCGCAAAGCTTTCATAAGGAGGGATCGTGTTAATAAAGTATATATATTGATTGATCTGGACAATTTCAAATAGTCAACGATATACTAAAAAAAAATCAACCACTTATAAGCTGCTAACTCTTTTCTGCTGATTACATACAACTCAGCAATACCATTCTAACGTGTTTTTACAGCAAAATTATTTTTTCAATTTCTGCAGAAAATTTAATCTACAACAGAAATTATAGTGTGCCATATAATTCATAATATTATATATACGCGGTTGAAATCAATATCTATATTTATTGAATCTTATCGAATGTAATGCTAAGCAATATTATCTAATTTTTTTTTGTGTTGATTTTGTCCTATAGATTTTCTCATTTACATCAAAATCACTACACTGCAATGTGTTATTTTCCATAGTCACATCAATAATAATCCATAAATGTCAAACAAAAATACGTGCATTCAATTTGTCCGAAAAGTTTCCTTGTAAAATGATAAATTAAATATTTTTCCTACTACAATATTTTTTTTGATTATCAACTATTTATGGCACTTACTCTTGCAGTCGCTTGAGTCAATAACTGCGCTCTTGCATAAACTTAATTTTTCTAAAGTTAATAAAAATTATATTATTGTTAGGCAAATCATTTTCTGATGAAATAGTAGAATTTCATAGTAGTCACTGGTATTCGAGGTGTGGCTATAAAATAACGAGATTAATCCTTCTACAGCAGAACTATACGCATTCACCAATGTGACCACAGCTGGGTAGCGTGAAAGCGTGTGGTAATATTATTTTAAATGAACAGATATTAACAAAATCAACCTAAGCAATTGAATATGATTTTATTTTATTGTTCCATCACTGTATCAAATTGTAGTATCATTTATCTATTCTATATTTATATTTATTTGAGTATTTATTCATTAGTGTGTGTGTGAGTGAATATGGATAATATATATATTTATAAATTTATGTACTGGCATTTATTGTTGTTTTTTTTTTTTTTAAACTATGTACTAAATCAATATGTATTTTTAATACATGTTTATATGTTATTTTGAATTTAAGTTTAATAATACAACGCATAATACTAAAAGAATTAAAACGACGCCGTGTGCGCGACGATGCGTGAGTAAATATCATATATTTTATAAACAGAAAATCGTACTGAATGCGATAGAAATTTAATAGTTTTTAATTAAAGTTGTACATGAAAAATTGTGTAAAACAATTAGTGACCGCCGCATCACTTGCTGGAATTCTTTGATATATTTTGTCAAATTGTCACACAGCGGTGTTCAGTTGATAGTCTGCATTTATATGCATCCACCATTGATTTTATGCTTTGTATATGTGCAATTATTGTATAATATAACGAATCTGCGATATGCTATTGAACAATCTTACTGCGTGTGTATAAATAGACTCATAAACCAAATATGTTTTGCAAATATTTAGCAGAAACGATTAACGATTTATTTATAGAGTAAAATAAATATGTATATGATGACCTGAACCTTTCTTTCAATTTCAATTTGTAACACACTATTTTTATATATATTGTACATAATTTCATATCATTTTATAATACGTTATCATTATAGCCTTCTTATATTATAATTAACACTTACATTAGTATACTCTATAAATAAATTTTGTTTTAAAAATTTAATATCTGTTGATAAAAAAAATGTATATTTAACATTTGATACGACACTAGTATAGCACTAATATTTTCATTGGGTTTTATTAGAGAGACTTTTCCATACTGTGTGACCGGTAGATGTTCCGTTTTTGGTAGTGTTTTTAATGTGGTTTTTTGATGGTTAAACTGATTTTTCGTTCGAAATAATATGTTTGAAATTCACATCGACTATCTGCATAGCATACGGTTTATCATTGACATCAATCATCACCTCATATAGTATATTGAATCGCTTTACTAAACCACTCATTCTGCATATTATTTTGTATACGATGGAGCGCTTTGATCACCCTTATCATTCCTTATTAGTAATCGACGCGAGGTTCTGCTATATACAGTTTTTTTTTTCCTTTAAAATCAAAGTAGAACAATCTGAAGCAAAAAATAACTTTATCGCATTCCATTTTTCACAGAATAAAAAAAAAATGTATACGCAACCGACGATTACGTTTGCTGACTGAATTTTATTTACCTATATTGAGTAATGTGTAACCTATTAAAAATGAAAATGGGGGTAAAACAATTCATGTCAGCGTTTCCCAAGTAGAGGTTTAAACCGCTCTTGCAACTTATGGCCGAACTTTACTCGTACATCCTCATGCCGTCCTATATAATCTAATCTATAGCTTCAATATTTTCTAGTGGAATGCCTGATAAAAAATAATAATCAAACTATTACATTAAATAAGTGAAAAGAAAAACAGCTTCTTCAAGACCCCCCGCTGCGTTAACACAAAAATTGTTCCATATGGTAAAAATTCCTTTTACACATTTACGAAACAATATTATTAATAATAACTAATTTATTATTACTTTTATTTGCCACAATC
Source organism: Bibio marci (assembly GCA_910594885.2). Lineage (NCBI taxonomy): Eukaryota > Metazoa > Arthropoda > Insecta > Diptera > Bibionidae > Bibio > Bibio marci. Next base: position 41,465,249 of record OU343117.1, read on the forward strand.
GAGTATATTATAAATTTCATTAGTCATATTTTAATAATTGTATGTGCGAGTGAATATTCATATTGGAATATAAATATGATTTAAAAATAATGAAACATTTAATAATATTACGTATTTTTTATTTTTTTTTTGATTAATAAGAAAATGTTAATGAATTCAACGAAACATTGTATAAATTCTATCTAAAAAAAAATTACTATTACTATTTACAGTAGACGTGTATAATAATAATAATAATAATAATAATAATAATAATAATAATAATAATAATAATAATAAACATAAAATATATTTGGAAAAAAATGATTGTATGTTAATTAATATCGAATAACTATTAAAATTAAGCATAAATGTATTTAGAGTTGAAATGAAGCTACAGATGCGTAACTACACCTCACCAAATTATAATAATTATAGATAAAGCGAATATATACCATATATGAAAATAATTACATACCAATTTATTGATAATTACTGTTTTGAAATCTTTTATTCTGATTGTCCATTTAAAAAAGGACTAATTTTTATAGCTATCCTGAATCCTTGATCAACAACTATATATTGTATATACATTTTTGTGGCACGCGATTGTTTACAACAGTTTTTTAAATAAAAAAATATAGTTAATCCTTTAAGCAAAAAAATGGAAAAAAAGACGTAAAGTATAATTGTTGACATCCACAAGAGTAACGCATTCAGAATGGTCGTGTCCAAGCAGTTAACAACATTTTTATAATGTTTATAAATATATGAATAATGTCGTTGATATTATAATTAAATTATGCAATGTGTGTGAGTATGTGCACTGACTGTTTTAATTATATGTTACATAGAATTATTTATTGTATGGCATATCTCGTAATATTATAATGAGAATCATCAATCAGTTCGATTAACTAATAAAATGGAGAAGAAGTTAATAGTTAATATAAGAAAAATACCATAATATAATATATTTTGGGATCAGTAACTATTTATTCAACGCACACAAATAATATAAATTGTGTTGTTAACGCCCACTAATAATTATTTATTTCCAATTACATTTGTTATGTTAGGTGTTTTTCATTAATTTCAGTCGTTCACACACGCATTAATATTATAGATTTTAGATTTGTATAATGTATAATTGTACACATTTCATTAATATCCCCTTTCATAGCGAACCAAATTTATGGTACCTAATTCTGTACATCCTTGCATCCCATCAACGCATATCCAATTTTGTATATAATCGATCTTACAAAATTCAGGACGCCCCTTATATATATGTTCATATGTAGATTGTTCCAATTTGAACCTTTGTTGATACTTTAATGTGTATTACAATAACTGCGAATTTATATCGTTATCGCAAAAGGATATATAAAAATATATTTAGAAATAAATATAATAATAAACATAAAATTATGTAATTAAAAAAATGTATACTTTTGTATGATGACAACGCGTGCACTGTTGGATGATCTCTAATCTTTATAGATATAGCATTTGTTTCGATCTGTACAACACGATTTTAAAGTGCAGTCACAATTTGATTAATGCCAATATATGATGGATTGGTTTGTAAGACAAATATAGTATATTAATTCTTTATAAAGAATTTTTATCTCACACCCACCACCACCACCACCACATGGATTATTGTAAATTTTGGTTGGGAATCAATTCAAACACCTAATCTATACCATATATTTTTTATTGTAATTAAATTTGAATATTATATACGAATGGAAATATGACACTTAACTTTATTTATAAACATAGAATTGATAATTCATTTTATTTATATGCTTGTGCGATGATTAATTTTATAATGTGAATGATATCACTTATATCTTTCGACAGCATCAGTCAGTTATTAAAATTCAAATATTTTAATTTTATTTCATGATTCACATAAATAAATAGATTTTTTTTCTTTTACAATTATCTCTTGTAATATTTTACAGTATTATTAAATAATTTATAAACGACTAAAAATACACAATTGTCTTATATTCATATTTAAAGAATGTAACGAAATGTGTCCACTTCCGCATTAGTACACTGCATTTTCGTTCGCAAAAAAATTTTGCATTACAATTTTTTTCGATTTCTTATCAGTGACACACATATGTCAGAGACCACATATATTGTAACGAAATACCATATAGCGAATCGAATGCGATCGCCTTCGGTGTTATAAAGGATCAAGTCCTTTCCAGGACTTTATTGGTATAGAATTTAGTCTCTATATATAGTACAGTTGAATTTATGTTATAAATATAATGATCCGTCGATACATGTATAAACTGTTAAGTAGCCATTGGCACACCACTATAGTTGGACATCGTTTATTTTATAAATTATAATATAATATATACAAACAAATAATTACGAGTATTAATACGCAATGTAATAACAGCAGAATGTTGAAAAAGAAAACCAGAAAAAAATTAACGAAAAGAAATGTATTGAAACCGATTTCATATTTAACACAAAGTATTTCAATGACCTGGAACTGGTGTGTGACTGACTGCAGCGTATGACTAAATGAGGAAAAAAAAAATAATGTAAATGACGTCAAAGCAACATCGCGCAGACATTTGATAATTTTAATTTTTCATATCAACATATTATTTATTATATATTTATTTAAATTTTTTTATGTATACAAATACCAACACGCATCAAATTACGCGAATATATTTTTATATAATTTTTTCATTGTAAACTATATATTTTATCAACACAGTGACGAGATTTTTCTTTATATCCGCACATATCAACTCACTAACAACCTCCAATTTTGTTCCACTTACATATTTATATGTTTTTATCCTATATTTTTCCATATTTAATATATCTACTCGGCGTGGACACAGAGTGGTGGCGACGCCGCCTTATTGTCTTATTTACTTGGTGGTGTTGTGTAAGCTTAAAAATTATCCATATATAATTTTTGTGTGTCCCCTTACATAATAATTTATGCCGTACCATCATTCTGGATCTCTATACGTGAACGTCTTATTACAAAACGTTATGCGAGATTAAAAATGTTGGTTTGAGGATCACAGACAGTGTAAGACTGCACATTATTTTTGTCATATTTTCTCAATAATTTCATTTGCTGATAATGTAGGCAGTTATATATTTATTCCAGTTATAGGATACTCGCTATTTGACTTATTAAATGATGTCTTCGATTTTTTTATTGCGGCATTATTAATAAAATGTTGGTTGTTTTTTGATATATGTTCCTTTATATTTGCTTATTTGAAACAGCCACTATATATTCGCTTGATTTAACAGCCCGCAACTACTTTCAAATTAAACATAAAAAGATAGTGTTATTTTGTTATTTTTTCAACCATGCAAACGGTTTCGACTATACTATTTAGGTGTCTTTGAGGGACAGTTCGGTGATATTAACTAGAACAGGTCTTCGATTAAATCGTTGTATAATTAATATAATAATAATATTAATTGTATATATTAAACGTAAAGGAAGAAAAAATTGAAATTAATTTGTTTCCAATTCATGTTAATATACAGATTTGCAGTCTTAAAAATTCTATTTCACATCACACTGTGTTGTTTTTTAAAGGTCCTCGATTCATGGATGTGATTTATAAATAATCATCATAATATATTACTAATTAATTAGACATATATAAATATAAGATTTTATAACTAAATAGATGTTTTTTTCTTTATATTTAATGACAGTTTAATTTAAAGTTTGACCTTTATTTACAAAGTAATAATGTGTTTGTGGTATATATTGAAAATATTAAAATCATTAAAATTTGAGGATTTCTTCTATAATTTGACATTTGAAATATATAATTTATTTTATATTATATGTTTTTTTTTTCTCTCGAAATTAAACCGGAACATAATTTATAAACAGTAACAGATTACTTCTTTTATAATATTTTAAAAGATTATAATTAAATTTCTAGTTTTTGAACGTCATTGTACGAACGACGTGTCTTACAGTTTCTTTGCATATGTGCGCATATAATAAATATTTTATATAAGCCAACTCAAAACGTCAGCATATAATTATCATCGTATAAGTTTACGAATATGTATATACAATTCTATAAAAATTATATATTGGCATTGGGTGTCCCAGAAAAAACAATGCAATAATTAAGATGATGCTGGGCCACGACGACGACCACATTTATACATTTGCTTTGCATTGGTAGCTTAAGATAACAAAAATTTTTATTATATCTATTGCTGTCTTAAAAAATGTCGTCTATCATCACGACCGTGTAATTAACTTTTATCTTTATATTGTTTTTTTTTTAAAAGACACACTGTAAATATATATATATATGAATGAATTGAAGACTGTAACTTGTACCATATTGTTAAATTTATTTATATTTAAATATTATACTCGTAATAATATTATAGAAAAAAAAAAAAACATGTAATTTATGTTAAACTCGTTTTATTGTACAATATTTTCTTACAAATAATATTTTTTTCAATGTTATTACTTTAGTTTTTAGTTATACTTTATCTAAAATAAAAACACAATGCAGATACAACGAGTTGCCTATATAAAAGTCTATGACGTACACGATTGTGTACCCATTTTTTTTTTCTTTTCTTAAACTGTAACAATATATATGCAACAACATTAACGACAAGGAAGTGAAATTATTATTTCATATATTATTTATATATAAAGATATAGATTTATTTCTTTTTGAAATGCTCGCGGTGCGTACTTTTATGTTAAACAATATCGCCCAGCTTAACCCAAAAAAAATCACACACCGGTGTATTAGTATATTTTGTGAAACAAGATAATAATAAAAAATTATTTTTCAAAAATGAATATAAAAAAATTAAATTATAACAACGCGACAAGAATATGCGTTCGGTACGATATTGTTTATTAATTTACTATTGTATTTATTAATATTAGGTGTATATGCGTATGAAATGTAGATTTTACATATGATTTGTGTGAATAATAATAATAAATGGATCGTTTTTGGAAAGGTTAACATACCAGTTGTGGCTTATATACTTTATGGATCATTATTGATAAACTAAGTGATTCATCACAACACATCGTTAGTGTTTTTTTCATTTAAAGAAGGCGGCTACAGAAGTAATCAATCATTTGCGGTATAGAAAATTATATAGTGAACACGTCACACAAAATTCCAAAAATTTGTGCACGTTGATTTTGGATTACTTTCTAAAGTGGTGATTCTTTGTTCAGTAACAAATAACGTATAGAAAACTATCGATAAAATATGAAGATGTATAAAATTACAAGCTTTACACAAACAGAAAGATGATAAATTGATATATATATAATAATCCTATTTAATCCTCCTTCCACATTTCCATATACACTGTACTACATTTGCGTAAAGGATATCCGAATCAACGCCACTTTCGCTTTCGTTAATCTGAACTGAAATTTTGATTAGCTTATACGTTTAGAAGCTAAAGTTCGGACCAATTCACATGCACACACACTTAGCACACTAAGAACTTATAAAAAGTGCTTTTACTAAATTAATTTTAATAAATGCAATCAAATATTCGCTCCCCGGATTTTATTAATTTTAACTACAGTGCATTAATTTTCTCGTTGACCCATAACTTTCGCCTAATTATCCACGCACTTGTTCTATTTAATTTTATATTATTCGATATATTTTAATTTCTTAATTGTCTATATACAATTATTTATTTAGTGTTTACGTGCATATATTAATTTTTTAAGTATATATAACGATAACAATTATATCGCAAATAGTATATAAATGTCCGGATTTTGGTTGTATATAATTATATGGTGGTCATGATTGAATCAATTTTCTTTTTACATTATAAAATAATAATACGCGTTTAGGCTGGCTGAATAGTTCTCCGCCATAGATGCGGATACATTATAAACTAATGAACAGTCAAGCCAATGGATTGTAGCTGTTTGGAAATGCATATCCATGGGCAGAAAAAGTTCTCGCGGCAACAATTTCATTCTTTTGTTTTTAATTTACAAAGGTATTTTATTGATCGATTATCTGGCGGAGAGTAAAACAATTAACGCTCTAAAATTGATTGTAATCTTTTTCAATCAGTTGCAGAATGCAAAAATCGTGAAAAAAGATCTGTTTTAAAGAAGACATAAAAAAATCATCAGTTTTTATCAAAACGTTCGAAAATTTTTTGACGATGTTAACGAATTAAACTATATGAATAGCTCGAATATCAAGCGTATTCATCGTATTACCTCGTTGACCCTGTTTCCATACCTAAAATAATTTTCGGCTGGAGAATTACAAAGTCTTTGATATATATTTCGCAGAACTGCCGACAGAATCACACGTTGGAATAAAATTATTTTTCATTGTTTGACCGATAGGATTTTTCAAACACCTCCTCTATTTCTACTATAATAAAATATATCATAATATAATACATGATACCTTTGTTGTAGTTTATAGCATGCCTCTACCTGTAATTAGCATATAATTATAGTGTAATATAATTTGCTTATTATTACAATTTATATATATTTATTATATCGAAAAAGAAAATATATATCTCACACACTATTTATACTATAATTTATCATAAATAAATATGTAATTAATAGTTATATACAATTTTTTGTTGTCACACCACTCAAACTGAACCATTGAACTTACCATAAATAAATATATCAGCAAGTCTCTTTAGTCATATATAGATTTACAATAGAATAAATGAATAATCAGTTTATAATTTAGTTGTTTCTGTGCAAACATGAACAAAAAAAGAATGGATAAATTAAAACAATCACAAATTCAGACAATTTCCAATAATAAATTTATAAAAAATGAGCAAACAAAAATTATACAAGTTAAAAGTCAAATAAAAGAAATTAATAAAAATAATGATGATAATAAATCATCTTTTAAACAATGGTTTATAAAATCATTTGAAGAATTTTGTTCATCGACAGCATTACATGGTTATAATTATATTATACGAGAAGATTCAGCCGCATGGGAAAGGTATATATTGTAGATATATTTCAAATTGATAATTTAACACAACACATAGAAACATATGAACCTAACAAAAAATGGTGATTACAAGTAATACTATCGATTATCACAACAAATTTCCACTCCAAATTGTTAATTTTTGGTGAAAATCAGTGAATTTGGTCGTACAAATCTTTTTGATATACTTACAACTATACGCCGATTTATACTATATATTTATATATAAGTGCTACAACTCTCTAGCAATACGATGCGTGTTACGTATTTGAAATATAATTTTAGAGATTTTGAACTGAGCACTGCATTAGAAAATCTTTACTAATATTTACTAATATAAAAATATATTCGATTACATCGATTTAAATTGGATTCGTGAATAAGTACGAAGATCAACACAATCCGATGACCATCTTCATCGGAAATTTACCCATTTTTAAAAAATTCTTATTAATATAATTAATATAAATACCTAGAAATGGTTTTTCCAAAACCAAACCATACTCACTAAAATTTTCACTTCTTCCATATAAAATCAAAAATCTCATATAGTATATTACCTTGTTCAATGTGATAAGTTCTAACGATTTGTGGAATTGGAATTCAACACAGTAACACTACAAAAAAATACGCACATAGAGTACAACCAAATTTAAATTTCCAAAAACATTTGGTATTAATATTAATCAGCATAGCATTCCTTTTTTTTTATATTACCTATAAATATATATAGAATATTATGGATAATACTTATTGCAATTGCTACAGGATTATTTTTTTTACTATTATTGTTCGGTTGGGTTTGGAATATTGATACACAAACTGTAACTGTAAGTCATCCACTATCATATTATATATGTAATAAGCGCGTGCATAATATAAAAATTAAAATTTATTTAATAAATTTAAGGTTATTGAAAGTACACATTATGCATCATGGAATATGCCATTTCCGGCTGTTACAATATGTAATATTAATAAAATTTCAAGTGCATCAGCACAACAAATGGCTGAACTAATGAAACGTCCAGTAAATGTTACCGCAAATGATCTATCACAAATGTTTCGTTATATGTTACATTTTGAAGGGCTTGGTAATGGTACGACAGCGGATTATGAAAAAATACATGAAATTTTAGAAATGAATAATGCAACAATACCCGAAGTGCTTAAAAAAATTGCACCATCTTGTAACGATATGATAAAACGTTGTATGTGGAAAGGTACACAAACCCGTTGTGATACATTATTTCAAACAATTTTTTCAACAAAAGGTTTATGTTGTTCATTCAATTATTATGCATTAGATGCGGATAAATTTCCATCGTAATTTATATATATTAATTTCATATATCGCCATCGCACGATGCAGGGCATTAATAATAAATTTAACTTTTTTATTTTTATACACATTAAATAGAAAAATGTACAAAAATGTACCGAAAACTCCTCGAAAAGTAACAGCTTGTGGATTTCACACTGGCCTAAGTGTACTGATAAAACCACATATATCAGATTATCATACATCATTTTTAAATAGTTATGGATTTCGGGTAATCGCATATATTATACTTCGTTTTTATTGATTTATTAATGGGGATGGGTGGTCGAAGAGGATGGTTATAATTGTTTTGGCTATTTTTCTAAATATCCATATAGGTTTACATTCATAATGCTTATGATTATCCCGATGAAAATGCCGAAACAAAAATTGTATCATCAAAATTAGAGAGTTTTTTAAGTGTAAGTCCAGAATCAACGTATTGCACATCGGCCGTTAGACGTTTGCCACCATTGAAACGTTTTTGTTATTTTGAAGACGAAATTAAATTGGCTGCCATGCAAAAATATAGTTTTGTAAATTGTATGATTGAATGTCGTACAAAAGTTATTTATAAATTATGTGGTTGTGTTCCATATCATTTACCAACTAATGGTTAGACAAATATTTTTTTCTTAAATTTGTATGTATTTGTGTGTGTTTTGTATAATTTTATAAAATTTTGATTTATACGTGGGTGTCCATATACTGGCGACTGTATATACTTCAATTGTGCGGTTCTTTATTTCTATGCATTTATAATTTCATTTAAAATATGTTGAGAATTGATAAAATGAAGAAATTCTAAGAATTTGCGGTGAGGCAATCTAGATGCCTATAAAATATATCGGTTTTCTTGAACTATGTAATGTATACACTACCTAGGAACTAGTTTATAAAAATATAATCTCACCCATGCTATGATTATGACATTAAACAGACTAAAATTTTTTCCTGTCCGGCTTCTTTCTGGCTGCATATACCATCAGAGTAACTATATGTTATATAGCACGATTATATCTCAATGGACATCTGCGTAAATTGATGTTATTTTGTGTGATCGTTTATATAAAAATATAATATAACAATTATTTAAACAAATGAAACATCAAAACACTACAACACCTCTATAGGTTCTTTACCGGTTTGCAGTATGGCCAAATTACCGTGTGTTAAAGAAAATACATATTTATATAATGGTGCTTTGCCTGGTCAACGTTTTAATGAAAATTTAGTTAATACAGATACTATTTATAGAAATTGTGATTGTTTACCGGATTGTCAATTAATACAATATCCATCCGAGATAACATCGGGTAATTTGAATAGAGATAAATCATTTAATTCAATTAGTTTTTTGTAAGTGTATACGCGCAATTGAATTATTCGATATTGACGGAAATTAATTTAATTAAATATTTTACATAAACATTTACAGTAAAGACATCAATTTATTGGACGAAACATTAATGCATGTATTTTTTAGTGATTTAGTATCAACCCATTATCGTAAAGATTTATATCAGAATTCGTTGGATGTATTAGGTACCACATACAAACATAATAATAATATATTTGATTGAATTTATGATAATTTATAATTAATTTTCATTATTAATTAAATTTATATATTAATTCAGCTTCAATTGGCGGACTTTTAGGATTATTCCTTGGATTTAGTTTTGTTAATGGATTTGAATTAATATACTTTTTTACATTACGCACATTTTTTGATCGTTTCATTAAAAAAAATCATTAACTTTGTATTCACATTATAAAATTTTAGTAGATGCGAATTCCATATATAAATTTTCGAATTATTTTACTTGTTTTAAAGATATGCAAAGATTAATTTTGTATATATGTGACCGATTTTGACAGATTACTCAGTGCGATGCACTATAGGGTTTGGTCGAAGTATTTCTGAAATTGCATACTTAGTACATTTTCATAATGTTATGTACTTAGTACATTTTCATAATGTTATGTACTTAGTAAATTTTCATAATGTTATGTACTTAGTACATTTTCATAATGTTATGTACTTAGTACATTTTCATAACGTACTTGTGGTGTGGTAACTAAAACCAGCATATTTTGGATACAGTAGTATTATATCAAAAAGAGAATCTGAGTCTTCCGACAAAATCGATCCCATATACAAAATTTATCTGTTCATTGATTTCAATTGAGTTATAATAAAAATATGTAATCTTTTTATGACAATTCGAAATTCTATGGAATTCGCATCGGTTTTTTTATTCTCGTGTGCAAATTATTTTTAGTTGTTGTTTGTGTGTGTTAATTTAATATTAATTATTTAATTATAATAAATAATAAAGTTTTTGGGTTAAAATTAATTTTAATTTCTAGTAAACATGAAATTTTTTTTTGCAATATATTTTAGTTTTAAACTTAATAAAAATTGTCAAATTTTCAATTTAAACACCTCTCGCAAACTCAAATACATTATAATATTCTATAACATTAATTCATCCAAATAAAATTATCTTCAATTTGATTGAATTTCTTTTTGTTAGTATAATTTTTTCTATTAATTTCGTTAACAATATTTCGTTGTTTTGTTTTAAAAATTGTAGTACAACTGCTAAAAAATCGTCCAGTTAAAAAATATATTATTTCTGTTACACTTATAATACTGGCGCCAAGTACTAAACTACATATTCCACCGAAAACACCTGGTTTTAAATTAAAATTATGTTTTAAAAAATGATTTAACATAACTTGATTAAATATGATGTTGTATCGACAAATATTTGATGCAATGATGCAGTATATTTTAATTAAAATTATTTATTTAACTTACTTAACAAATCATACCATGTATAAATTGGTGATTGACCATATTTAATATATTTTTTCTTACTAAAATATAAATGAATAATACTATCATTTATTGCATGTATTCCTTCTCTATAATTATTATAGAAATAAAAATCAAAACATTAAATATGCAAAACAAAAACAATAATAATGTACTAAAAATGCTAAGTTTTCAGAGTTCGGTACGGCCATACTACAGACTATCTAAACTCTTATTGAACAGACCATTTCTGATTGGTCAATTAATATTAAGTACGGCTCATAGTATAATATACCAAAGTCTAAAAACTTAACATATCACTATATGTATTTCGTTACGTTAATCTTGATATTTCTCTTGTATTAAAATATGAACCAGAATAACGTATAGTATATTTATTAATTGTACAACGTGATAAACAATGTGGACATTTTTCGGTACCACCACCATACGTTGATGTTGATGATGATGATGATGATGATGATGATGATGATGATGTTGATGATGCTATAATTGAATCCATGGATAACCAATATCGTTTCCAATGTAACATACAATCTAAATCATTTAATAAGCAAATTTTATTATTTCCAACATTTGTAAATTGTGGTGGTTGGCAACCACAAGTTTCCAATAAACTATTTAATCGACAAAATAATAAACATTCGGCTAACGAATATAAACTAAAAATTTATCGATGCATGTTGAAAGAAAAATATAATTATTAACAATTGAAAACAATAAAAATACATTAATGGTCATTCAAACATTAACTAACTTTCTGAATATTGAATGCATTTCATTGCGAAAAACACAATGTCTTGCCGCCGGTAAATATTGCCTAAGCAATGGATCACCCTCAGCCAATATAGGTTCAATTGATAAAAATTTTTCTTCAGTAGGTAAAATAATACGTTCCAATACAGCACCACTAACATGATCAGGAAACATTTCTGGTTCATAAACTAAAATCGATGAACCAATATGTGAACGTATAGAAAATGCATAATCATCAATTAATGGATCCATTAGAATTTTTAAACCATATGTTGAACCATAACCAATTACAAATTTATTTTTAATTTTTGGTACATCAATATTTGTATTTAAATATTTTCTATAATAAATTAGAATTAAAATTATAATTTGATAGAATGCATACGCAGGCAGCGGTTCATATATTTAAATTAAAATTTACCTTAATTCACTTGCATTTGGACGTAAATAATTAAATGCACAACACATTCCCAAATAACTTTTTCTTTCGGTAAATATTGTTGTACAATTAATTATTTCACCATTCCAAATACAACGTTTAAGTGTTTCATTGCATCGAGGACTTAACTATATGAATACACATACAAATAAATATACATATATAAATTAGTTATTGAAATTATTTTGAATGCAATTTTTTAAAAAGTACCTGTAACAAAATATCATCTAATGGATATGGATCACCATAATATTTTATTAATATATCATGTATAATTTCAATATTATTATTAAGTACATTACTATTATCGTTAATACCATATTCTGATGCATACATTTGTCCAATGACTAATAAACTGTTAAAAACTTCTGACACAGTGAATCCAATACGTGTTTCATTTAATGATAATCTATACAAAACAAAAAAGACAAATTAAAAATCATCATTAATTAATAGTCCCATTTCATTCTGTGCATTCCGCAAGAACTACTTTGCTATGTTCCTCACACTTCACTTTGAAGCATGTCCGATCGATCCATTCACAATTCTTCTATTTTTTTAATTCTTTTCGGTTTGCATTTCATTCGAAAAGATTCTCATATCACTTATACCATATAAAATTAAATTGATTGATTGATTTGTGCAGAATTTAAAATAAAAATTAAAAAAAGGAAATACTTACAATTTTTCAGCCAAATTCATTAATGATTTTTTACTAATGCGATTATTATTACAAATCATAATGGCCGGAAATGGTACATCTAAAACATTAACACGTTTTGTAAATTCACTGGTAACCGTTGGTGCATCCATATAATTTAAATATGAATATGTTAATAATATTATAGTGATAATAAACATTAGAAAAACAATAATTGTCCAAAATATTTGTTTTGCATTGGAATTATTATTTTGTTGTTTCGATGCAATTGATCGTGTCCCATCAATCGTTGAATTATATAAATATTCATTGAGATAAGATTTGAAAAGAGTAATGTTATTTTTATTCATATTTTTTCCAAACATCAACGAATTTACGATACACTTTGAGTTTGCGTGCTAGATATTGACACTGACGATATAGATTTGATTATGAGGAGCTATACACTTTCATTGATACGTTTATTAGACGACTACATAAATACTTTCATTCTATTCATATAATCAAATATAAGAGTAGTATATAATTTGAAGTCAGTATAATAAATTACTGTTTTATTTTTATTATTTATTGATATTTAATTAATTATATACTATCAATTTTTGTTTATTATTAATTTGTTTGTCATAGAATAAATTACAGAATTAACATATAAATAATTCTATGAATATATATTTATTTATTTGTAATTCTAATTATTTAACTTTTACACGTACGTCTCTGTATGTACTTTTAGTATTTGAAGGTTTATTCAAATTATAACATATTATTAAATAATATTATCGTATTTCTGGCAACAACATTGCCAATGGGCGTTGTAGTAGTAGTAGTAATGTTATGCTAATCAATCATAAAGTACCGGGTTCAATTTCCTAAATTTACACGTGAAAATTGTTTGATATTTATTTTAATATTGCAATTTTTCAGCTGTATTAAAAATTGTTTGTTTATGGATTTTAAAAAAAGCTAATATCATTGAAAATACGTTGGTGTTGGACGCTACTCCAAGATTAACAGTGTCTGTGCACTGTACATAAATATTATTATGAACAAATCACTCTCATATAAAAATAATGGAATTAAGAAAACTTTGATCGTTCGATAATTGCAGACTAATTGATAAATTGTTTTTATATTTACTCTCATGTGAAGCAATTATTAACAACTTGATTGTATGCAATGAATGTTTGGTGGTTACCATTAACCATTTAGCTTCACTTGGAGTAACACGAATTCGTGATGATGTTGGTGATGAATGAAATTTAATTTTAACATAACATATATTTTCTATTAAATTGTATTGTAATAATTTTGACAAACAAAATATTGTAGACATTCGTTTCGTTGCATTTTTGTAACTTAAGTGATATTTCCTAATTCATTGAATGGCATTTTAAAATACTTTAATTAAATATTAACACTTAAAATATATTTTATTAATAAATTTGTATTCTCACATTTTAATTATTATTGCTATACTTGTGTTTGTATAGAATGTAGTATATCATTTTCTAATTTCTGTATCATTTTATCAGTCACAGTAAATGGTGGACCATGTCCTGGTATAATTATATCAGCAATTTTGGCAATTTTTAAACGATTTTCTCTTTGTGCTTTAGTACTTTCACTACCGGCACTTAACCATAAATTACTATCGTCAATATCTAATTCTTTTTCAAATAGATCACCACATATTGCAACAACCCCAGCTGATGTATAATTCAATAAATGTGCATTTCGTACAATAACGGAAATACATCCTAATGTATGGCCGGGTGTTGCCATAATATGTATATTATCATTAATTTTATTAATAGGATCTGTATCATAATCATAATCATAATATTGATTTTTATAACTGATATGTTTGCCAACATAATGTTTAACAGCATTTTTAAATAAATAATTACAACCAAAATGATCAGAATGTCCATGTGTACTGATAACATAATTTATATCATTTGGATGTACATTTATTGCGGCTAATTCTAATAATTGGAAATGTTTTAATAATATTTAGATTAATAGATTTTCAAATAAGTTTTGTGAAAATTATTGATATTTAATTAATATAAAACCTTTTAATATAATTTCCGAATCCCATGAAGTCATGGTATCTATAATAATTTTTGTATCACCATCACGTACTAATGTACACGTACAATTTGCATGTTGCACTATAATACCTCCATCTCCAGGATATCTATCTGAATATCCAATTGTAAGTACATCAATTTTTGGTGTAGTAGTAGTATTCATTCTATTATTACTTTATATATTCTTATTTTTTTGCGTTTTATTTATTTATTTTATTATTAACAATTTTAACATTCACTACACAATATTGTTTTTATTTTTGTGTTATATTTTATTTATTATTTTTATTTTTGCAAAAAAAAGGCATTCACATTTGACTTGACTGACGTTTCATTAATTTGATTTTTTTAACGACGAATCCGACGAATACGTGTTTCATATTATTTACGAGATTATTTATTTCAATTTATTTATTATTTTTACTTCAAATATATTAATATTTTATTTCATTTATTTTTTATTATTATAATTAATAAATAAATAAACAACAAAAAAAAAACAATAGGTTTCAAAATTCCACACTCTGTATGAATACGAATTGAATGCACTCTATTCTATCGTTTACAAAGTGCTACCAACATAACATATACAAGAAATGAAATATGAAAAACGAGCAAAAAAAAAAAAAAAAGACGATCAAAAACTCAAAATTGTCAATCGTCGATTTCGTCTTGTTCCGTCTCCATTCGCGCTGTACGCTGTCACAAGTCACAGAAAACAAAAATGTATCGCAATTTTTTATTTGATAAATGATTTGTTTTTCTCTTGGTTTTTAATAGAATATTTAATAATTTAATTAATATTATTAACAATTAAATATAAACTTATAAAAACATTAAAAACATTATTAATTGTGTTAATTTTAGTTGTGTGATTTTATTATATGTAAAGTGTTTGTGAGCAAAAGAAATTAACATTTTTTTTTTATTTGATAAAAATTTTAATCTCGGAAATGAAAAAAAATTTTATTTTATTTAATTATCGTATAAATTTTATTTTTTGTGTTAATTATATGTGCAGTGTCCATTGAACATAATAATTTATGTGATTTTATATACTTTAAACCGGGAGCAATTTCATAACTAAATAAATAAAAAATTAGTGTTAAAAAATATTAAGGAAAAAAATAAAAATAATATGACTGTGGCGGCTGCGGCGGACATTAATTTATAAAATAACAAAAATATTTTCATTTTTTTGTTTTAAATAAAATGCGATAAATTGTTTTCATGAATAGTGTTTATCGATAACGTCATCAAATATAATTTTTGTTTTTCTTCCATTAATTATTTCTATAAAATTATATTTATATTTTTTCCATTCCTATTTTGCAATTAATGCGTTTCGTACATTTCGTTATTCGCCATCACTTAAGTTATTACAAAAACAACAACAAATAATATCATCACCATCATCATCATCAATTTTTCGATTGTCGAAAACATAAAATTGATTGTGATACTGATATTACTGCTTTTGGAATAGTATGTTAAACTATTTTAAAGGTAATTAAATTAAAATATTAAATAATATAATAATTGAAAAAAAAAAAAAAAAAAAAAATCAAATCTTTTAAAGAAAAATATAAAAATTGTAAAATTTTGGAATAATATAAATTTAATGAAGGCCATCATCACAAACAATTGCGTTAATTTTCGCATTCACTGTTTTTTTTTTTTATTTTATTATTTTTTTTTTTTGTTTTTGTTTTGATTTTATTTGCCTCTCTTTTATTTTCTCTTTGGTTACGTAAAAAAAATAATACATGTATGTATGAGATTATGTGTGCAAATGTGCTGTGTGGATGTGTGTGTGTGTATAGCCTTCAAAATATATGTGTGAACAGTGAACGAATTTAAAAACTAAAAATCATCATTCAGATTTCAGTCGTCAGCTAATGGAATCAAACAAAATAAAATTGAATATTTTTGTATGAGGGTGATGTGGTCAATTTGCAGTTTGGATGTAAATATATACAAAATCTTGTGACAATAGTACCACAACTATAATCTATAGGGTCGTTGTGCTTGCTTGTACCTATGTTTAAATTCTTTATTATATCATTAATTGGTAAATTTGTATATTTGTATCGAACAATTCATACTAGAGATTTGTATACAGTATCTACACTACGAGTTTAATTGAATTATGTGCGTTAATTGCCCAGACACATACGTTAAATCAACGTCCCACAATAGTGCCACTCGTTTTTTTTTTTTAAAGGTATCTACCAAACATTACAGTCAATTTGGTAAATTAACCCTTGCGTTAGTACTTGTCAATCCAATAATTGTTCTGTATATATGTAAGATTAGACAAGGCGACAAATCGTATTTTGAATATTGAAGTAAATGAGATCAATAGGCAGAGTTTGGATGACAACCTATATACTGCAAATTCCTTTATCGTTTGTGCGGCTATAAAATACATTATTTAAATAAATTGTAAAATCTTATAGCTACTTTAAATAATCGTGTGTATAAAGAATTTAAGAATTAAGAAAAATTAGAAGTTTTTATTTGAAATTGTTGTTGTATTATAATTATTGACATTGCCAATTCGACAAATATTTGATACCGATAGAAGAATAGTGTACTATTATTTTATTTCTTTACTTAAAATGTATAATTACTTGAATTTAGTGAAAGAAAATGTCCATTTAGAAATAAAATTGTTAATGTAGTGAGCTACTACATTGTTCCATAACATAAACCCATTGCCTAAAATGAACATGGTTAATATTAAATTGTATATTTGAACCACAATGTGTTAAATTATTTATCAAAATTAAATAAATAAAAATATATTTGTTTTAATTCTTTCTTGGATTTAATTTTTTATATTTTTGTTAACTTATTTATTTACTGCGAAAATTATTTAGTTTGAAGGTTATGTGCTAAATGTAACTAAATTATATATGATAATAATATCGAATACACAGATGATAAACTAAAACAAAAGCTTTTGTACAAAGAATCAACAGGTTAAATAGCATAAAAAAAAATAAATAAATAAAAGTCAAATGTGCAAAAATTATCCTTTTATATTTTTGGTAGTTTTGTTTTTTTTTTTTTTTTCCAACTAACGAAGATGAAAACAATTTATTTCTTAATTAAAATAAAAATTTTCGATGATCTAATAATTCGTTGATAGTTTGTCAATATAATAATGTGAATTCTATTTGTATTTTTTTTATGTTTTCGTTTGGTTGTCTCTTAAAACCAATACATATAGAGAAAAGTAAATAATTCAACAGATATTTATTTCTTTACATCATATTTTACATTAAATTATTATTTGCTGAACTAGAAGAATATTAAATTGAATATGCAATTAATTTTTCATATATATATATAGTTAATTTATCTACTATATAACTATATATCGATACAGAACGATTTAAAATTGACCAGAGTACCGCCAACAAAGTGATGCTGATTCATAAAGCTATAAAGTCGGAATTCTTGTTAAAATTTAATTGTGTGTATCTATTGATATTTTCACGTTCAATAGTATTTTATGAGTTTTTATTATATCGACATAAACACTGTATATTAAATGTATATAACTGAAATACCTTAAATAGTGTATAGATAGTGAGAAAATAGAACTATTTATAAAAGTATGTTATCTTTGGAATTCACAAAAAAAAAAAAAGGATCAAGGACAATATGTATTCTTTACACTTTAATAAATACAAATAAATATTATTATACGGTGGACGACGATTGTTAACAAAAAAAGAATTTGAAGTGATTCATAATTGTATGATTAAATTGTAATTTATGAAATGTATACATAAAATATATATATTTTATTGTATCGTATTGTGCACAAAGTCTTTCTTAACTTCTTTTTAACGTAAATAATTATAATACATTTTTCTACTTAAATATTGTATTATAATATTATAAAATATATATGTTACACTTCATTTAGCAGCTGTTCGTCTTTATACTTTATTTATATTGTGTTTATTTTTTATATTAAGTACTTTATGAATATTTTACACTATAAAACTATATCTACGAACTAAAAAATCAATGTATAGATATAGAGATAATAAAAAGTAAAAGAAATTAGATAATGTACAAAAAAAAATATACAAGTACAAGGTCAATAATTGCAGCAAAACTCAATTTAAAAATATTATTGATATTAATGATTGCGCTGCTATTAATCTAATAATTATTATATATTTAAATATGAAACTACTAGTGCATATTACGAAACCGAGTTCGTAAAATATTTATCAAAACTGTTGTCGATTACATCTTTAATATATATATATAGTTAACGCATTACATTCCACCAAATGCCACATTCCTTGCTTGGATTAGGTATATACAATTTAACAATTACAATTTAAGTGTTTGATGAAAATGGCTAAATAGCCAATATTATCAGAATTTAAAAGAAAGATTCAAATTTCGCGAGATTTCTAGTCACAAATAAAATTTTATCAAACAATATGTAAAATTTTATTATTCGCCAAACAGTCAAATTAAATATTCCTCCTATTAAATATTCCATTAAAAATATCAATTTAAAATAATAGGAATGATGACCAATATTTTAAATAAAATACGAACAATAATTTGAATTGACCTTTCGCATCACACACACACACACACACACACACACACACACACGTACGCACGTGCGTTACAAATAATTAAATAATCCATTCGATTGATGATAATTAATAATAAAAACCACAAACGGATAAACTTTTGGTTTAGCGAAATAAATTCTATAAAATTAATTAAATTTTTAAGACATATATAATTTTTGTGGTTATTTTTTCATATTGATTATTATTTCTAAATTAATTTTTTTGTTATTATTATTATTATTTGTGATAGTCGTTCACCTCTTATCGGTGAATATTTCTATTTTTAGGAAAAAATTGATAATCTTTTCTCTCACCGCAACAACACCCAAGCACACCATCGTTTTTTTTTTTTTTTTTTGACGCGCTTTGTTTATTATCACAAAATAATGAAATTTAAAATTTTTTTTCGTTTGTTATCTAAACGTTTTTTTTTTTTTTTTTCCTACTATTTTTTAATTTTTTTCTGTAAATTATTGTTTTCGTGTAAACGGATAAAATTTACGGTCATCGTCACAGTTGGCATAAGATTTTGGTAATCTATGCGCGGTAATACGTTAAATGGCTGCTCTATGCTGTAATCAATGCACCAATAAATATATGTTAAATTCAGCTAATGTCTTCGATGTCAAATTCAACGGGTTATTACTTTCAACATTACATTGAGTGTTTGTTGTAATTCATTAAACTATCTCAATTCTCTATAATTGTATAAGTATCGAAAATGGTTAATTTATTTAAACGAATATGTTTTATGTACAAAAAAGAAGAAGGTTTTATGGGTTAATGGCTCATAGAAAAATAATGGAATTAAGGAAGCATTTGCACCTTTCGATAATTGCACACTTATGAATATTCTACTATGCGGAGTAATATACCAACATGGCTATATAATGAATGTTTAAGGCTACATGACTTGCGTCATTCAAACACATTTTCGAAACATATCCTGCCTAGAATTTTTATTTTTACTTTTTTTTTAAAGGAATTTTTTGTGTTGTATGGTATAAAAGATGTACCTACAAAGAAATCAATACTGTACATTTTACGTATACAAAAGCAATGAATATCATATTATTTAATACACACACCTGTTATTTTGCCTGTCACTGTATATTATTCGAATTAAACAATATCATTACTATCTATTATAAAATACTTATAAAATTATTTACTGAATCGGTTCAACAAAAAAAAAAAAACAAAACGAAATAAAATATCAGATTAGAGAAATTGAAAAAAAAAAAATAAAAACTTAAAAACATCGTACTATAAAATGAATGAAAATAATGCAAATATTCTGCTAAAAAAAACATATTATATACAAAACAATTATAAAAAGAATACAAATAATAATAATATTATACCAGAAAAAAAAAAAAAAATCGTGTTAAGGACCCGTGCAAGGTCGATGGATAATCAACATCATCCGTGGGTTTTTGTTGTTATTATTTTTTGTTATTGTAATAATCAACAAATTAACAAAAACAAACCTCTCTCGCGTCTTTTCACACACAAATTTTGTAAATTTATTTTGTGATATGCGTTAGGAACAAACAGGGTGACTCTAAAAATTTTACAATATAATCTTTAACGACACAGTCGTACCTACACACCGACTATTATACATAACATTAACTGTTACGTTCTTCTCTAAGGACGCTTCTTCAGCTGCACTTATCGGCACATCATTCTAATATCTGTAAACGTTTTCTGCATTACATTAATCAATTATTGAATATTCTTTAAGTATATCATTTTATTGTAATATATGATTTGGATTGTTTGTTGCTACTATTATTTAAATATTAATTGTATAACACTCTACAATTTTAAGTGTAACCCTCACGATTTTTTCTACACATATTAAATTATATATCTATATTATTGTGTCGGTCGCGTCTTTTCTCCAAACTATTTTTAATTAATTCACCTTTTATTTGTTTTTTTTTTTTCTTTTATTACTCATATTATTATAAAATATTTTATTATATTTTTGTTTCTTTTAAATAAACTAGATACACTAAACCACTAAACTGTATCGTTGTGTAGATTTTTTAATTTTATATATTCACATATATTTTTAGTCGCATAGAAAAATGTATTTGTGCGAACGTGGCTTAGCGTATATACGATCACTCGTATAACTCTATAATAAGTGGTATGTTAAAGAAAACGAATTTTTTTTTTGCTAAAAATATAAAAATTCTATGTTGTAAAATGAGTCATAAAATTAAATTTAGCGTCGCGATTTCCATTAATACTATATTGAAGCCCAAAAAAAAAACAAAAAAAACTAATGAAGAAGAATAAATGTTATAGTATAGAAACAAAAATGTTACGTAAATACACTTCAAAGAGAGATTACGCACTTTACAACCAGCAAAAAAATAAAATAATAATGTGATTTTGAAAATTAGTTTAGTAACAGCAACATTATAATATAATAGGCCCACATCACGTCTGTGTAACGATAATTAAATAGAATTTTCCTTTCATATATATTATTCATTTGTATGTCTATCTTCGGCGTATAAATGCGTAAGATGAGAAAAGTTTTCTATTCCAAGTTAATATTTGCAAATTAGTATACACATTACAATATAATAAAGGCATAAATTTGTTTATTTACGCATAATTTAGTGTTTTGACATGTGATTGATTTTATTTGTTTTTTTATTTTTACGTGCAGTTACAGTAGTTAATTTTAATGAATTTAAAATGAGTTTAAAAGTTATATGTGTGTTTATTGTAATATAGGAGGATATAATATATTAATCTGTACTCGTATATATTTCAATCAAAATATTATACAAAACTTTTTCCTGTAGTGATAAAGAAATTACACTATTCTTTGCTTTGATGAATTCAACGTTAAGTTTTTGTTTAACAGATTGTCATTGATTTTTTTCGGAACACGACGATTTTTAATTGTTATACATATGTTGATAACGGATTAGCAGCAATTCTTTAAATATCACCACCAAATATATACACAGAACATTCTTGCTTGTTTATTGGAATATCCTAAATCTTCGTATACTATTTTTTGTGTTTAGAATTATCGTAATAAATTTCATTTTTCCAATCCACCTTCGTCTTCACAATAATTAAAAGAATTTTATTAACTGCGCACTTACACATTTTTCCTATAAATACAATAACAACATTTTTCCAATTTCAATTACATCCTATACATTTTTTATTGGCGCAACAACTTTTTCATATTTTCCTCCGCCACCCAAAAATGTTGACAATTAATTAACAAATTTAAATGTAATACCTCTTGTCTCATAATGACAGCCACCCATTAATATGCAATACTTTGTACACTTTGAACACTGTGTCTTGAATATAATCCCGAAATGCGGATTGAAAAAAAATGCAAATAATTATGAACTGCATTGATTGTGCAATGTCTAATGCATTTAAAAAATTATAATAAATTTTGGTGTCGCTGATTGTTGAGTATATATAGTGTTTCCGTTTGACTATTGTTGCTGTCAATTCAATTGATGCAAATCGTTTTTTACTTTAATCATCAAATGTGTATGTAATGCATAAACTTTAATAGTTTGTATATTATATATTGCCAACCTCTTGCAATGAATCTCGTCGCTAAAAAAGATGACTTAGAAATTTTCACACATAGTGACCCAATTTTTTTTTTTTAATGTTTTCTTCAGCAAAATTGCTTCACCTTGATCGACCTCTTGACGTGCATCATCACTTATACCTTGCCTCTGCCATCTCGGAATCATTAAAGCCATTTAAAAACTGTTGTGGTTTTAACACATACAATTATCACAGCATACACGTTTTTAAACAAATCATACATTTGCATATTTAGTATTTTTTTTTACCAATTTTAATGTTTATTCTTTGTTTTTATATTCATTTTTCGCGGCCGACGCATAAAAACAGCTGTAAACTTTATGTGTTGTATTTTCGTTTCTATATTGAATGTTATGAAATTTTAACAGTTTGTTGAGGAACATTCACAAAACATAATCACAAAAGAAAATAAATAAGAGGTGGCTATACATTTTCTATGATTTGCATATCCATTGCGGTTTACAATGGGACATTGTATACCAAAAATTCTATATATATTATTTTGCAATACAATTGTATAAATAATTAAATATGCCGTCAAAAAAAAATATATACGTCTGAAGTGCGTCGCCTGCCGCGACCGACCGGTAAAATATTTTATAAACTTTATGTTTAAATAATGGTTTTAATAAAATTCGTTTTAAGAAAAACCATTAACAATTTTTGTAATTACAAATGAATTTTAGTTTAACTAAATATTTATTAAAACTTGTATGAAGAAAAAATAGTTTGATGTGTTGTGTGTATTTGTGTGCGCTGAGCAGAGCATGCAATATGCATTTTCTTTTCAGCTATATAGTGTATGTCTTTGATAATTTTTAATATTAATTGTATATATGGAAAAAAGTAATGTAATGTGTGTGTGTGTGTGTGTGGTAGAATATTATATTTCTTTATAATAAATTAAGCGAAAATTATAATGTATATTATGATCAAATTTTCTATTTATTTATATAGTTCTATCTATCTATCTATATATCCATAGTTAGTATATGAATTAATAATAAATGTGTTAATTCTACATCTTAGTTTAATTTATAAATGTTTAAATTTTAATATTTTATAATATAATATAGTTTTAAATGCATTTCATGCTATTATAGAATTTTCTTTGAATGTGTCAATGTGCGCACATATTTAGATTGCATATTTATATATAAATGTTATATGCAATGTTCTGTGAATTTTAAAAACAGATATATATATATCTATGTATTATAATAAGAAAATAGCATATGTTGTGTAATTATAAAAATAGAATGGTTGACTGTATTTATATATATGTAAAAAAGCATAAAACCATATAGCCATCATCGTATGCATTTACTCCATAAATGTGCACTGTATTATAATATGTATTCTGTTGCTATAATATACAATATATATACACCACCGCAGCTACTCCATATACACATATTGTATACAATTTTCTATTTATCTGATGCTATTATTGTGCACTCTCAATTTATTGTTATTATTATATGTTATACCATTTGAGAAAATTCTTTTTGAAAATAATAATTATATTCATGATGCATAACCGCACATAATTCGTTGGGTGATGAAAACATATATATATATATTATTATATAATTTAACTTCGCACGTACGCGAATTCTTAGTACAATATATATATATCTTATTAATATAGACGCACGCATGCGATAAACTTCTATGTGGAAATAGTTTCTTTCTTCTCTCGGTGTAAAACAAATTAATAATTGAAGAATATAGAAAAAAAAAATGTTGGTTGATGCCACACATTCGAAGAATACCGCGGTAGTACTATATTTATAATCTAAGCCTTTTATAAGGAAACGATATATATATAATTAATGTATTATTAGAAAAACGAACTTGTTGGATAAACAAGAATACGGTATTAATAAAGGATTACTCTAAAATTTATAGGAATCTGATTCTATATTTATATATATATAGGAAATACATCAATAAACTAACATTATATTCTTTATATAGAATATGTTATCAGGTTGCGGATGTCTATGGTGAGTGTGCGCGAATCACTTTTCATTTTATATATTGTACAATATATATATATATAGTCTGCTGTTTTAATTCTTATTTAAGATCTTCGCGTTTTTATTATACAATAATTTCCGTGGTTATCAATCGAAACAATATATGAGCACATCCTTTTAACACATTCAAGTCATTTCTCAAATAAAAATATATAGTGTGTGCTTTGACTTTCGGTACATTTTATGTGCTATAGAAACAATTATTTTAATTTTTTAATATATTTTCTGTATGTGAATGCAACGAATGGTATTTCGAATAAATGCAATTTTAATACTAAACCAAACCATTCAAAAAATATTCTATATATATTATTTAGCATTTTTTCGGCATAGGTTCTATTGTTAATGTTTTTTGTTTAATTACTCATTCGATTTAATATATATATCGAATCAAATTAATAACTGAACAGACAATAGACAATATCCGTTGGTCAAAATCATTTGAAATAATAATCTATATATATATATATATCGTAATTGTTTTTCCAATTTGGAATAAGAATTGAACAAATGTATTTGATGAGCATTGTTTTAATAATTCAAAATAAATGTTTTTGAGGATTTATCACACAGAGTTATTATACTATATAAAATATGGCGCCACTATATGGAATGCCATATTTGATGCCAATCTTTAAAATGAATTAACTCTCCTCTATTTAACTATTTAACTATTTAACTATTGTGTGATAAATCTTAAAAATTTAAATTTTATTATACGAATTTGTAATTTATTTGTTATTAGTCACATGCATATATGTATAACATATAGAAAAAATATATCAGTAAGTTCACTTAACTTGTTATCGCAATAGTAATATTTGTGTTAAAATTATATTTCATTATAATAGTACATATTGGTTTTATTTTTTTATCAAAAGATCAAGAAACTTATTTTACTACAAAATATATATATATTTATAAAAATGTATGTTATCTGTGTGTTGTATACAAAAAAATAAAAAAAAACCATATTAAAAATTGTCCTTAGAAAAAAAATAAAATAAAATCCTAGTAAAATATAGTAAAATATCAAAATATATAGAAAATAAATAAAATTCATATACAATTGAAAAATATTTATATTTACAACCAATACCAATGGGTAGATAACAAATATTTTTATGTCTATAAAATGTTGAACTATTAACAACGATACTACGCTACGCACACACAGTGTGTTCAATAAGATCGTACAAGCAATTTACAATGTTCAATAATATATATACACACAAATGCAACATAAAATTTCTATTTAATAGTCATTCCGTAACAATATACGGGCTAATCACCCACATATACAAAAAAATATATAGAATTATGAAAACCTTTCGTTAATTGTTAGTACAATTGGTGAATTGTGTCGCCTTCCGCGCGATATAATTTATTTTTACCAATTTGATTGTAATGAATGTTAAGTAGATGCCATAAGCTCCACCTGAAGTAATATAACTTGCGACTATATTCGATAATCTTTCACCTATTTAAAATTATAACAAATGTGTTGTTATTAGAAATATTTGTATAAATAACTTTTATGTGTATACGCTTGAAAATCATTGTTCACATCCATCAAATAACATACAAAATTTAAATTTGAAACATTATGTTTTATTTAATTAATTATGTTTATGGGTCGATGTACGACAATATTTTATGTTTACAAACAACACTGTATTGGTGGTTTCGGGCAGCAGAGAAAAAAGACCTAAGAAATTTTTGTGAATTTTTTTGTATTTTTTTGTCATTTTGTTTTCGTTATCTAATTTTTAACACATGTATTACAAATGTAAGATCGTATTTATTTATGTGTCAATATTAATTTAATATTAATCTATATTGTGTATTTAATTTAGATAATATAGAAGAAAAAAAAAAAAAAAAAACAAAAAACAACAACAAATTGTCACAATACGAATTTTTTTTCCTTTTTTTCGATTTTAATTCAAGGGTCGTAAATCGATTTTAATCTTCTCCCAAATTAAATACATGATATATTGAATTCGTATATATATAATTGTTTGGAAAAGGATAATTCATGTAACACCATTTTTTTGTTGTTGTAAATTTTCGATTAATGTGGTTAAATTTTATACCATAGCGTAATTTTGATAGGTATATTCATTCAACTGTACACGATTTAATAAGTTGCCGATTTGATAAATTTCCAGATTAGAGATTGACTTTTTTTTTGTTTTAAAATCTGTTGAGAAATGCAATATTCGTTCATGCAGTGATTCAGCATCAAATTCTAAAGCACTGTTTCCATATGCTTAAACATATTCCAAAGGGAATTTCTACATCGATCTATACAACTATAATGTTGATAACACATCAAAATTGTATGCGAACTAAATCTGCAAAGTTAAACCTGAACGTTTTTTAATGCAACCAAATACGTTGAACAATAACAATGAACTGTGCTCTAATGCTAATTATTTCTTGGAATTGTTTAGAATGAAAATGTGTAAAAAAAAAAAATTACACAGAGGAGAATGCTAACGCATTAAACCGCTTTGTCTTAAATGTAAATTGTCTTAATACGATTCGATTAAATGCAGTTGACATCAGTTGCATTTCATTAAATACATTTAGTTATTATTACTTTAAAATGAGAAAAATTAAATTAAATTGATGAATATTTTCTTTGATTTTTTTAAATATCCATGCTCCGTAGCGACTCTATAGGGTAATATTATTAATGAAATATTTTTTCTTTAATATGCTCTGTTCTTTCTTTTAAATAAATTGAAATCTTATTCTATTGCAAATATTTTACAAGAATTTTCTAATAAAATTATATATTAAATAATGTTAGTGTATATAAACTATAAATACAGAAAACACATCATTTATAAATTCCACAGTATATCGAAATATTATGTTAAATTAAAATGAATTTTATTTTCAAGGATTCTATTACAATATTTGCATAAATTTTTACAATAGATTTTCTTTGTTAATTAATTTTTTTTTTTAAAAAAAAGTATGGTATTTTAAATATA
The DNA here is from genome assembly GCA_910594885.2 of Bibio marci. Classification (NCBI taxonomy): domain Eukaryota; kingdom Metazoa; phylum Arthropoda; class Insecta; order Diptera; family Bibionidae; genus Bibio; species Bibio marci. The sequence continues at coordinate 41,493,658 of OU343117.1, forward strand.
CACCCACTACTCTCGTATTGTTATGTGTATGTGTTTGTTATGTGGGGGTTTGGTTTTGCAACATGTGTTGGAAAATTGTCGTATGAAGGAAAATTATGTTTCCGTCAATGCACAATTCATTTTATCAATTATTTTTTGGTAACGCGATCACCTTTGCTGTGGTAAACATAAAATACGTACATTTTTTTATCGGTTTGTGTTAACTCTCTTTTAATACAGTATGTTTGGTAAATTCTGCATCTGCAGATATTGTGGTTAATGTACGATCTTTGTGTTATTGAGGTTAAAATCAGCACTTTTTAAAGGAAAAAATCTATTTTATTTGAGATGTAACGCGCTCACCATCTTACACGTTAAACCATTAACAGTCGTATAACTTTTCGTATAAACATTTTATTTACAATGAAAGAAATTATGCTAAATGCATTAATCTATAAAATATTAAAAATTGTATTCAAAGAAAAAGCTCTTAATTTTATATTTTTATTAAAATTTTATATTAATAATATCAATTTTCTTTCAATTTTTTTCAGGTAATTACACATTTCTATTACTAATTCATTATTTATTTATTAAAAATATGATGCTTTGTTAAGTGAGTACCCAAATTATAAATTTATAAAATTAATTAATTAATTAATGGTTTTTAGTTTTAGTACAAATAATAACATGATTTACAAAGGTCGATTTTTTTTTATTTTATAATGTGCCCAATTAAAAGTCGATTTTGTCTCTGTATACCGTTGACGAAATATATAGACAAATAATATTTTTGACATATACTAGAATTTAATATGTGACAACGATTTTTTTTTTTGCGACAAGGAGCTTTGAATTTGGATAAACAATTATCTGCATAAGAGATTTTAATCATTTACAAAATTTAATATTGGTTCTTTGTTGTTTATGTTACTGTCGCACAAGAATATCGGTTTATTTCGATCGGTTTACAATACATAAATCAATTAGTATCGAAATAGATGTAGCATTACAAACTAGATCCGCATAGATAAGAAAAATCATTCCGGTTAATTTTCAAACCGACAGAATTTAAAAACACTTAATAAAATATTATTTATATACTTAAATTTTCCGGAAAAATAAAAACAATCTGACATTATGTAATAATATGAAAATATCGATATGTATATATTTTGTAATACATGTACTCGTGTGTATATGTAGTCAGTCTCTGCTCTCATAATCTATCTATAGCTATACCAACAATATGCAATTTTGTCATAAAAATATTGTTTTTTGGTGTGTGATATTGTTTTTATATATTTATTATGAAATAATCAAATATATCTGCTCACATACAAATTTTTTATTGTTTAACTTCTGTATACATTCAGTCAAATAAGTACCCGGAAATTCTCATTTTTAATTTTCTCTCTGAGAATATTTAAAAAAAATTTTTTTCTCAGGTTGACACAACTGTCAGCCACCATTCTGTGAATTTTTATTGCTATGTGTGATTTAGTTTGCTTACGGCGTCATTAGGAACAAGTCAACCTTTTGTGTGCGTTGCGATTTTTACTATGGATAAAAATATCGATCAAAGAGTTTGTGTGAAATTTTGTGTTTCAAACGAAATTTCTTGTGTCAAAACATTGGAAATGTTGAAAAAAACATTTGGTGATTCAACCATGTCGAAAACTCAAGTTTACGATTGGTATAAATCGTTCAAAGAGGGGCGAGAAGAAGTGAACGATTTGCCACGTTCAGGACGGCCTTCGACCTCTTCAACTGAAGAAAACGTCGACAAAATAAAGGTAATGGTGCTCGAAAATCGTCATAATAGTTTGCGAGAGATAGCCAAAGAAATGAACATGTCTCATGAGACCGCTCGTCATATTTTGGTTGATGTTTTGGGTATGCGGAAAGTCGCAGCGCGATTGGTGCCAAAAGATCTGAATTTTCTTCAAAAAATGAATCGCAGTAAGGTGGCTGAAGACATGCTTGAACGCGTAAATTCAGATCCAACGTTCATCGAACGCATCATAACTGGTGACGAGACATGGGTTTACGAGTACGACATGCAAACAAGTCAACAATCATCGGAATGGCGCGCCAAAAATGAGCCGAAACCGAAAAAACCGCGCCAAAGCAAATCGAAAATCAAGGTGATGCTGACCGTTTTCTTCGATATTCGTGGTGTTGTTCATTCGGAATTCTTACCGGAGGGACAAACCGTCAATAAAGAATATTATCTTGGCGTTATGAAGCGTTTGAGAGAGAATGTTCGTCGCAAAAGACCAGATTTGTGGCGGAACAACAGTTGGATTTTGCACCACGATAATGCACCAGCGCACAAAGCGATCATTGTTAACGAGTTTTTGAACAAAAATTCAACAAATATCATCGAACAACCACCGTACTCTCCAGATATGGCACCATGTGACTTTTTCCTGTTTCCAAAACTCAAATTACCACTTCGTGGAACCCGTTTTGAGAGCATTGAAGACATCAAAACTAATTCGCAACGAGAATTGAAGGCCATCTCGGAATATAGCTTTAAAAAGTGTTTCGATGATTGGATTGTTCGTTGGAAGAAGTGTATTGCCTCAGAAGGGGCCTATTTTGAAGGGGATATAATAAATTTAGATGATTGATAAGTTGTTTGTGTTTTATTTCAAATTTCCGGGTACTTATTTGACTGAATGTATATAAATTTTTTATTTGTATTTGTATAAAAATTTAATTATATATTTTTTATAAAAATAAATACTTATACAAAAAAAAATAGGCGATACATACATGCGCTTATAAAATACAGGTAAATGTAAATTGACTTTGCCTTCTACTTATAATAGTGACGCAAAGAATTTTTTTTCGTTTTACTGAATACACCAAAAAATTTACTACGGCTAATTTTTTTTTAATTTATGATTATTTTGAAATATTTTCAATTGAAATTTAATTGGAAAATAAAAATTTTTCTCTTGGCGTAATGATGCAATTGAATATTTTCGGTGACCGTGGAAAGATTTGCTTTCAGGCAATTGTTGATCAATTAATATACGCAAATCCATACACAGGGGTTTCGTTACGAATAATGTATAGATTTATATAATAAATTTTTTGGGAACACATATACCATGGCGATGGAATGCAAAACAGCTAAAAGTATTGTGTGTGCTACAATAATGTTTTTACAAATTCATTTAGGTGTAGTGAACGACGCGAAACGATATATCGTAAAAATATTATTTCCTATAATATGAAATTATAAACAATAATAGTTAAAAAAAATACTTTGCGAATTCGGGTTGTGTGTACAAATTAATTTTTTACTTACTGTATGATATGAAAACTTTTTACTTGTGAACATTTAACAGCCGAAACAATGATGAAATAATTTTTTTTTTTTTTTTTTCTATAGCCTATACATATATAATTTTATTCAAATGTTCACACATTTACAACGTAATTTCATATGTATTTTATATTTTATATTTTTTAATATATATATAAATTATAATTGTGTTTTTCGGTCGGATTATGATTATTTAATTTTTTTATTTTCTTTGTTTCTGTAAATTTAAAATAAAATTTTGCACAAAATAGACATGTTGAACAACTTTTGATTCGGAATAATTCGTTTTATATTAATATTATTTATATTATTATTATTATTTAGTTTTTTTTTGCAATAGTTTTTATTTTATATATATATTAAATCACCTGGTTATTTATTAATGCTATAATAAATTATTAAAGTATTTGTTAATGGTTTTTAATTTGCATCATTATTTAACTGATGAGAGCATGAGACTGTATTAGAGATGAGATGTATGGATGGATCACAGGCATATATTATATTATATATAGTTAATGTATAGAAGAAATCATAAAAATGATGATGGTATACTTATGGGTGTAGTACAGTATAGCTAGCTAGATATATTGTGTCGTCGGGTAATAATAACAAAAAATAAGATTGTATAAATTTTTTTTTGTCGGTAATAATAAAATAAAAAATAAAATGATAATGATGTTTATAAAATTGTTTAAAACAAAAAACACGTCATAACATTAGCTCTCTTTTATATAATAATAATAATAATAATATGTATACTACTTTTATCACATTGACACGAAGGTCATTAACTAAACAAAATAATTGTACATAATGTTTTTATATTTTTATAAAAAGTTTTGGTATTGTAGTGTAGAGTGTGGCTGCTGTAGAGTCCTATATACGGTCAAAGAGAAGAAAATTGTTAATGTTTTGCAAAAAAAAATTGTATAATTGAAACAATATTGTTCACCGCATCTAATATTAGATAAAAAAATTTATTCAAATCAAAGTTTTCGATTAATTTTAGTATATAATTCTTGAGAAATGAATTGGCAATAATAAAATACGTGGGCGGATCTATTTTTAAAAGATTGCTTATAAAAACGTTTATACATTCTCATATATATACATGTCAATGAGTTTTGTTTTTTGACAAACCATTGAAACAACAGATTTTGTTTTATTTGTTAAAATTGGAAAAAAAAAGTGAACGTTGATTTAACATTATTTTTGCACATAAAAAAAGATTGTATCTGGAACTCTGCTCTTTCAGTCACAAGTGAAAGTTTACTGATTTTCGTTGTGCGGTTGTATAGTTACAAAAAAAATACCATTACCACCAGGTCGTCCTAAAGCAATATGGACAACACCAGAAATGATTAGCGAAATCCATCCTCGATCATCATATTTCTGTTAAAAAAAACACTTTAATATAACATTTACCATTTTAAGCTACATTTATACTTCTTTTTTTCTTATCTTATAAAAAATTTATATAAATTTAAATACACTTTAAAATCGATAAATAATTTGTCAAATCAAATAGAGACAAATTTAATTTATTAATATATCAATATTTTATTAACCCAATAATCAATCAAAATCAAAAAAATAAATATATAGAGAAATACATTTCAATTAATAATTTCTATATTTATCTATTTATTTATTTTTGTAGTGCACTCTGGTAGATAAAGGTCGCTAAAATTTTATCTGCATACATTAAATAATAACCTTTTTTGTGTTAAAAATATTTTAGTTGTGTGTGTTATTCACTGAAATTCACCGACTGAATCATCTGCGGATGCAACAAAATATTTGATAATGTAGTAGGTGTATGTTAAACAAATTGTAAATATTATAGCGTTGGTTACTGATTCAATGACACTTGGTTATATAGACTACAATTCGTGGGAGGTTAGCTAGCTCAATTTCTATTCTGGCAAAAGAAAAATTGTTCAGTATTTTTATGAAATTAAAAAAAAAGGATTTATTATAATAATATGTTGTTGAAATGCTATATATATATATTCAAAGATTAACAATGTCTCCACACATACACCCACAAACCACAGAACATATTCACTCATAGATAACAATAATTTAATTAAAAAGTTAAAGGTTGATGGTCTGCCAAATGTATAATTCATAGATTTTGTGTTAGTCATGTCACCGACGACACAATACATTAACTTTCCAAATTATATATTATATTATTATTCCAAAATTAATCCACACACACACACACAAAAAGCTTTTTGTTTGCACTTTATTTTATGTAATATAATTTATTAACCGAAAGATTTGTTATACTTTTTATTAAGTTAAACTGGTGAAATGATATTTTTATTTTCTAAAAATATATATGCGTATTATCCTTCGTTATTCATTCATTACAATATAATAATTATTATATAAGTAATAAATATTCTGTATATAGATAGACCACCACACCACCAATGTACCAATTGAATTAATCAAAGAAAAACCCACCCATTGTGATAACAATATAAATCCATTTCTATATAATTCTCTGTTGATGTCGACTAATGTGCATTTATTTTATATATTGTATACTCGTATATATAAATATTTATATTCTAATACGTATTCTATTATACGATCAAAAATAACCAAATCTATATTATCAAAATATTGTAGTTTGTCGCCTTGGCAAGATGTTAAAGTGTAATCTACATTTGATAAAATATACATAAATGCGCCCCATATAACGTTTAATTGAATCATTTTTGTATTTTACCGTATATACGAACATGTATACATGATTTTCCAGCGTATGGGGATCCTCTGGTGAATGGGATTGTAATCGTTTTATTTTTCTCACATTTTCATCGAACTCTGTATGTGAATCATTTTTAATAGATTTAAAACCACTTTTAAAACGTCAGTGTACACTCACACATATATGGTGTTTTGTTTTATTTGGGCGATGTAACATAATCACCATCGTTATTCAACATTTTTAACGTTTCCATATAGAGTATAGTTTCACAACGACAATATTTAATGCAAATTTTTTGTTCAATAATTTTGTTTGTTTACAATTCACAATCGAAATCGAACCTGGTAAATGGGAATTTAAATGATAAGAAATATATATTAGTTCGGTTGTATTGTAGTTCGTGTAGTTTTTGATCAACTTATAAGTTTTTATTTTATATTTGGATTTTATATGATATGGATTAAAATATATATACATTTATAATATTGGTATAAATAAAGATTAGCAATGTTTTTAGAAAATGGTAATAATTTATATAACTATTACTATACGCACAAATCAAATAATAATATGTAAAGATAAATTGAAATAGAAGAGATAATCTAAATTCCATATATTTGATATATACAGATAAATATCATCATAATATAGATATATCTCATCCATACGGTCTTTACAAAATACAAAAGTCAAACTCTATAAATACTTTTTTTTTCAGTATATGTCAATAAACTAATATAACTAATAGAAATTATCTTATTTTATAATGACCTTTAGAATAAGTGCTATTGTTTATCGCAAAATAGAATTTGAATATTACACTCTGTCGATCGAATGTATTAAAAGTGCGTATAAAATATGACAATATAAATATAATATGTCCGAAAAATTGCCCGAATGATTTTCTAATATGATAAAAATAAAATAAAATACAATGCATTATTAAGTGACAGAATAGTTTTTTTTTGTGTGGGTGTCGGTCGAAAATGCAATCGATGTATTTTTCACAAAATTCACTGCCCCAATATAAACGAGCAACAATATTTTTTATTACGAATATTGACTTGAAATTTTTTTCAAACCATTGACGACAACGATATGAATTTTTTACAAAAGATCAGTGAACTAAAAACGGAATTTATAAAATGATTTTTATTTTGACCCACATAAAATTTATTTTGAATATATCTTGTGTAAAAAGTTTATTGGAGGATATTTTGCATTTGATTGATTATTGTTTTTTATATCGTAAAAAATTAATATAACTTAATATATATTGTTAAGATAGGTGGGTAGATTGGATGGATACATGAATATTGTAAAATTCATTATACCTTATTTGTATATTATTTTGTATATATTGAAAATTTTAATTGAAAAACTTAACATAAAAGAATGTACCAAAAGAACAAACTTTTTTCTTCTTATGCTAAAATGCCCGTGCACATATAAATACGCACAAAAAATAAAGTAATAAAATTTTGACGTTTTTTGTATTTTATTTAAATTGATAGATTTACAAGAAAAAACATTACTACAAGTTTTGCTTTCATTCAAAAATTTTAATTTTATGATATGTTTTTTTTTTGTTTCCAATAAGTTGTTTAAGCTTGAAACATAGCTTAAGGACTTACAATTATTATTATTATGTAGTATGTATCTATTTAACCTTAGGTTTTATTAAATTAATATATGTAATTGTTTCTTTTTTTTTCTATCAAATGTCTAGACGCATCTAATTAAATTGTGACTAATAAATAATGTTAACCATAAAACGAAATTTTCACAATGTTTTGAAGTTATATTGAAATATAATATACAGTCAATACTTGAACGAATAAGTTTTACATTAATACAATATATATAGCCAACGACAAACCCACAAAAAATATACTATTTAAAAAGTTTCACTAATTAACTATATCCAGTTCACACTCGTCGTCGACCCATTATAATTAAAACGTCCCGTGTTCATTGATCAATTGCGTAAGACACTTCACGCACACATAATATAATTTTTTAGTTACTTCCGTCGTTTGGAGACTGTTCTATGTTTTCAGCGTAATTATATTTTAAACAATTAAAATAAAGACCAATTAGATTAACAATATTTGTTGATAAAATTATTATTATAAATTAATAATGGATTTTAAGATCAAATTGGAACACATTTAGAATTGATTTAAATATTTGAATGATGCCATATTTGTATATTTAATTTAATCACATAAAATATGTGGAAATATTATTAAAATAAAAAATATAAAAATATAGCCTTCATTTAAATTTAAATATAAACCAATTTGAAGAGATAGATAGATTTTTATTCGAACAATTCTCTTCACTTATTTTTTAAAATTATTTTTTTTTTAACTCGTGATTATTATTATAATCACGTCTATGCAGGTGTGAATTTGTCATATAGGCACACCGAATGAGTACGCGTTTAAACCCACTATACAATATACTAAAGCGTAGGTGCAACCACTGGTAAAATATATATACTATGAGTTAATTAAGAACTACTCAAATTCCATGCGTGTATTGCAGTATTATTTATAGATGGGGGGTATATCGATGTGAGGAGATTAGTGAAATGATTCCGCATCCTTGCAAATATTAATCTAATGTAAGAAACATCTTTCAAAAAAATCTATAATAATAATTTGTATCGATTTTTAAATCAATTGTTATGCAAATATTTTAAAAAATTGTGTGTATAAATTAAAACATACCGCGCGGCAGCCACTTTTAATATTTCATCATTTACATGACACATTATTTCGTATTCTATAGTGAGTGATACGGATTAATATAAATAATAAAAAATAATTAAAATAATTTTTTTTTCACTTTGCTAAAGCTAAAATAAAACATAATAAAATTTTATTAATTATTATTATTATTATTATTATTTTGTGGTTATAAATAGTAAACTAAAAAAACATAAAATTTACTTTTGTTTGTTGAACACTTATACAAATTATACAGGGTATCCTATGCATATAGAATGTGTGTAGACCATATACGGGCCAATGCTTTATAATTTAGAATCAAAATTAGACGTATTTTTTCTATATCACATCTCAATAACAGATACCAACGAATTCGAAATGCATCCTCATGCCGATATTCAAATGTTAATATAGTCGTGTATAAAAAAAAACTTTAACACATTGATTGTGTTTTGTTAGAACCAGAAGATTTCCAAATGGTATATGATATTTTTTTAATTTAAAATCCCTTATATATAGAGCTTTGACATATATAAATGATATACATAGCCATCGCATTCTGGACACTCTGTGTGGAGAGATGTTGAAAACAAAATTTTGATGACATCAAAATCGCAACAACTATACTTTAATTAACCTTGTTTGAACTGTTAAGATTTGTGTGTGTGTGTGTGTGTGTGTATGCATAACTAAACTTCTGGGGTGGTCATGTGTGCAGTGCATCATATAGAATGGAAACAAACAAAAAAAATTATTAATTTAATAATAATATAAGAAGAAGAAAATAAATTCTGTAAAAGGAAGGAATATGATATTAACAGCGAAAACATTATTCTAGGAAACATGACTTTTTTTCTGTTGTTTTTTTTTTTTTTTTATTAGTCGTTTTTTATTTTTTTCATTGTTCGTTTAAGTTTTTAATAAAATATTTTTTAAAATTACAAGTTTTTAAAAAAAAAATCAACGCGGTAAAAATCATTTAAAATTTTGATGACAAGTTTTAATTATATTTACATTTGCACCTGCGTTTTCCTATTACTTGTATCTGCTTTTGTGCGGACTATCACAAACGGATATTCATTAAATCATTGTATACGTTCTTTGTTTTTTTGCCTGACAAATAAATAAATGCTATTTACATATAAAAAAGTACATTCCAAAATAGTAGTTACAGTATTTGGTTTAAGCAGTATGATGATTTCATTCAGTTTTCGTCCAACAGTTATGAAATAATATACAATCATTGCGATCGTATCGGCTGACACAATAATTATGTCAAATTCTCTTGGCAATATAGTGATCTGAAAGAAGAATAGTTGATGTCAGTGGTGTCTTGTGTTGTCAATCGTATAGTTATTTATAATGAATTAATATATATTTAATACGTACACATATATATAGAAAAATTCAGCACGAAATAACATTAATAAAATAATTAATTTTGCTGCTCCAAGGCTCCAAGGCTCCAAGAATTTATTCCACAATACAATTTTTTTTGATTTTATAGTCTCGTATATAAATATATATATGGAAAATGTGTGGTGCCATCGTTGACCGGGGTTACACACATCAGTAATCATTAAAATACACATAAATATAATATACGTTTTATATGCGTGTAAAAATTCTATACGCAAAAATTCTAATTTAAAGGCCAAATGTAAATAAAATGTAAATTAAATAGAATGAACATTTTTTTTTTCCATAATTATTTATATTCGAATATTAAATATGCGACAAAAAGTTTTTTTTTTTTTTAAGCATACAATTCATAATTACATATATATTTGTAAGTGCTTTTATATTTACATTGGGAGCTATAGCGTATTCATGCTAATCAATCATGAGAGATATTGAATAGAATTTACGAAATTTACATGTCAAATTGTCTATGGTTCATTTATGAAATAAAAAAATGTTTATGCTGTTGGTCACAATATATGCACTCAAAGATTTGCTGCACACATACTACACTCTTTGTCTATATGGACGATTAACCCATTTCCACAATAATTGAATTAATAAAGCATCTGCAAAACATAACTGCCGAATAGTGTCTGAATATATAAAGAATTAGTTACCAACTTGACTGCGCCACATTAGCAGATTAATATATGAAGAGCACAATTGTTGCGGGATGACTATGTCTGAGTTATCAATTACGTATCGGTACCATAGGCGATCTTCTAGTATAGTGGGTGAAATATTTAAAAATACATAACATTACATTATCTTTTGATATTCATAGTTGATTTTATGTTGTCGTCATATACACATTTAATGTTGTGATGTTGTGGTATATATAAATATATAATAATATACGTACGGTTACTATGAATGCAGGAAGAACAACTATACACATTTTAAATAGTATGTTTTTTTTTTTTTTAGACAAGTTCGCATAATTTGGCTCACATATTATGTAGATGTCATTTAATAAAGGTCAAGTTTAATTATATTAAAATTAAAATTTTGATTTGGCACTTAATGTATATTATTTTATGTGCACCAGCAGGCAACAGTATATTAATGATTAATAAATAATTACACACAACACACACACACACACACACACATAATATATAACAGAGTGAATTGAAGACAAATAATAATGTAATATTTATAAATTCAGATATTTTGCATTAATGCATTATTATATGAAAAAAAATCATAATGTTTATGTTTGATAATTTTTATCATTATAAAGCATAAAAAATAATAGTATTACATAAATTAAATAATCTTATTATATTAATCGATTTATTAACAATTTTCATATTCTGCACGTACATTATAGCATTTCATAGAAGTTGTGATGGAAATTGTATGTTGCTACAGATACAATAAAAAATTCACAATCCATACAAATTTCTGGCGTTAGTCAATGCTTAAAAAAAATATGAACGTTGTTATGTGTCGTGTTGTTATTATATTAGTATTTTTAAATCATATATTTATTCTACCATTAATTGATTATTATATAAACACATAGAGTTAATAAATTATTCTAACTTTTTTTGATCGCAGTGTTAGACTATTTTTTAGTTGGACAATTTCGTCAAATTTTAGTCTATGAAATTTATTAGAACTCGTCCATAGAATTATAAACATAGACAAACATAACAAAATAATTCAAAGCTTTCGGGTTATATATAATATTTTACTTGTTAAATATTAGATGGCTTTAGAATTTTTTGTAAAATTGATTTTCGGGTTGTTTGTACGTATTTTTTAAATACCATAATTTCATATAGATATGTATAGATTATCACAATATACGTTGTTTACCTGTCCTATAAAACGTAAAAATGACAACAACAAAAATCACTTAATTAACACAAATTTGTCCATTAATTTATTTATTTCAATTTTAATTATATACAATCAAATGAATTAATTAAATTACACAAATTTATTTATTTATAAGTATATAATTTGTTTTAATTATAATTTATAATTAACTATTTCTCTATGTCTATCTGGTCTTTTTTATTTTTTTTCTTTTACGAGTGCTGCTAATATATATTTATTTTGCTTACAATATGATTTTTTTTTTCATGGAAAAAATAAATAAATAAATAAATAAGTATGTGAAGAAATTAAATACGTTTAAATATATATATTTTTTTTATTAAATATAGCAATATATAGTGAAAAATTTATAGAACCACATTTGTAATTTGAGAATGTTCAGTTTTGTGTATAGCCTTTGTTTAAGGGGCCATATAATGCTGAATAATGTAATTTGTATGTATTTTAAGTTTGACTGTTTACATTAAATTTAAGTTAATATTATATTAACGTTTGCAGAGTAAGAAACTAATCATAAATAACAATTACATAAAATAGTTATCGACGCAGCAATAGACTTGATTTGAATATGATAATTTAATATAAAAATATGACCATCATCAATTACATCATAATTTTTCCCTTTCCGATAACATTTGGTCTCGTATATATAGCTGCGCGTAATCGTTAATCAAACCCTAATGTACTACTTTAACTTTATCCAAAAATTATGGTAATATTTCAGATTGCAGAGATTGTAAAATCAAAGCTTAGTACTGTTCTTGACATCAAAATTTCACGTCATAAGATTCATTAGTTCTGGTGATACATATACTCTTGGTTTTGTACACGACGAGAAAAATCCATTTTTCTATTTTTATAATATGTGATTTTGTTGAACAGCAGAATTTTGCATTAAATTTTGTTTGCAGAATAAATTTTCTGCCTCGCAGATACATTACAGATGGTGCAAAGGATCGTTGACAAACAGGCTATATAAAAAAAAATAAAGTATACTAGTGGTTTCAAATCGTTTCAAGACAACAGAGAATGCTTTGATGAACGATGTTTTGTGTCTCAGACGTATCAATGATTGTTTGGTCACAAAAACCATCAATGTTTTTAAAAAACAACGTCGTGTTAACACCAAAAATTCAATCCATATCGTTCCACAATCAACATATTCACCTTATTTAGCACCATACGGCTTCTGGCTATTCAACAAGCCTAAAAAAACCGCTCCGAGATATACCATTTTGACGCGATCAAGAAAATCATAGTCGAAACAAAAAGCGCTTTGAACGTCGTTTTTGTAAGGATCCCATGATCCTTAATTTCTTTAAATTCTTTTTTATAAATGCTTATAATGGTGTATTTATTAATGTTTGAACAATGTCTCCATTGAAATAATTTTCTTTATGTAAATTTCACGTGATGATGACAGATTAGTTTGTCAATGCTCTCCGCGCGATACCCACCCCCCCCTCTCCCTCCTCTCCCTAATTATGAATATCTATTAAAATTTTATTTAAAAAATATAATAATTTGATGGAATTTTTTAAATTAGGTTATTTATGGTGTAAAAAAAATAAATAATAAATAATATGTCATTGACAAAAATTATTAATTATAAATTTTGCCAACAAATAATAATATATCTATTTCTATTTATTTTAAATTCTGATTATCAACAACTTGTTATCTTAATTATTTATTTATTTGCAATTATATATTACCATGTTTAAGTAAATAATTTATTAATAAATATTGTAAAAAATATATGATAAAAATATTATTTTTTTGAATATTATATCACACAGGGTATTTGAGAAATTATTTACAATTTCATTCTTTTATATATCAGTAATTCAGTAATTCAGTAATTCTATTCCGCAACCAAAATTATACGAGGTTGTATTTCGCCATTTAGGGAATCTAACATTAAAAAAGGGGCGATAGCATTAATTTTCATGAGATCGTTATCCATTAACTATAAAAATATTAATATATTAATTTTATAGTGTAAATTCAAATATATTTGATCAAATTATTAAACTTTAATAATCTTTATCGATTCAATGAATTGCAAATTTATTAACTATCATCAATTTATCATCTTTCTTCATCTTTCTTTTCCACACTTAATCTCTACCATATATTTATATTCCTTTTGTTTTCGCATACACGTAATAACATTGATAAATAGTTGCAACCTGTTGATTGTTAATGTTATAATAAAATACTAAACAAATATCATTAACATTTTTAGTGGTTTTTAGTGTTATATATTTATTGGGTCAAACATTAAATATTTCTATAGGATTATATGCGGTGTTCCCCCATATATACACAATATTTTCAAATCAGATACAAATAATATAAAATTCATACAAATTTTTGGTTGTTTGTTTGTTGTTGCTTTTTGTTTTTTTATTCATGTACTAAAAAAATATTCAAGTTTTCTTATAAAGATGAGTGAGTGAGTATAAGTCCAAAAAGAAAGACCATTAGAAAATAACTGTAAATATGCGCCATCGGCATCACAACTTAACACACCAGTTTTTTTTTATTTATGAATAATATTATAAATGATAATAATAATACTATAAAACTTATAACGCATTTATAAAAACGCAACAAAACATCTTTTCTATATGCGATAATAGATTTTAACATATATTATTTATCTTTATTAGTTTTTTATTTTTAGTGATTTTGAGTGTGTGTGTGTGTGTGTGTGTTTTTTTTTTTTTTCTAATATTTGCCTGAGAAATTGTTACCAAGTATACGCGAAATTGATTATTCAGACATGCGTTAAGTCATTGTCTCAGCAATAGCAGGGTATCTATCATTTAAGCATTGTTAAATCACTTTGTGTATATGGATAGCGTCCAACTATATATATTATCAAAGATAACCGGTTTTTTTTTTGATTCACATCAACGAAATCAAATGAATAATTTAACGTATGAACAATATTGAAACATTTTTTCTTATGTCATCAGTATTGGGAAAATAAACCTCCAGATCGAATGACATGACATGGTTCTTTCGTTAACAACAACTGTGCCGATTTTAAAAAAACTCTGTATTTTGTATAATTTTGTAGTCCTTACCGCAAATGGTTACAATATTGAAGATTTTTAATAATGGTCGGACGACCGCACAAGAAATACATTGACCATATACCAAATACCAATCTATGGAAATAAAGTAAAATTAAAATGACATATATCACACACATACACACACACACACTTATAAATATAGTCTTATATAAAAAGAAATATATATATATATAATATAAATACTTATGTATTTGTTATTGTTATTATTCTTACGTTTTTTTTTTTTTAATAAATGTTTGCATGGTCAACGTAAGCAGAAATAAAACTAGTTTTATTTTATAATATTTATTACAGAATACTATCCTCTGTCATTAAATTAAGATCTGCAAAAATTACGTCTACTATACACGATTGGTAATGCAAATCGTTTATATTATTTTATATAGTTATTTCATAATTTTGGAAGCTTCGTGTGCATACATTCTTCCTAAAATCTAAAATTTATAATAGAGACAATTTATTATAAATTTTTATGGTGCAGAGGAGTCATCGTTCTAAATTAATGGTTATGGCATAGTCTGTTATGCGTTTTTTTTTTTACAAAACAGATTATTGTGCATGCGTTTACAATTAAGTAACCAAACATTTTTCAATTTCAATCATGATGGAAAAAATGGTAAAAAATAAAATAAGTATATAACTGTGTTAGTAGTTGGTTTATTCTTCCTCTGTATATATATTTAAGTTATATAGTTACTTCTTATTTATTGATTATGGGATGGATAATGATGTTGGATTTCATAAAATATATTTTACCTCTATTATACACGTTTATTGTATAAAAAAAAAAGTGTATTGTATGTTTTTTTTTTTTGTATGTATTATATGTTTTTTTATGATCATTTTGTATATAATGTTTAAATATAAAAATACATTAAATGTATACAATATATATATGCATTTCTTATTATTAGAGTGGTGTGTGCGACGACGTTGACCATTTAGAGTTCTATTGTACACCAATGATATATTACCCATAATCGGAGACAACCGTCGTCCTGTCGTATTGTTGTGAAGAATTTTTAGATAAGCAATATGACACCAATATGAATGTCTAGTAATATACCAACTAAGCTTTAAAGAATGTTTTGTAGATGCCATAAACATTACTTGCAGTAATATAATCTTGCTAATATGACGGTCAAAATTGTCCCTTCTTCTTTGGCTGATAAAAATCATATGAATAATAAATGATGAGTATGAAAATGTGCTTCGATGGTTGGGATTCGGGAACATTTATATTCCACTTTGTTTTATTACAATCACAAAGATTGCAAGTATATAGAAAAAAGCTTCTGGGAAAATTTAAATTTAATTATTATTGATTCATTAACAATTTTATATTATATTTTATTTATTTTTTATGACATTAATTATTTTTTTTTATTATTATTTTTTTTTCACAGGTAAGTGATCTTTTTTCTTATCTAATCGTCAATTCATTGCCACTCGATAAATTTTTAATCAACCAGCAGAGGTAAGATTATATTATGCTGTTTTAATTTTTTGATAACATTTACAATTATTTAGCACCGATTATGGTAACTTTACCGTATGATCATAGGTTATTCAACCTCTAAAAAATTAAATCCATTAATATTTCCATTGGAAATTAAAATTTACGTATATTAAAGATATGCCTTCCTCATTACGTTCACTCGGAGAAAATAATTTGTATGGCATTTTTTTAAGCTTTATTTACACTTCATTTTTAACCATTTATTTATTAACTAATTGTTGTGATTATATGCAAAAAAATGTATGCTCTTCACTATGGATTTAGAGTATGGTCGGAATTAAGATACTCTCTACCCCAAGTGTATGTGACATCAACGACAACAGATCAGTCAGATGATCGCTGGTAATAAAATATAACTACATAAAACTACTATTTCATATTTATAACTCACACACAACTACGCGCAATTGAAATCATTCAATATCCTGTCGCATTCCTTTTTACAGATTTTCCACAATATACAGGGTGCAGGTTTTTTTTTTTTTTTTTTTTTAAGTAATATTAAATATATAGTTAAATAATTTAACTAAAAAGAAATACTAATTACGTTATCACAATTAATACACGTGCAATTGCATTAATGCAATTTCTGCTACAGTGTTACACTACACACTATCGCACTCACACAATATTATAAATATATGCATTGGAATAACTATTGTGAATATGTATATCTTTAAGAATGCGCTATAAAAATGAATTGAATATTGAATAGAAAAAACCTAAACCTCTCAATTTTTCAACATTATATTTTGAATATACATATTTTATCTTTTTCAATATGCGATTTTCTTCGCTTCGCTTCAACTTTAACTTCAACACAATACAATATAATACAATAAAATCTATCCATAAAAATACCTATACAACAAATCAATTTTCAAATAGAAATAACTAAATATATATAACTAAATAAAAACTAATACAAGTGCAAATGCAAAGAAACGGAATCGGCCGAATCCAAATTGTCACCAACAAAACAATTTTTCTAGTATCTTATATACTTTATATACACTAAAACACACACACACACACACACACACACACAACAACACACTACTTCTATATACCGACGACCCGACCGAATGATGTGTTGATGGTTAAATGAATATGAATGCCAAAATAAAATATGTACATATATTTTTGTAATATTATTGTTTGACTGTAAAATTTGTGTAAAATCCAATATTATCATATGAATTACTAATACATTTACTACAAATTATATATTTTATATTTTGCAAACTAATGTAATTTTTTATTTTTAAATTTTCCACGTACAATTATTTTCTATTTTTTTTTTTTTTTTTTTACTCTCTCTCTCTCTTCCGACAATCTACACATGTGAACAAACACAATATGCGCATAGGCACGTATTTATATGCATACACACATGTACATAATTTAGATACCAATACTATTTAACATATGTTTTCTTTCGTTTCTGTGCTCTCTGTGCTGTGTTGTGCATTTTACTGTTTCTGTACAAAAATTTTAGTATATACTAATTTTTTATTTTAATAAATTCGACATTCGTATTAGTACGAGTTTATACTTCAAAGTGATTGGTTTTTTTTTTTGTTTTTTTTTTTAAGTTTAGTTTAAAGAAAATACAAATAATAATAATATTTTCAATATCATTTTAAATCGTGAGTTTTTTTTTATTTTTCTAATTTGGTGCACCGCATAATAATTATAAAACAAAACCAAACAAATGTAATTAAAGTGTGTGTGTGTATGTGTTTTTAAGCAATTCTAAAATCAGTCATCATTTTTATGTAATTATTTTTGTGCAGAAAAACATGGAAGAAGGCAGAAAATTGTTTTTATACATTTCTATAAATGTGTATAGCAAATTTTTGTTATATATTAAATAAATTAATATAAAAATAAATTAATTTATAATATTAAAAAAAATAATATACTATATGCAAATAAAGGGCTTCATCATCATTCACACAAACACACACATGCAAACACTCTGGCTAATAAGTAAGTGATGAATTAAACAAAAAGTACAAAATAGTAAAAAAAAAAAATAAATCAACATATATTTTTTCATAAAAATGAAGTTTTTTATGAATTATTTGTTGGGTGACAAAAAAAATAATCAATTTTATTATAATAAAAATATCAATAATAATGATGATGATGTATTATTGTGATGCAGTTTACCGATAATTTTTGCAAATAAAAATAACTTCATCATTATCCATCGTCATCATCATCATTATTATTATTATTATTATCAACACATCAGCATCAACACCAAACGGTACAACTACAAAATCCATTTCAACAATTTCAACAACACAACAACAAGTAACAAACAGCATCAACATCTTCATTACATCTTCTCTTCAACATCCATAAAAGTGAATTTATTTTTAATTATTCCATAAATGTGTGTTATTTTATTGTTATGGCTAATTAAGTAAAAAATAATTATAAAAAAAAGTGTTTTGTTTTTTTATAGTTCTTTCAATTTTGTGGTATTTTGTGGTGGTATATTTTTTTTTTGTAATATAAATATAAGATGTATATATAAAACATGTGTATATATGTATTTGTATATATATATGTTGTGTTTAAATGTGTTAAAATTATAATGGTGTTTGATAAAAATTTAATGTGTAAATAAATAAAAAATAAAGTGTATTCACATTTGTGTTGGTGTAGTAATGCGATAAAAAATACATTCTTTTTTTTTATTTATATGTATTATAAAAATAATATTAACGTCTATGGCTTAAGCTGCGCGACCGGCTATATAGTACGCCATTTTTGTTTTTTTTTTTTTTTTTTTTTATTGTATTGAAATTTTTGCTAAAGTGGTTTGTTTTGTTTTTGTTTTGATTTTCTAATTCTTTTATTTTTCTTATGTGAAAAAAAAAAAAATTGTGTGGTGCATTTTATCTGAGTGTTTTTTTTTTTTTTTTTTTTATGTATTGTTAATATTATTACTTGGAAAACAATTTGATACTTTATTTTTGTCAATTTGTCTAGTTTAAAAGAAAAAAATCACGTTATCACGATATCTTTCCAATTTTCTACTAAATATATACACTTTTTATTTATAAATTATAACTTTTTTGTGGTGTGCTTTTGCATTTTTTTTTTTTTTTCTATGAAATTGTAAATTTTAGTGCCTCAAAATTTGGGATTATTTTTCAGAACCGGTGAGTTTAATTAATATCCATTTTTTTTCTAAAATATAAAATTTACAATGATTGGCGTATACCAAATTGTTATTGTTTTATTATAAATTGTTGTCACACATTTATTATTAGACACACTGTACACTATCCGTAAAATAAATTTGTCTGACGAAATTAAAACAAAATGTAAAACATAAATCATAGAAATGGTTAGATTATTATTATTAATATTATTAAGTCGTATTACTCCATGTTAAGCTTATGGCATCTACTAAACATTCATTACACCTAAGTTGGTAAATTACTCTGCACATGGGAGCACAATTCACCAATTACGTACGGCAATTAACAAAAGATTGATGTTTTCTCAATTCTATTATTTTTTTATATGGGTGATTTGCTCATAGTGAGATGTGTGTGTATTTGTGCAGACATTGTTAATCTTTGAGAAGCGTCCAACACCATATTTTCAAAGATATCTGTTTTTTTTTTTTTTTTCATAAACGACCAAATGGTTATCCAGGTAAAAAATTTAACAACTGTCTTATATTCCCAGTGATATATATATAATTGATTTGTCATAAATGATTTATCAGATGAATTGTCGGGCTGCCAATTTCTTATGACATGTTAGGGATGTTGTGGGCGTTTATATATGATATCACGTGTTCAATCAAATCAAATCATGCAATGTAAAATGTATGTAATTTCTGTGGGAGAAAATACTGACAAAATTCTCTTGTAAATTGAACATCCATAATAAGGTCATCATTTGACATTGAAATAACCTGTGTGTTTGTCATTTCGTTTAATTGAAATTCTGTTTTCCTAATTTTTCTATGACATATTTCTTTTTTATAGATTCCAAATAAAAAAATGTACACATTATTTTATTTTTTCTCAACTGTTTGTCAACAATAAACATAAAAAGAAGATTTTAATCAATACATTTTGATTTCTTATTTTAAAAAATTGTGCTTTTAACTTATTTTTTAAAATTTTTTTTGCTTTATCATAAAAAAAATATACGTATACAAATACAACACAACACAACTCACGCACATTTCATTAACACACAAAACTTAACAAAATTGTTGTTATTAAAATTTACGAATCTTTTAACCCATTCACCTAATCATTTATCGAAATTATTTGCTGCTAAACGTAATATTGAATTTTAAAGTGTAGAAACAATCAATCTTTTTAATTTCTGTATTAAAACAGTGATACTTAATTAATTTTATATATGTAAAACTAATACATTGTTTTTAACAGTATGAATTATAAGGTTAAATAATAAATGATTATAAAATATACTTTATTTCTACTGTTTATTTTTTGAGTGTATTTGTATGTATATTTTATATTTTTCGTATAAATTTTAGTTTAAAATCCTCAAAGATTATAAGATAAATCTTGTTTTCTTTTATTATTATTATTATTATTATTATTATTTTTTCTCTCCGAAATCTTAAAATACTCTTTTGATGACATAATAATTTGTTTGTGTATATAATGAAACAACAACAATGCCATAAAAATAATATAAAAGTTGCGATCAAAAAATATGTTTCTATATATGTACCACTAAATAATATATATTTTCATTTCATATATGGATTTACAGAATATTTATGTTAAAATATATTCATATATTTATTATAAACATAAATATATATATATATATATGTTTTATGTATGTTAAGAAATAAGGATTAAATGAAACATTTTATTTAAATTTTGCATATTTTTTTTTTTCAGTATATAAATATCATAAATTCATCTTTTCAAAAATTTACGAAATTTTAATTCCAATAAATATTCGTTTAATTTTTTTTCTATATTTATACAATTATTAAATTTCCATAAATGGTATAAATTTTATTATTTTAACATAGTTTTTTTTATATTTATAAACATGAATAAATTTCTTATGTATACAATTGTACGGAGATTATAATATTTATATGAATTTTGATATATTTAAGGATAAATAGCAATGACGTACAATTTTATTATTAAAATTTCTGTAAAATGTAAAAAATTGGTTTGAGTAGAAATAATTCTGAAATTATTTCAATGGGAAAAAAAAGTGGACATGAAGTTAGACAATTTTGTACATATAAAAAAATGTTTTCTCAATTCACATCCATAAGAAGATTCAAATTTCTCTAGCTACAAATTTTTTGTACTTTATTCGGTATTTTATTATTATACCAATTTAAGGACTAACCTGTTGCACAAACTTTAATTGAAATATTACACTCTTCTACTTACAAAAAAAAATCCATATATATATATATAATCTCTTTCACCAAATGGAATGATAAGTTTTTGTTGATATGGATATTGACGTCATCTCCAAAATATCTAATAATATATTTATTTGAAAAACAAATTTAATTTTTACAAATCAATATTATTATTTTTTTTTTATTCTATTGTAAATATGACCGGCCAATTATAAAATTATAATACAGAATTTGAATTATTGCAGATTATAAGTTAAAAATGGAATAAATGGATGGATGATGATCTTACTTGTTTTCATCATTATATTTTTTGGTATTATTATTTCTTGTGTTTATTTTTTCTGTTACATATATGAAATATTTCTAATGTTTGCGAAATGTGTAAGTAAATTAATACATAACAATAATAAATAATAATCTTGTTGATGATAGTAATTGTTGCCAATTATAAGTATTATTATATTATTAGCAGCATTATTATTATTATTATTATTATTATTTATTATTTGCTACAATATAATAAATAAAAATGTTAAATGTTAAGATTTTGTAGAACAATAACAACAACAAATTATTATTATTATTATTATAATAATGAAAAAATAAACAATTCACTGACGTGTAAACATAAAATGATTTAAAAATTACGTTATTATAAATAATTGTTAATTGTAATTAATTAGTTTTTTTTTTATTTTTAACTTATTCATTTATACACAATATTTAATACTGGTATGTTTTTATTATTGTTGTTGGTTTTTGTTTCGACTATTATAGAGTTGTTAGTTTTTAGATGCTTTCTTGTATTTATTATTGCATTATTTTGAAAATGCACACGTTGTATCTTGTGTTGACATGATGTGCTTTATATACGTGTATACTGCGATGCTCTACGTCTTACTTATTTCACTCCAGTATCTTGACAATTAAGTAGCACCTCCAAATGGTGTTAAAACTCTATCCATAATACTGCATATCGTAATAATTATAATTAATATTAGCTAATAATTTATAAAATAATAAATGATTATGTATTTTTTTATGCAAACTATATTGAGAAATATTTTGGCTTAGGTTTTACAATTCATTATTATTTTTATTTCAAAATCGAACGTCTTCTTTATTTATTATATATATATTTTTTTTGAAAATACATATATTTATTATTATTATTATTATTAAACACGTGTATGTGTGTGTATTTGTGCATCTATTAAAATGTTAAACTAATTTGTGCATTAGAAAATGATATTTAAATAAGAAATTTAAATTGAATTAGTAAACGCACGATTTATTTTATTTAGTATTTTAAAAGTATTCATATTTTAAAACTGTTATTTGTTAAATTTTTCTATACTATATAAATTTTAAGGTATTCTTCTTATATTTTTTAAGAATGAAATAAAAATTCATTTCATTTCTTATTAATTTTTTTTTTTACTTTGTCCTCTCTCTACAAATCTTCAGTGTCTACTATAATTTAGCACTTTAAATACACCATAAATATTACGTTACAGCCACCACCAAACATTAACGTTAGTTATATTTATTTAATTTAAACCATTTCATGATAACATAATTATTATTACAGATTACGTTAGTGTGTGTGTTATTAATAATAATTTAAATAATGTGCGTTTGTGTTTTAACAATTATATTTTTTGTTTGTTTGAAAATACCACTATCTGATTTGATGAGAAAAATTTAGTTTTTTTTTGGAAACTATAATATCCATTGTTTAACTCAAATTTAACTTGTTTAAAATCATCATTTAAACCATCTAAATATGATCTGCAGTTATATCAAATACAAAAACTATACTCTATAAACTCTGATGCGAAAAAGTAATAAAAAAAAAACGAATATTTCGTTACAGGATAATAATTCGATTATTGTTAATTTTCATTAACTACTAAAATGAATTCATAAATAATTTGCAATAATTAATTAATTGGTGGTGATATTGTTATGTAGTAAAATTATTGAAATGCTTTTTCCACCTATAGATTATATAACCACATCATATCCTTTGATATTATATAGATTAATATTACGATTTAATTTTAATGTGATCCAATACAGAAACAGGCTAATTATTTGAGCTGAATATGGTATGGTATGGCGACGGACACTATCACACAAATTATATATAGTGTAACACTTTAACAGTTAAACCTTTGACAAAAAGCTTTGCACTTGTTGCCTACATATATTGAAGTCACATAAACCATCATCAGCAAATTGATGTCACATAAATGTAATTCCAGCCGACAACCGCCAGAAAATTGAATCTCCAATATATCAATAATCTACAATATATAGTCTAATAAAATGATGCGCGTATTATAAACTATAGATGGAAAAAGCATTTTAAATAATTTTATCATATTTACCACTAACTAATTTGTACGCAGAGAAGGAACTGCATATTTAAAACATGTAACTCTTCTCATAAAATTTAATTTTTAATTTTTAAAACAATCGATCATCATATACATTATTGATTTTGTCCTTAATCCTATGGATGATGTGATTGGATGTGAATAGAAAAATTCTGTTACAAAACTGAACTGATAATTTCTAAAATTCAATTTATTTATTCCAATTGACATTGCCTGCTAAAAAAAAATCAAAAATTAAACTTAACTTAAATTATGCAAATTTTAAAAATAAAAAACATCCTTTAGTGTATTCTTTACTAATTTACAATAAATACAAAAAGGATCTGCAAAAGTTAATATTAATATTGTATAAAATTTTGAAAAAAAAATCACACAGTAACTGGTGGTTACAGCAGTGTACAACAGTACAAATATTGATATATAAATGATTTATCTTACCAGTACTTATATTCTGCATGCTGCTGAGATTTACATGATGCAGCAGCAGCAGCAGCGCGGTGGTTGTTTCTGTTCCCTTTTTCAAAATACAAATACAAAACACACCGTTAACAACTTTTTATATATATATTTCTTATTGAAATTGAAATTTTATATTTTTTAAATTTATTTAGTTATTTTTGTTATGTGTATTTTTGTAAATAGCGTTGCGTGTGTGTGTTTGTTTGTTTGTGTATTGGTTTTTGAATTTATTTGTATTTGTAAATTTATTGTGCAAAAATTACTTGATTTTCTTGATTTCTTGTTTGTAGGTTAAAATTCGGTTATGGTATAAAAGAATACTTATATTGTAATATGGCTGCAGGTAGTCTTGTCTTGTTATTGTGCTTCAACGTATATGTATTTCATATCAATATATGAAGAAACTAAAAACTAAGAAATATGTACAATTTTGTCGTATTAATTTAACTCAACATGATGTTGTTTCTTCATTTGTTTGTTTTTTTTTTTAATTTTATTTTATATTAAAATGTTGAATTTTTGTATATATTTTTGATTTACTGTACGACGACGGTGATGAGGTATGAGGTCTTTTTATGTACACATCTTCTGTTCGAAAAATAACCGAAATGAATTAAATTGGTTCATTTTTTTTTGCGATAGACTCACAAAAACTATACTGGCACTTAATATGGCGCTTGTATTTTGGCTTACACGGGAAGGAGAATGTCGTGAACCAGTTGATCGTTTGTTAAGCTTGCGTCGTGTTCACAATACATATAGCAAACAGATCTGGCTTTACCAGATCCGAATATATATTAGAATGTCATTCCGGTTATCATCCGGACAGAGACTGTATTGTATACAATATATATTTTTATATATTTATATCTTTTAACTTTAATACAATAGGTTTTTTTTTCTTTTTTTAATAAACGCAATCCGCAAAGTTACATTGTCTTCATATCTTGTTTTTCTACTTTAGAAATAAATGCGGTTTATTATTTTTTTAATGTGAAGATAATTAATTATGATAACTTATACTTTACTTTATTATTATTATTATTATTATTATTATTATTATAATTATTTTTATTTTTATTTATTTTTCAATCTTTAATGCAAAGCTATATAATAATGTAATATAGGAATATTTTCATGGTGTAAAACAATTAAAATGAGGAGGAGGAGGTGGTGGTGCGTTCATAAAGTTAAAATAAATTTAAAAACATTATATGCATAAGCTAGTAGATATAGTGTTTTAATAAATGACGTTAGTAATGTCTGTCCATTTTTCAATGCACATATATTAAAACACAGAATAAGGATAATATTTCTGACAAATGGTAATTATTATAACGTTCCAATCGTACACCGTATATTTTCGTTGAATATATTAAATATAAATTCGATTTAGAAATCGGTAGTAATAAACTAGTACCAAAATTGTTTAACAATTACAACTCTAATAATAATAGTATATGAAACATACAAAATCACATGTTACACGCGTAACCATATTTTTATATAATAATGAACCAAATAATAAATATATTGACATTCTACAACATCCATAATCTATACTTGTTTAGTGTTTAATTTTCATTTAAATAAATATTCAAGATCATCATCATCATCATATAATATCATGTAATAATTATACTAATCAAAATTATAATAATAATAATAATAATATTGTTTAATTAAATGTCAACAAAACAACGTTGTCAATTTTATAAATAAATTAATAAAATATGTACTTTTATTATAACAAACACACACACGAAATTATATGTATAATATTATTAATTATTAATAATTAACAAATTAATTATAAATAAATAATAATAATAATAATAAATGTAATATATTTGTATACATTTGTGTGTGCGAAAAGTTAAATATGCGTGTTTTAAAATGTTAATAATATAAATTTATTAAAACTATTTGATATTTATAATAAATTATAAATTTATAAAGTGTATCGTTAGCATTACGCATTCATTAAAATATTTCAACAATTAGAAAGGTTTTTTTTTTTTTTTTTTCTTCGACCGTATACATATAATCTTGTGATTAAAATATGTATAAGTGGGTATTTTTTTTTTCAATACGTAAGTTATCTACACCCAAAAAAAAAAAAAATTAAAAAATTACTTTAAAAACGTACGTGTATTATGTAATTTATTTTAAATACAAAATTATACCAATAGAGAAACAAAATTATGATTTCATGTGAATTGTATATAAAATCAAAGTGGTGGTGGTGAGATGATGTTGAGAATTGATTTGGTAATATTTTAACATGGACATTTTATATTCGTCCTTATATATATATATAAGAAATTTTATACAATAATGGGTCTATCAACTATTCAATTCCATTCACTGTAAACAATACGCAGTGCTTGCACTAACAAAATTTTATAACAATATAAAATTATAATAATAATCCTTATAATAAATTAATTCTCTAGCTATTAATATCAGCCCACAAATTCAAATCGATAAAATCTCTGTTCATCCTTTATTTTTTTTCCATTTAAACACATTATCGGCTTTATTATTTAACTCTTTATATTAGCTGGCAAAAAATATGTTTAATTTTGTCGAATTCTTTAAAATAAAATTTTTAAAAAATACATATACTAAAATTATACTTATTTTTATCATTATTACTTATATTTTAAAAATTAATAATAAAATTATAATAAATAATTACAATTTAAATAAATAGTTTAATAATATTAATACAAAAATAAACAAAATTTTAAATTTGTAAACATTTCAATTAATAAATTACTATCAAAATATTATAAATTAGCTTGTAGTAGTAGTAGTGTGTCCCCTGTAAACAACCCAACAACCAATCTTAATTTTTGTTCTTGGGTAACGCCAACAAAATGCAACAGCAGTAGCAGCAACAGCTCTCCCAATGCGGCCACAAACCCATCTTATTTTGCCTGTCAACACACTTGTAACATTGTCACCATACACGCATCTCTAACCATTGTGCACAGCAATGCACCGCTGAACCCATAATGGTGGATTTTTATTTAAAAAAATAATAAAAATTGGAAATAATATAAAAATAAAACTTCCAAATATATCCGTATAGCCAGTAAATTATCACAGTATCCAGGAAAAATATATATAAAGAACGGACGTTGTGATAATGTAATCCACCCAAATAATATAAAAAATATAGTAATAGTTTAAATAAAAATAATAAAAAACCGGTTTCTATTTTATTTTATTTTTCTTCTATCGGTTCAAAGTAAAAAAAACTATATTATAAATTAAATATTCAGAGCAAAAAATTGCATCTGCTACTTTTGTTGTTGTTGTTGTTGAGTTGGTTTTTATTTGATGCTATTTCATCTTATTATTCTGTTTTTGTGTGATCCTCTTTACAAAATTAAATAACAAAAGAGATGTGTTTTTTTTTTTTTTTCTTCCAGAAGTAAGCAATAAAATATATAGACGCACATATTTTTTTTTCCTCTTTGTAGAAAATAAAAGTGATAGATTTTGGGTAAAGATTCATTTATCTTGTACATAAATAGGGTGTACATGATTGGACAGTGCGCAACTTCAACGCGGCGGCGTCTTTTGTTGGAACATATCATATTGATAGTTTTTGATTTTGGATTCTACCATATTTCCAATCCAATATGTGTACGGTGTTTATTTCCGATTATCTAATAATTTCGATGTTATAGGTACAATAAAATTAAGTCTTATGATGGTATACCGAAAACAGAATCGTAAATCAATAAAATTAATATTTTCGAGACTCAGAATTGTCGATTGAATTATTGGCATCCATCATCACCTTCTCTTTGAAGTATCACATACACTGTACACCATTCTCGTATACACCCTGTTTACATATTAATAAATATATAATTGGTAACATTTTGTTAATAAAAATTGACTTTTATTTTGCTATATTGAAATATATATGAATATAAATAATAAGAATTATATTAAAAGAATTTTTGCTGTCTTTTGTCAAATATATAGAAATTTTTATATTATTTTTAATGTGTTAAGCAAAAAAAAAAAACCAAGAAATTCTGAAATATTTCAATTTTTGTACTTAAAAACATTTTATTCTAAACTTTTACTATATCATTTTTACCTATCGTATCACATATGAAAATATTATATTACTGTGTGTGACTGACTGACTGACTACTAACGAAAAAAATAATTTTTGTGTGGCAATGACCTTTAAAAAAAAAAAAACTTTGTGTATATTATATTGCGGTGTTGTGTCTATGCGTGGTGTTTATATTATTTATATTTTTTTTTTAATAATTATATGGAAAATAATAAAATAAAATGTTAATTATATCTTTAATGATACAATAGTTATTAAGTTATGTGACACAAAATAATTTGCCAAACTGACGTTATAGTTATGTAAAAGAAGGGTTAAGAAGTTTACATATTTTAACAAAGATTGTCACAAATGCGTATTCTGAAATTTAGAAAAGCTATCTTTCTTGATAAACAAATCTTTTTCTATTATACACTTTTTCTATAGCAAATTATATTCTATGCACATCCCACACATCGTCTTCGCATGTAAACGTATTTTTAGAAATTTGAACGACGTTAAAGAAATGCATTGTAGAAATGTTTTATAATGCACTATATTTTCTTTATAATAGAATATATTTTTTTTTATTGATAAATTCAGTTCAATAGAAAATAAAAATAATATTAAAATATATATAAATCAATGAATTGTGAAAAATAAATTTATATAAACATCTGCAACTTGTGTGTGTGTGATCGTTATTGATATAATATATATTGATCCTTCAAAATAAAATTTTTTCGATAATACACACCATAAAATTCTTTCGTTATACACCATAAAATTCTTTCGATACACACTATAAAAATAAAATATATATATTTTAGCATTGCTGGTGGCTGTCAGGCAATATTATAAACTTGATTAAAATAAATTTGAATTCATATCATTTGCAACAGTTTTCATATTTTTATAACACCTTATGAAAAATCACAGGCTTTTCGTATTGATCTCTCTCTATATTTTTAAAACATATCTTTCCTTTTTTTTTTGCTATACCCAAAAAATGTGTCTTTTTTAGTTAGTAAATGACAAAATGGGCGCAGTAATAAAGTGAAAAATTTATATCTAATGAAATGTGTTGGAATTTGAATACCATAAATTATGAATATCGAACGAACAACAATTAAGCAATGCTGTTAATGAAATTATCCTTTACCTTCTTTATAGGTGTGCTATTACGAAGTGTACATCAAATTTAAAATCACCATAATAAATAAAATATATTTATAATTTACATTTTAAAATTTCATGGAAACGGGTATTGTCGTCGTTTATAAATAAAACCACCCATATGATCGGTAAAAATTATTATTTTTAATATATGCGGTAATCAATACCACCATCCCGCCATCACAAAACATGTAAACATTTTCAAAATAGTAAATCTTCATATTTATACGAATCCCAATATTCGAAGCATTCCTATTATTATTATTATTATACGGAATAGTCTGATGAGTATAATATGCCAAAAAGTCGAACAATTTGAATTAAAAAAAAAATGTATTTTAATTAAATTATATGTAGCTGCAGACACCTACGCGCTTAAATTTATTTAAATGTTAAACATTCTATTTTGTATGATGTGTGTAGTCGGAAAGTATTTTTCTCAATAAATACATATACAAAATTATAAAATATCTATATACAGTTGAGTAAAATCCGCCGTGTGCGTCATCAATACCACACAAATAACAAAACATATTTTATTTTTTATTTTTTTCTATATAAAATATATTGTTTTTTAATGATGAGTATTAATTATTTCTAATATTACTTGCGCGTTTATTGCCGGCATGTATAATATGTCAAATGATAAAACTATAAATCTCAGACAAATAAATACACAAACAGTAAATAAATCTCTGTGTAAGAAAATGAAAATAAATACATTATGTTTACAATAATAATAATAATAATAATATTAATAATAATACTAAGTAATAATAATATAATAGTTATTTGATTTAATAACCGACATTAATCTTTATTATTATTTTATTTTTGTTTCATTTCATTTTTTAATAAAGCTCACAGAGGAGGTATGTTTATATACAATACAATTAAATGCATATGTAATTTAATGTATTTAGTTTAGTTAATATACTAATATATTGTATATATTTGGGTATATAATATGAAGAATCAAAATACTATATGGACATATTTTGTTTTTAAATTTAATAATATAGTGTATCTCTCTAAATAAGCAAATACCAAATTTAATAAAATAATTGTACGTTTGGGGTGCGGGGTGCGTATGTAATTATATTTATATATAAATTAGCAAATTTCTGAAATTATATAATCACAATTTTTATACTCCGCAATTATTTCACAAAAGAACCAAAAGCTAGTCAATAAATTTTAGATAATTGTGTGTGACCATAATTTATTTATTTTACTTGTACATATATGGTATATAGGCCACCACCCCCACGTTATTCAAAATTACACTATATTCATGTAAAAAATGGTGGCTCCAAATGTTAATAAAAAACACAAATTTGATTGAAAATTATTAATTTTTTTGAAGATCTACTAACTCGTAACACATAATTTTGCAATTTCCTAATTTTTATATAATGTTATATGTAAAAAAATAATTTGTTGTTATATCAAAAAATCCGGTCTGGCTACGTTGTGGTATAAAACAGAATTTTTTTCTGATTCAGAATTTAATAACAGATATGGAAATGGTGGTATGGAACAGAGACGGTGTTGAGCGGATCTATTCTGGTCCAGATTTTGTTACAATATAAACCTGCAACAGAGAACAGAAATAAAATTTCATTATCTCACTTATTTTGAATAAAACGCGAAGCTATTCTGTTGTAGTCTGTTGTACAGAATTTAACAATAGAATCTGGTCCAGAACGTTTCTGACGCTAATGTATGAAATTCTGGATCAGTTTTATATTACAACGTAGCTTATACCATGGTTACTGTGTCCTCTAATGTGCTATATTCATCAATTTCTAAATATATATTAATATTTTATTTTAGAAATATATATAATGATAATTTTTATAGGCGCACGTGTCTTAAAGCTACCTAAAATATATCTATATATATATTTCTTTGTTATTTACGCTACCATTGTATTAGTATACTTAAAATCCATTGTTCTCGATATATATTTGAATATTTTTCTGTATATGTTAATTTGTGTTTATCGAAAGAAAAAAAAAATATAAAATAATATTGCTTGAATGAACTGATGAAAACAAAAATATTTTTAATATGTTTAAATATCTCTGTATTTTAAGTAAAAATACGTAATAAAATATATACTAATTCGAACTATTTATTAATTGTTTTGGAAAATATTGAAGTTATTTACTATATAAATAATAGATAATTCCTTGAAATTATTCTTATTTTATATGAATTTTTAAATGTTAAACAAAATGCGATAATCACATTTATTTATATTATTTATAAAATGTTAGGTCTCCTTAAAATCGCTCACTGTGACAGTGGTATAGCTCTTATGTTTATTAATCATGACTCAGTCACATTACACATTAGAAATTTTTCGGTATTTATTTTAATACTCGTCTATTCGTTTATGGATTTTAAAAACGAAAAACGTATATCTTTGAAAATATGGTATTGACCGCAAAGATTAACAATGTCTGCACACACACACACACATCACTTTTGGCTAATCGCACCCATATAAAAAAAAATAAATAGAATTATGAAAACATTTATCTTTCGTTAATTACAGTACAATTGTTATATACTCACATGCAGCGGGAGTAATTTACCAACTTGTTGGATATACTGTAATGTTTTGTAGATGCAATAACCTCCACTTGGAATAATATGTCTCCTAAAAAAAAAAAAAACTGTCGGAATTATTACAATTTATAGAAACAAAATAATTATACGTATTTGATGTGATGTTTTCAATTTTCTTATATTATTTATTATTAACCAATGATGTTGTCCATGTCTCAATAAATTTTATTTGAAAATTATACATATCATAAAATTTGTGTATATGGGTGAAATTGATTGATTTATTATTTTGTATTTTAAAAAAGTATCGAGCACGAATGGAATAAATTTGTTAGAACATATTGTACAAACCGTAAAAATGTATTATTATATTTGTGAAAAACAGCAAAAAATTATGTTAATGTCTTTTAATAAAAAACTTCTGGATTCACCTCCGTTTTAGCTCATTTCAATTTCAATTTCAATTCAATAGAGAAACATAAATATGAAAATGAAAATAAATACATTTTTTTTAAGCTTATTATTATTATTATTATTGTTGATATTGTTGATGTTATTGTTATTGTTGTGACATCATAATAATAATGGTTTTAAGTGGTGTTTGGTATTTATACATAAAAATATATGCATTTATTTTACATAAGTTTATTTTTTTTTTAAATACTATATATTATTTAAAAATGATGATTAATATTAATAAATAAATAAATAAATAAATAAATAAATAAATAAGTAAAAATTGTTGATAAAACACATTCTTTTGTTGATATATATTATTTTTTAGTTATTATTATGTATTCACAATTTTTGAAGTAAATCTATAAATAAATAAATAAATAATATAATTATTAATTATCTAATGCCCATAAAAACAAATATTATTAACTTATTAATTCGATGGTATTATTTATTAATTTAACTTAAATATATTGCTTTATTTTCTCGTCCCAATAATTTAATTATATATATTTTTTATAATAATTTTATTAAATTGAATTTTATCTTCTTATTATATTATTTCTTAACACGTTGTCTGTTACACCACATCGTGTATGCATATTAAAATGACTAGGAATAATTGTGTCGTCATATTTTATAACGTCGCATCGATGTAAATGTGACTGGTCAATATGTCATCATCATCGTGTTTTAATTTAATTATTTATTTTCCAATTTTCCATTTCAAAAAAAAATACCCGCATTCATTCAAGGGTTAATTTGTGTTTAACACATTTTATTAAAACATTGTAGATATTATAAATAATAAATAAAAAAATGTATATATTTAAAATAAATAATATACTGGCAAAAATTATCAATAAAATATATATAAAATAATTTTATGTTATTGTTGCAAATAAAATGTCATAAGGTTATCTACTTTATCAATTATTTTTTTGCTGTATATAATATATAAAATATTCATTATCGCATCGACCAAACTTACTTATAATTATACAAATATATATTATTAAATGAAAATCCAGAGTCTGAGAGACATACAAAAAAAAATACGAAGAAGTACTTGTTGTTTGGTTTTGTTGTGTGTGTGTGTGTGTTGAATTGAAAAATTTCATCAAATTATTTAAAGTTTTTTTTTTTTTTTAATATCTAACTAATCCATCCGTACCGGCTGAGATCAATTAACAAAAAAAATTTTCCACAACATAAATTATGTAAGTCGAAAATAGTAATTTACATTTGGTTGTGTTTTTGCAAGATATGGCCTTAGGAAATTATTTATTTCAGCGGTATTATCTAAAAAATATATAGTACAGTGAATATTGTTTACAAGCGATTTGATGTGAGTGAGAATATTGTATTCAATCCAAATATAATCTCATCATTCAATTAATATGAAAATAAATACCAATTTGAAATATTATCAGTTTGAACTAAAAACTATTGGTATATCGAAAGTAGATAAATCCGGAAATTTTATGATTAACCGACGAATTTGTTGCAATAATAATAAAACGTTTTAAATTAGATGTGATACAAATTTTCGTTTTTTATAATTTGTCTTAATTTCGAATAATTGAAAAATAATAAAAGAAAATGAAATATGAAATAAATAAATTCTTTGAAAAAACGGAATGTTATAAATTATTTTTGATTTTTGATTTTTGATTTTAAAAATTAATATATGCAACCTACTTGATAAAAAGGCACTGCACTCGTGTCATGAACACCATTTGTATATATTATTAAATATTCACTCATTAACCCTTATTTTTCTTATCTATATACAGTTTAACTGCAGGTTCTATTATTTTTATAATTATCAATATAAAGAAAAACTAGAAATCAATATGTAAATTTGTTTTCAACCATTACCTAAATTGGCAATGGAAATTAAATAATTAAAAATTATTATATAAAAATAAAAATTATATTCATTTCATTGAATTATTCTCTTGTTTTTCATCTGTATATTTTTATTTCATATGTGGAAGAATTTCCTATTCACATGAATTACTCATTCAAATAAAAAAAAAAAAAAAACGGTCCCTATAAAACGATAAATTTTTGAAGTATTCATTGTAAATTTATTACCATTCTGCATTGAATATGTGAAATAATAATATCAAATTTCGCCGAATTGTGTAATAGAAAATTTAAATGTGAATATACTGAAATAATAACAAAACAAAAATACAATAATTTTTCGATATAAAAATATCCTTATTCATTTATTGTTATTCAATTCAATTCAATGCCAGAATACACACAAAGTCCCTTTTTTTTTCTTTTACATTGAATAAGAATTTCTCTGTATACCATAATTTTGATTGTACAATATAAAAAAATAAATTTTAGAATAAAGCAAAAAATAAAATACTAACTCCTTCAACAAAAAAAAAATTATGTAAATAGAAAAATATTCAAAGAAAATATATATATATACGGCAGAGTGTTGTTAATGATACTAACTACCACCCACACATTCATGATTCCATATATATTTATAAGGAATTCTATTACAATAACACATACAAACATTTATTTTAAATTGCCTTATTTTCAATTATAACATCAAAATTAAATTATTTAAAATATTTTAAAATTTTATCATAATTATTATATTTCCTTATAAATTGTATGGACTTACTTGCTTACTCCATGGCGTTACAACCCGGGTGCGGTTTTAGCCGACTCCAACACACTTTTCCAACCTGACCTATCCGCAGTCTATGTCTTCCAATCCCGAATTTTAATTGTATGTACATGTATTATAAATTCATCATTGATCGGCCAGTACCATTTAATACACCCTGTACGCGTATATAGCGAGTACACTAAAAAAAGAAAATAGAAAAGTAGCAATGAAACATGAAATAATTTTGTTGTTTTTTTTTCTTTCATAATTGTGTATTTGTGAACAACAAGCACGCGATTTTTAATTTTTGTCGATTTTCCTTCTGTTTTTTTGTACTATACTACAACTCTTCAGTTTGTTATAATAAGAATAGGAAAAAGAAAATGTTGACGCTAATTTAGAAAATGGAAAATATATAAGAAAATGATGGGGGTTTGTGTTTTTCTTTTATCAGCTGTTTTTTTTTTTCTATTTTCCTTTTTTTTTATTTTATAATTATTTCTATATGTGAACACGTATGTTTTTTTTTCCATCGTATATTCCGTTCTGTATATTCTGTGATATATTTATTATAAAAAAATCAATACCTAAGAGGTTAGAAATTATGCAGCTTTTTTTGTGTTTTTGTACATACACACAACATTATAAAGATTTGTTCAATTGCATGTTAAATTAAAAAAAATACGAAAAATCAATATATGTTTTTTGTTTGTTTATTTTCCTGTAAAAGAAAAAAAAATTGTATAGTTAATAAAACGTGTTTAGAGGAGGAGGAGTAGGATATGAGAAGGAGTAGAAGAGTGTTTTAAAAAATGTATGTGCTTGATTAAATTTACAAGATACAAATAAAATATATAAAATGTCCTTCAATTATTTATTATTAATTTATTTTTAATTAGAGCATAAAATTGAAATATACTTTCAGAATTTAACATTAACATTATATAATTTATTGATTTTCTATCTTGATGTCGTCTTGTGGCGTCGTCGTCGTCATCGTCGTCGTCGTCGTCGTCGTTCCCCATATATTCAGAATTTATATAAGTAGCTATTAATTGTATTTCTATTTAATTTTTAATATAGAATTTTTGCACACTTTAAATTTATTTATATTGTTCTTAAATATTTAATTTTTTTTTTAATTTATTTAATATTTAATATTTAAATCAAATGTGGATATTTTTTATAATCGATAAAATATATAATTCTATTTCATACAAAAATCAATACTTAATAATAATATGTACGTGGGCACACATACACACTCTCTCTGTCGTTGCTATTATTATAATAATTTATATTCAAATATTGAACAGAAAGTAAATTATGTCGTATATAAAAAGTATTTAATTTTCATATTTTCAGGTGCGGTTTTAGCTTTCACAAACTCGTTTCTTCAACCTGAACTATCTGCAGCTAATATCTTCTAATCCCGAATTTTAAGGATCTTAATATCACATTGCAATGCGCATCTAGCGATCTAGTCTTAGGTGTTCCGGCTCTCCGTTTTACCTTCTGGATTACTTCTTCAACCATTATGTTCTTTGATCGGACCAAATATGTTACATAGTACCTCCTTTCGTTCTAAATATACGGTATCTATAAAACATTTTGTTTAATAATTATACTAATTTTTCTTTATTATAAAATCGTTACGTAACATTTTTTTTTTAATAATAATTACTTTTAAACAATTGTTTGGGTAATGATAAAAAGTATATAAATTTTACTTACTTCATTAGAACTAGAGGTTATGTCTAATGTTGTGTAGCTACGGCTAAGCTGATTATCGATGTATTTTATTTATATTTGATATAAAACTCACTGTTTTTTTTTTAGAAATTTTTAATGTTAAATCTTTGTTTTTTATTTAAATTTTAATTTGCGCGTAATATTCCGTTCCGTCACGATTGTGTATATATTCAATATAACGCGCAAAAGAAACAATACAACATTGTTTTCATTTTTGTTTATGTGTAACATGAACAAAATAAAATAAAATAAAATATAAATATCGACATAAATCTTGATAATTGCAAATAAAATTGCCATTAATTTTCATCATAATCGCGCGCTCTTATATACATAAATTTATTTGCATAAATATGAACTGCTGTGTGTTTTTTTTTGCTATATACACAAATAAAATATAAATTATGTTATGCAATTATTAAATTTAACATTGTTAAAATGTTTTGTTTTTAGTTTTGTGTTACACAAGTTTTTTATTTATTGTTTTTCTTATTACATTATTCAATTTTAATTCTTTTAGTATTATTGTATATCATCAGGTCATCCGCGATAAGTAATTTTTTATTGTCTTACAAATCGATATTCTATATATTTAATATTTGATTTTAAAATGTGAAAATATAAGTTTATGTTGCTGCTGCTTGAGAAAATATAAAGCATTATTTTGTACTAATATTTTGAGTCAAAGTATTCCGGTTTTTTTTTTTTTACAGGTTTCAACAAGTTTTGTATCATATGCATCTTGGTCACACCACCTTTGTCCATCTCTCGGCAGATTTTTCACTGTAAGAATTTCTTCTTGTTATATATGTCCACAACACTTCTCTGCGAAATATGTTTTCAATCCATAAATCCTATAAATATATACATTTAATTATTTACAAAAATTTGCAGGCAAAATGTAACGTGATCATATTGCTTCTAAGAATTAATTAATAGAATCAAAAAAATTCTCATATTAAGCGTTGTAAGAAAATTTACAAACCCAAATATTAATTGTTAAATAAAAAACTACTTTAACCCAATGCATGAATTTATGGAAATGATTTTAAAAATTGTTATTTTAAATTTTATATATAATATTTCTATATATAACTACATTAATTGTGAGTAGCACATGGTACGTACCACCTTCATAACACCTTTAGACAATCATCTGTTTTAATGTGTAAATAAAATGTATTGCAATATATTGCAAGGTCAAAGAAAATCGTAAATTTCATGACTTATAAAAGCGTTAAATTAGCATATGCCGCTTGTAATAAATGTAAATTAAGATTCAAATGGTAAATATATATAAATATGTTTAATATTATCAAATAAAGAAAAGCATAAAACTTAAATAAGTTGTCGTCGTCAGTCGCGGTATACATAAATTTTTTTTTTTTTCTGTTTTACCTTTTATTTTGCATAAAATAACATTTTAAATTTATGTTTTTAAAAATACATATACATAAAAAAAAAAAACGTAAACATTACGGTATTGTTTGTACTGTGACTGTAATTGTGTGTATATTATAATTTTACATTTATTTTAAATATATACTAACTAAAATAATATACATAATTTATTATGTTTTATGTTTTATGTTTTGTGTGTGTGTGTGTGTGTGTGTATGTATGTTGTCTACCGATATATATGATAATATATATTCTCTTTATGTAATCCTGTTAAATATGAAATTATTATAAGTATCGTTAAATAAATAATTTTCAGAGAAGAAGAATTAAGACGATGGAATTTTAATATTTTATTTTATTATATAAACGAAAGAATTTATACATTATTATCTAGTTTTAGTATTAATATATCAACATTTTTTTAAATTTAAATACAATTTTTTATATTCTGAATGTAAAACTAGTAACTGTTAAATTTATGTAATAATTTATCTTATTGTTTTTATAGATGTACAAAAAAAAATCGAAGAATACATTTTAAAATTTATAATCATAAATATTAAGATAAAATTTGGGTCATAGACATAGTTATGGCAATTTTTTAATTTTTTGCAACTTCCTAGCACATTAATAATATAGTTTTTCCTACCACACCTTTAACCATATTCCCCGCATTTCCGGCACGACTATAAAATGTTAAAATTATCCTTATAAAATCCTTGAATAAATGATATATGCTATAGATCCTTGTTGCATACAATATTAAATTTAAATCTTATTGTAATTCGCTATATCATATAACGCATTACTATAAATACTAAAAAATTATTCTTGTAAAAAAATGTCCATGATCCTTGAAACATCTTTTTGTTAATTCTCTTAAGAGTTTGTAAAAATTTCTTTGATTTGTATCTTAATCCTTATTCAATTCAAATAAATATGATGTATCATATTAGTAGAACAGAACCGTTTCACAATTTTACAAGGATAATTTTTGTATTTATATAGAAATGTCTTAATGAAATGAATTACAAGTGACAAATCTATTGTTGTATCTGTGTATATCTTGGTGTTATAGCAAACTATTTTACACTGGATTTAATTTTATTACAATTTTATATTTTATAATAACATATATTTGTTTTTCTATATATAATACGTTGCTGAAAAATTATCAAACTGAATAAATATATGAAAATTATGTAATAACTGAATAAATAATATATAAATTTACATTTGTATTTGTTTGTGTCTCACATTATAAAACATAAATGTTATATGTATTTTATAAACAAGAAAAAAATTTCGAAAAAATATCTATGTAGATCAGAGGAGTTTGTAAAAAAAAACTTATCTGTTTTTTTTTTGAATTTACTATTACAGATCTTTTTTTGAGTGAGAGTAAGCACCCACAATTATTTAATAATATATATTATACAGTAGAAGCTCGATCATATGATTCTATAAAAATAAAATGTATATGATAACACTATACACTATATATCGAATGGTTTATGTTGGAGATTTCTAATATTTAGGACTTTTAAAGTAAAAGCTATTAACCGCCCACATTCATATTATCAACAATTATGAATAGTGTCCTAATGTGTATATAATGTGTAAAAATAAATACAGAGATGGTAATTCCATTAATGGTTTCATTACAATTTTTTTCATTATTTTAAAATTTATTTATTAGGAACAATGTGAAATAATTTCAATGATGGTGGTCTGGGTTGTCTGTCTGTCTGTCTGTCTGTATAGTATAAGTAAGAAGAAAAATTCTAATTTTTAATTGATATTTTAAGCGAGATATATATAGTGCGAATTAATTTTTAAAACACCCTGTTTTATATGTTTTCATTTATGTATATATTTAAATAAAAATAATATATAATTAATCATATTCATTAAATATACAGGAAACGACTAATTATTTTTCATGTTTTCTGTTTTGTACTTTTTTTTGTTTTAAGTTTTATGTATATATTTATTTATATTTTATTTTATTTTATATTGTTGGCCGTTTGCTATTATTTGTTATTTGTCTAGTCAAAAATTTTGTAATTTTGCACGCAATCCAAAATGTTCATCTTATGTTTTGGTATATTATATATTTTAGAAAATATTACAATATATTCATAAATGTAGATAAAGTTAAGTGTGTGTGGTTTTTAATAAATATTCAAGACAGATAATGATTGCAAACACTTTATTTTATTTTATTTTATTTTATAACATATTTATTTATGAATTGTTATATATACACTGCCATGTGCTTAGTAATTTAAAAATTTGATTATAATGAATGTGTTTGGTAGAGATGTGTTGAAGCTCTTACGTTAACCTAACTTGCTATATCATCTTATTCCTTAATTCCGCATTATATATTTATTTATATGTATATAAAGGATTAGCCAATAATATAATGTATGTTGTGGCCGGCGGTGACATTGTTCATATTT
This sequence comes from Bibio marci, assembly GCA_910594885.2. Taxonomy (NCBI): domain Eukaryota; kingdom Metazoa; phylum Arthropoda; class Insecta; order Diptera; family Bibionidae; genus Bibio; species Bibio marci. The sequence goes on from OU343117.1 coordinate 41,535,204, forward strand.
GAGTATAATAAAAATTTTAGGTTACAGCTTTCAACCTAAACATATATATGGTATATGGTACTAAAGTAGAAAATATTTAAAGGTTTATAAATTAAATAAATATTATATATATATATATAAGTTTATTATATCACTATCTAAAGTTATAAGAATACGGAGAAGATCACAATATATTATATATATTAAATGTGAAAAAATGTCAAGTTGTTGTTGAAGATGTTTATTTGTATTTATTATATAATGATGACATGTTTGCCACCGCGCCGCCGTCTCTTAAGAAAAATAAAAGATTAATTTTATTTGTCACATAAATTTTGCTGTTGCGCTTCGCTGCGCTGCATTTTATTGATAATAATTTTTTAATATAATTTAATAATTTAAAAATTTAATTTTTGTTTTTGTAATAATGTTTTGTAAATGTGAATGTAAAAATTATTTTTTTAATACGACATAAAAAAATTAAATAAATATTAATATATGCAAAATAAAATAAAATAAAATAAATGAATCGATGAGAGAACGCAACGCCAATGCCAATGGTTTTAAAGAATTTTATCTTTTTATTTATTATCTATTATCTTTTTATCTATTATCTATAATTTTTTTAATTTTTTATCTTATTATCTATTATTTTTTAAATCTATTATCTTATTATCTATTACCTTATTTTCTTTGGAAATTATCTAAAATATTACATTCTTATAGAATTACTGTCCCAAATCCTGTAATTTTTTTTTTTTTTAAGATAATCAAGCTTAACATTGGTTTTGAGCCATCACCAAATTAATATGAAGAATAAATTATTAATTTTTGTATGCGGTGGTGACTCCAATCCAATACTTTATATTTATATAATATCAAATAATAAAGTAAAAACAATAAATAAATAAATAAATAAATAAATAAATAAATATAACTTTGAAGAAATAAAATATATATTATTTCGTTATTGTGAAGTGTATAATATATTTCATTAATATATGTTTTTACAAGTATTATTAAAAGATATATAACATTATATTTATTTGAAGGTGATTATACGCCGCAGTACTATCTCGCCACTGCTGGCTGACACACATATACTTTGATTTTATTTTTAATTCATTTTTATTAATTTAATATTTAAATTTTAAATTAATAATATTAACCAAATAATGACTTAATATTTTATATAGTATTAATAAATTTTAAAGTTATATATTTTGTCACATTGAAATAGATTTACATACCAATGTAAACGGTATGGTGGTATATGTGCGATGTTTAAATGCAATATAATAATATCGCATATATAAAATTTTGTGATACGCGCAAAACGAAATCTTTAATGATGCGTTTGATCAAAATAATGAATTTATTAAAATAAATTGAATGATTTGTCGTTTTATTCTATATAGTTTTTTTTTTTTTTTTTTTGGCTTACTGCGCTTAAATATTATTTTAATTTTATAAAGTAAAATATATGTTTTGATTTTTATATCATAAATATATAGAACCAAAAAATAAATGTGTATGTTTGCTTAATTTTTACTTTATATTTCACCTGTACTAGACGGGGAAAGTTCAATTTAAAAAAAGAAAAAAAATGGCAAAGGTTGTGGATTGCAGGACACAGGATTGTTACAAATTTTATTGAACACAGTTTTGTCTTTAACTTCTCTACAACATAATCTATTATAATATTTTATTCAAGCCATATTAGTTATTATTAACACATATAAAATATTTTTGTTGTAATCCACTTGCTGTTGCAATTCAATTTGTGTAACATTTTTAATGAAATTTTTGTCAGAGAATTATCTATATCTGCTGTATCTAATTTATAACAATAAATATATATGTGATTTATTTGTGTAACGTTATTAACATCAGCCATTAATATATAATTAAAATACATATGTATGATTATTTTTTCATTTTTATATGTGTGTGTTGTGTCTATATCTATTTATCAAATTTATCTGTATTTTATTTATCTCTGGTGGTCTGCATAATACAATGTATTTGCCATTTGTTGTAACTTTTTTTTCATCATCTTATAATCAACTTGTATTTTATATATATATATATAATACTATATTCAATACACTAATTCGTATATGTATCATATTTATCTGATTTGTGGTTAAAAATAATATAACAGTTTGTTTATATATTATTATTATTATTATTATTATTATATACTCGTAGTCGTCAGTCTATATACGAACAAAAATATTTATATAAATATTCATGTGATTACAAAATAAATGCTATACATATAATAATACGCTTACAAATCTACAATGAAGACATAATGATGTAAAAAGACAAAATTTTACAAAAAAAAGTATGCTCGATAATAAAATTTTAAATATATAATTTATTTTTTCTTCTAAAAAATTTATTATAATATATTTTAATTTCAAATTATGAACATCTTAATAAATTACTCTTTATATACTATTTATACTATTGCAGAAATATATGTAATTATTATTAATAATATTATACTACTACACTATTATAATTGTAATTTTATTTTTACTATATGAGACACACCGCGCACCATACACAACCTTGAGACATTCAAACAACACAATAAAATTAAGTGTATTATTATTATTATATATTTTTTTTGCAGATGTTATAATAATAATAATATAATGTTATTATAATAGACTATTTGAGTAAGAAATGATGTATAGTAATGTGTATTAAAATTAATAATAAAAAAAATAGGCCAAAATATATATGAGTTAAAATATAATTGATAAAGAAAATATTTACAATCGTGTGTGTGTGTGTGTGTAAAGGTGTTTTGAATAATATTTGAACGAAATGTATGTTGTAGAAATTCTTAAAAGTTATGATTTTGATGAATATAATTAAAGTGTCATTAATATACATATACTTAAAAAAACTATTGTATATATTACATAAAATATAGAATCAATTATTATTTTTATATAGATTAATTGTGCCCAACATTTATCATTTTGCACCATTATTTGCAAAAGATCTTTCACTCCACCACTATCCATATGTATATACGCAAATATAATTAATAGAATCATAATGGATGATGTGCTCACTGCACTGATGACTATATAATCTAATTTATGGTAAACGACGCGTTGCGAACGAACGAAAACTGCATTGTGTGGGAAAAACCATCATTTATAAATTTATTGTTTCTATATATTTCACAGCACAACAGTGAACGTACGTATAGTGAGCCCACCCCCACTGCCTCCCCCTTCCCAGCTTCATTGTGGTCCAACCAAAAGTGAGTGTGTCTCATTATTGTAACTTTTAATATGGAATATTTGATAAAAGTGATGAGTGTATATTTATATCAAGTCAATATCCAGATATTTATTATGTTTTAATTTTTTTTTTGGCTAAGTATATTTGTTATTGAATTGAGACCTTTTTTTTTTTTTTTTGCACACATCAGTATAGGAATTCACATTCACTGTGTGTGTGTGTGTGTGTGTGTGGAGTGGTATAAAATAAATATAATATTTGTATATTCTGTTCGAAAAATTTTCGGGTGTATTGATAATGCCATTTATTGTAAACCGCGTCGTTAACAAAGTGTAAAAAAATTTTTATAACATTTTCTTCAGTGTAAGCCAAAATACACGGCTCATTAAGTGATGGTATTGTTTGGCGTTCGTCACAGTCAAAAAAACTGTACAAAGAACTAACATTTGCTTTTTATATTTTGATGGTTGATAATTATATTTTTTACCAAAACATAAGAGTAAATTTTCGGACAGAACTTTAGCTAAATCAATATATTGTATATCATCATCACGAAAGTATTATAAATAAATATAAATTAGATTGTGAATTTTGTAAACATTGTTAAGATTTTTTTTTTTCTTTTCTTGATATGAAACATTAATGCTCTTGAAAATTTGAATATTTATTTTTTTATTTTATATAAAATCTTATTTACGGCATTCTCTTTTTTTTTATCTGTATCTGCGTGTATATGCCTGTAATGTGTTATTTGTTTCATCATCCATATCATATTTTGTCAGATTTGGTCCTTTGTGACTTTATCTTGTTTTCAAATATATAGATAATAAATATATGAAAAATTTATAAGTATGCAGAAGATAAAGGATTTCCATTAAATTATTATATGTTCTCTATAGAAGTGAAACTCATCCATATTTTGAGTATAGATCTTCAAATAAATCATATAAATATAATATACTTAATAAAATATAACTTCATTGCGAGCACACCTGCAGATATATGTATTTTTAAAGTAAAACACCACTACGAAATCATGGGTTCGTTATGAATATACGTAGATATACCTAAAAATAGAAATTAAACATATTCACGAAGAAAAATAATTTCGAGACATTCATTTCAAGCTTTTTTTTCAATTCAAATGTGCAATCTTTTAAAAACTATGCTCGAAAGAAATGATGGAAAAAAAAATGTATACAACCAGACGGTGTGTGGTGTGTTTGTATTGACTGAAGTGAAGTGTTTATGTTTAAAAAAAATTTGAATAATAAATAAATGTCAAATTGTTGTATAATATAATACTGAATTATGTCAACTTTTGAACAGTACCATAGTTAAAGAATACCAGACAGTGTTAAAATGATCTCGCATACACCAAGCCACTTCTATTCGTATTATGTAATGCATTTTTATAAATATTTGTATCTTGTAATATTAAAATAATATTCTATAATATTGTTTTTATTACAATCAATACCACATTCCATTCGTGGTATTTTTTATTGTAGCATTTCGAATGAACAAATCCAAATTAAAAATCGGAAAAATATGCGCATTGTTTATCCGCTGAGAAAAAGTAGAGTTAAAAAAGCAAAGAGGATTATTTATTATAAGAAACAATAATGGAGCTTTTTTTTTCACGAAAAAGCTCGATAGAAATTGAATTTATGTCTTCAATCTTTCTATATAAACCAAAGAGTTACCAGAAAATTTTTCGTAGCTTCTGTGATGAGACTGTTGTCCCCCGGACGCCTATTTTTACATTATTCTAATATTTATCATTTTATATTTTTCTCTAATTTACAATGTCACCAGTTGCCTCACAAAAATCTATTTATTTTTTTCTTCATTTGTTTGTTTGTTTATTATTGAATAATCCACCAGAAAAAACAACAACAACAACAACAACAACAAGAACCATAAAATCAATTAAATTTAATGAACTGTTTGTGTGAATGACGTCAGTTTTTGTGTTGTTCAGGTTCAGGTTGTGTTTATTTTTAATTTAAATTTTAATGGTGATGATAAATATATATGTTTTTATATTTTTATGTGTGTCTCTCTCCTATGTCCACACACATATAACTTCACACACACTCGTCGTATCGTATGCGTAAACAAGATTAAAAACTATATGTGTTTAGTTTTATTATTTCTTATCATGTATTTTTGTATAATTTAATGTGAAAAATGTTATATAACTCGATCATTTTTGTTTTGTTATTTTGCAAAGAATTTCGATTTTTTTGTTATATTAATATTATTTAATTTAATTTTGGTTTTTTTTTTTTCTATATTTACAGGTGGCTGGTATATCAGCGACCACGGAGCACTCGGTTGCTCCACCAGTGCCTTTACAGGGCTCAACAACCCTGCAACTTACCGATGAATCACACATGTCAATTGTTGCGACTGAAAATGCAGGGTGAGTTTTTGGTTTTTCTTACTTTATTTATATATAAAAATTAATTATATTAAATCGAAACATGTATTTAAATCATTTAAAGAACAGATTATAAATTACATTTTTTTACTTGTGTGTTTAAAATGCAATATTTAAAGAAAAATATCTTATTGTTTACGGGCTGGTCTCTTGAGCGTTTTTTTTTAATCATAGAACACATTATACTATAGAGATAATGTTATCTTAATGTAGTTGCCGAACGACGACAATCATAAAATATATTGTTATTTTATTTTTTTATCATCAATTTATAAATATTGAATAGGAAATTGATTTTATAATAATTTTGTGCTAAAATTAAACCAATATTACCAAAAACTCACTGGTGCAGTAGTAGGTTTATATTAATCCATCGTTTTAGTACCCGATTCAATTGTTGAAATTGTTTGGCATCTATTATTTTAATACTGAAATTTATCAACTCTGTTACAATTTGTTGATTTAGACTGTTTTTGATATGTCGCATATTATGTGAAACATATATGAAATCTTACGTGAGTAAATTTGATATCATCCATAATTTTGGTCGATTCATAATGATATTAAATAAATGACACGATTCTATTCGCATTTATGCCATGCATAATCAATGGCAATTTCTATAAACTTTGGAATTATTATATATGTATTTTTGTAGTTCAGTGTGCAGGATAAATCGAATTTTTAAACAAAGTGATCGACTATACTGGGTGGGGGTTTGAATATATTATTCCAATAACCTCTACTATTCGTAGATGTATTTGTATGTTTCTCTATATATTGTACATAAACATATTTGTTTGGTACTTTATTATTATTATTATTAATCGATTAGTTTATTTATATAAATATACATATGTATAATTGTTGTAGCTAAACTCAACTATACAGTCTATAGTTTTGTGGAGACGTCATTATGTCTAACATAAACCTCTGTCTTTCACATACTCTGCGTTACAATTTATTAAGATTGATATGTTTCAGTTAAATTTATCTAAACTTATTTTATTTTTTTTTTTTTGTTAGTTATTTTGATGTTTAAATATTTTAAAATGGGTTTGTGTGTGTGTGTGTGTGTTTGTGTTTATTAATAACTTTTAGTAAATTATCTAATATCTAAAAATTATATTTTGAGATATATGGACAGACATATAGACATCACCATTATTAATCAGTATTGAAAATAATCGAAAATATAAATTTCGTTTTCAAATTGTTGTTGAACTAAGTCGGATTGGAATAATTTAAAAATCATATCATATACATAATTGATTATATATATTGTATATTAAACACAAATACACACATATTAACACATTTTTGACCCGGCAATTTTACACAAAAACTATGTCATGTTACCGGCTATTATTTTGTAATTTAATAATATGAAATTAGTAAATAAAACATCATAATTGTATATACAAATCCAACAATTCCAAGTATGAGTAACATTTTTATGGTACACCACAATAACAACAGATAGATAGATATTGTATATGCAAGTGCAATGACGTTAAGTTAACTCGTCAACCGGTCAACAATGTGTTAAATTAATTAAAAAAAATCATATTTCTTGCCTGTATATATATATTATAATTATAGGTATATATTGTATAAAATGATGAACAAATTGTTAACTATGAAAAATAATTATTTCTTTATAATTATTTAATTTAATTATTATATATATATAAAATAATTTTTCATAACAAACCTACCGCAACTATGAATATATTAATCCCCATTTATATACTAATATACAATATATCATATACAGCTTATTGCACAACTATATGTAATATGTATACACCGCATGTTAGCATTACTATATTTAAAATAAAATAAATACAGTGACTATTGTATTTAGTCCAACCCGTCTGGCAATGTAAATTAAAACTATTCCATTGAATACAATATTTTTAAACAAATCCCGCTTGTATACAATATTTTTTATATGAAAATTTAACTAAAAATCGTTGGTATAATATATCCAGTTATAGCCAAAAATTTGATTTTGAAATACTTACCGAAAATAAGAGAAATACTTATACTGGAAACTATTCTATAGTATTTTTGAAGTAGACATATTTCTGTCCGTTTTTGAGATGTATTTCCTATAGAACACTTTTCAGAACGCTTCCATGGACGTCATCATGGAATTCGCCAATGTAGAATGCATACAAGTTTCCTTAGATATAATGAATCCATAATAGTAGCCGCGTACTACGTATATTATTAAACAATTTAAACGCAATACGGTAATCTACTCTAGTAAATGACGCCGCAATTTACCTGAGGTAAATACTGCTATTATGAAAACGAGGTGAAAGTAGAAGAGAAGTGTAAATAGTTATTTTTGTCAATTGTTATCTGTAATACATTCGTCTATTGACCGGTCAAAACGAAATCATTCCCAGTAATTTGCACACAATCAATTCGCAAAATGAATTCCATAGAAGTAATAGTTTTTTGTAACATTTCTGAATAAATTCCTTGTAGGAGTTACGTTTGTAGTAGTTTTTTTTATCTGTAGCTTTCGCAATGCATTACCATCGTAAGTACTTTACCCCATTGTGTTGGCTGGACATAATAGTATTTATTGATTGTATGGCGCTTGATAATATATATTGAATTGAATGTAAAATTCATTTATATCGCTTGCTTTTGTATATTTATACAATCAATATTTACTGCGTCTGTATATATTTTTCCAGAAAAAATTTTCTTTTAACTGAAGATGAATATAATTTTTGGTTTACTTTAGTTAATTTGCTAAATTTGAATATACAATATATATTAGACTATAATTATTTAATACAGTAAAATTTGTATGTTATTAAGTCTATAAAATAGTAAAGGTTGATCTTATGTATATTGTATATATTATAGATTATTTATATATATATATATATGGAGATAGAGAAGGGAAAATATTCTAGGTCAATAGTTAATGATTTCAAGTCCATCTCCATTTATATATATACAATATATAAAATAAAGTTTATATTTTTCAATGTATACTCGTTCCAAACACATATTTACACACATTTATATTTATTGTTCCATATTATAAACAATTTTATATAATATTATTATTATAAAACCACCATCATTTGAAAACGTGATAGTTGGTTATTTAATATTATTTATAGTCGCGTCAAATATATAATTATATAATTTATATTAAAGGTGGAAATTTAAAAATAGACTTGTAATATATATATATATATTTGATGGTATATAGTTTAAAATAGATATTTAAAATATATATAGTTGAAGTTGAAGTTTTGTATATTGGAATAATTTTTATTTAACATTTTTGAAATGTTTTATGAAAATTCAATAACACAGCAAACAAAAACATAAAATTTATGTACAAACTCTATATAGTTTAATGATTATCGCATACATAAATAAGAGTGAAATTTATTTTATTACTACAATATATATTGTATATATGCAAATAATATAGAGAAAACGCGCGGTATTAATGATTGTATATATACACAATATCTTCTATACTTTATAATATGGAATAATTACTATTTTACCCGCACGTATTGTTATATATATAGAAATTATATAATAAACCACACACATTGTTAAAAATATATATATGGCCACAAATAATAAACACAAAATTATGGTTATAAAATGTATTATGTGCAATTTTATATTATCAATACGCGATATATATAATGATATATTATACAACGAGTGATTCATATAAATGTGTGGCTAGAAAAACTTAACAATTTAGAGTTTCTAAATACACGATTTGAAGGATAACAGTGACACCCTCTAAGCATTTAATGGTTTTTTTTTGTTTAACATTGTTATTTACTGAAGCAGTCAACCGTTTTAAAATAGAAAAAAACAAAAACAACCAGAAAATGGTTTTGTAATGATAAACAATTAAAATTATAATTTATTTTTTAATTGTTTACACCACACACACACACACACACACACATAAATACTTATGAAAATGTTTGTCCAATATTTTCCATATATCCTTGTGCATAAATTTGTTTTGTTTAAGGGGGCTGAGTTGAGTTTTGTAATTTTTTTTTTGAATAAAACACATAATTTATTCGAAATAATCTGATATCTAAATTGAATATTAAAGTAGACACAGTAGTTGTGGTTAATGAAGATGGAAATGAATGTTAGATCTTGCTGTGTTCTATTCTATGTATTCAATATTTTAGGAAAATTTTCGTTTTCACATAATTTAGGTTAAATTTTTAAATGATTTTTTAGATGTTGACCGGTCTAAACTAAGTCATTCCCAGTAATTTACACAGAATCCATTCACATGGTTTGACAAGTGTCCACAAAAATTTAAACTCTTCAAAAAAATAAGGGTAGCCTAATAATAAGGACACGATCTTGGTGGTCAATTAACATCTCCATCTTTGAGAAATTATTCGATTATCAAATTTCTGGCTCATATTCATCGATTGTTTCCGATTGTTGCAAATAACATATTAAAATCACATATTCTACACAATTAATAAAATCCAATTTATCTGCTAAAAAAAGTTATTATTAATCATCGTTCGATATCATCGAGCAGCTTGGTTTTGAAAGAAGTCCAATTACTCCACCATAGACTAAACATTTTGTATGATTGTATTGCGATTGTTGCAATATTACTCGTGGATTTTCTTCAACAAATACGTCAATTTTGTTTGTTTATATACATAATATATCCATCAATTTGAAAATGAGCTTCATCACTAAAAATGATTAGGTTTAAAAAAGAGGAGCCAATTAACAAATATGTATGCGACGTATAATCCATGATTAGTTGACAATAATTCTTGGGTTAATTGTATGTAGTTTGTGTAAACGCGTAAGTAAGTAAAGATCATTATATGAAAATTATTGAAATAAAAAGTGGTTTGTTTTTATTATACAATTTAACCGTACCATACCACGTCGCTCTATATCTATATATACGGCTAATGTTTATATTAATAATTCATATATTTACAAATTGAAAATTTTTTATTTGCAAAATGAATAAGTACCTTTCTTTTCATATGATGCGTGTCCGTGTCATTTATTTGTTTCACAAAAAAAATGATGATAAACGATATCACAATAATATTATAATATGAAAAATATATTTTTTTTTTCCAATTGACCTTATCCTATAATATATGTAAATTTACAATTGAAATACCCGTATAAATAAATATATTGTATAATATATATATATGGTATTTAACATTATTTTGGGATAATATGGCTGTTATAAAATAAATGCAATAATATTTATGCGAGACCTTACTTATTTTTATATATATTCTTTATTTATGCAAAACACAAAAACGGTTTGTTTGTTTCTATATATATAAATAATAAACATGAGCAATTGAATTGAATAGAAAAACAAGAATTTTTTTTTGTTATTTAATGTATGTTATTTTTTGCATATATTTCTTATCATATATATTTATATAATTCATTTCATTGCTTCCTTGTTTTATCGATTCATTCCGTTGGTTGCAATACTACAATAATAATAATAAACTGTATGCGGGGTGTGCGTGCATTCTAAATTCTCTGCGGATATGATACAATTTTGTTCAGAATTATTCTAAATATGTTATAGGATATTATGAATAACAAATATTTTATAATCTCTATATTATAACTCAGCTATATCAATAAGTAACATATTTATAACGTGAATGCACCGACCCATCTATCTATACCATATATATACCGAATCCATTAAGCAAAGAGGATATAATATATGGTTAACAAATTGTTGGTATTTTAAATAATTGTGAAAGTCAGTCTAATCTTTAAATAAAAAATTAATATTTTATTGAAAAATGTTAAAAATTTATTTTTATTTTTTATGTTAAAATAAATGTTATGAAATGTTAAATTATTAATAATTATTAATGCCACTTTCCTTTTCATATCTTGCATACAAATCCGGTGTATTTTTAATTTTTTTGAAATTCTTGACTTAAATACTATATATATATATATTTAATTGATGTGGTGGTATTCTGGGAATAAATGGATATGGATTTAGAGAAGTACAATTTCCTGTTAAAGTTTGTTCACCCGGTCATTCCTTATATTTATTTTTCGTAATTGAATATTATATAATTTTTTTTACCTATATAATATTTGTTGATTTTTTGCGCAACTTTTTCAATCCATAATCAAGAGGATCTATGCGGTATTTATTTTTAATTTTAATTCAAATAGTTTATACTATAATATAATCTAGTACCTTTTAAGAGGTATTACAATAAAATTTAACCAATTACATATAACAACAATGTAATAATTTTGTTTCACAATCACAACCATAAATACATGAAGCTCTACACTTTATTATAATAATAATAATAATAATAATAATAATTATTATTATTATTATAATTTCTATTTCCTTTTCTTCACTCACTGTGTGTTTTGTTGATGTTAAATATAGATAAATAAAAAATATACAAAATATATTAAAATGAATATAAAGAATATAATAATATACAATCTTTGTCCGAAAAATAACCGGGAATGGCTTAAGAAAAATAAAAATAGCAAACAATTAAATTGATTTTATAATCAAAAACTATAGTGTTTCGGATAATAAATTATTATGATCATATGCGATTTTACGCATTTAATGTTGGCGTATATATATATATATATAGAATATGCTCAATATATATGAGTTGTACATAATTGGGTTACACTATGAAGAAGGTAATGTTTTAACAGCCAATAGATGCCACAGTTACCCGATTCTTATATTAGACAGTTACGGCCAACATAGTTATTTTCGGACACAGACTAATAAAATATATATTTATATAGTTTTGTGTAATTAAATAAATTGTCACTTTTCATGTTCGCTATTATTATATTTATATGATATTTTATACTGTATTTATTTTATACCCACTTACATATATACAATAGTAAAATATGTATTATTATTATTATTATCATAATTACTTTTCTCAGAACATATATTTTTTAGATTAGAGTCTTGTGTGTTTAAAAAAAAATGTTTGCGATTTTTTTTTTTTTTTCGTTCTTGTTTATTTCACATAAATAATAAATTAATTAAATTGTTTGTATGTATTTATTATATACATAATTAAATATGAATATATATTGTATATGGTAAAATAATATATATATATACGTAATATTTGTTGAGGCGATGAATACAAGAAAGAATATTGCCACAGAACTGATATTGATGGTATTATATAGATTTTTTTTTTTATAATTAGTTCAAAAACGTATTCTATGACAACATTGAATTGAATTTAAATAATAAGTATATGGTTTAGTTTAGTGTATAAGGAATTTCTGATGCGGCCTATATATATATATGAAAAGCATATGTGAACCATGTGATATATAATAAAATTAATTTATTATTAGTATTTTTATTTAATTATCGGCATCCTATTTTTTTAATCCATAATGACATCTACTTGAATTTTGTATACACAAGATATTCACATTACAATCAATCTATTATATAATTAATTACTCTGCACACACACAAACACACACACACATATCAAAATATATATTTTAAACCTTAACCTGCCGGCCGGTAATATGATACCCCAGATCTATATATCGTTGATGTAATGTATTTTACCATATATATTGTATTTATTTATTGGTGGTAATTATTATTTTCCACAAAAAATCTCAGTATTATGTTTTTGTGTTATTATATAAAATTAGTTATTATTTTATTTATGTTGCGAATTTTTTCAAAGGATAAAATTATTCGATGCGTGGATATATTCTCTTCTATACCATGTGTAATTTCATAACGTGTGCACGTATATATATTTATATATAGTATTCACTGAAAGGTTATACCCCATAACAGCTTGCATAAAATTCCAATTGAATAACAATTTTTTTTGTATGCGCCTATATAGTGATATTTTTGCAATTATAATAACCATGTGAGATTTGGATAGAGAATTCGTACGTATGGATTATAAGATTTATCTATTATTATAAATTTATATAAAGAATATAAATATATAAAAATTATAAATTAAATAAATTTCATTCTATTCTAATTCCAAAATTTTGTATAAAATAAGAATGTATAAATATAAAAACAAAAAAATCCCCAAATATATATGTGGTGGTGGTGGTGATGGTGATGATGATGGTGATGATGGTGATGGTGATGATGATGGTGATAGTGATGGTGATGGTAGGTTCGGTGCCAATTGATGAATGAAGGAAGAACAAAGAATGTAAAGAATTGGATAAAAACATAGAGAGGCATAGAGAATATATTCGAATATGTTTATTTAAAAAAAAAAAAAAAGAAGACGAAGACTAAAAACTATAAAATTATTAACATTTGTAAGATGTGTGATGTGACTACACAAAACAAAACATTTAGATACGATTTTTTTTTTGTTTTGAATAGACAAAAGGCAATTTTCAAAAAATGGCGGATTTGCGCTTCGTTTAATCGAAATTTTATTTTATTTTTTTTTCTTCTTAAATTGCAATATTTATTGTTGCTATAATTTCGCTATTTCACTAATTATTTTGGTTTTTTCGTTTTATATTACAATGAAATATAATTTATACGCCCGTGTGTGTGTGTGTGTATGTTTGAGTGTGTGATACAATTTGTTTTCGTTTGTGTTTTATTTATATTGTGATTCTTGCCGTAAGCTAATACTCACACAAGTTCCTTTTTTTTTTTGAATATCGGTGTCCTTATTATGCGTGTGTCATGTGTCGGTTGATTGGAATCAATACATAAAAAAAAATCATTAAAATTATGTATATCGACACATTAATCAAAACATTACTTTTATTTGTAATTATTTGATCTGAAATAAATAAAAATAAACATGTTAAATAATATTGTCTCAATTCCCATAATAACGTATCGCAGAACGTCGTCGTGACACTGCTACAATGTTATAATTATTTTTGAAAAAAAAAAAGATAGAATGGTTAATTTTGCATTATATGTCTCACGTGATATATGTACGCAATTATAAACACATACAATGAAAACAATAAAATCAGTTGGTTAGCCATATACAATATATATATTTATAGCTGCTATATACCCAATAAACTAACACGCATTGAAATGACTGCATCATCATTGAATGAAATAATACTATATAAAATAATAATAATAATAAAAAAACAAATCATCATAGAAAGACTTTGAAAAAAAGTGAAAGTTGGCCCAGGCCTACTAATCTGTTTCGGTTGATGAAGTAATTGAATAAAAATGAATGAATATCTATCGCGAGTTATATAAAAAAAAAACAATAATAAATACCGAAAATGAAATGAATATATGAATTCATTAATAAAATATGGCATCAACCGCGCCGGCCAGCAAAATGTATGGCTGCAGTAGCAAGCCGACAATAATTTTGCAATTAATATTTTTTTTTTTTTTACTCAAAACTAAAGATTATTTTCAAATTTCAAATTTTATTTATGATGTGGATTAATTATTTAGCTAAAAATGTATACACAATTTTTCGTTGTACATATCTATAATTATTTTGAATGGCTCACTGTCAATTGCTTGTGCTTGTTTATATATGTAAAATATATGATTGCGTATTTTTTAGCTGAATTACCCCCATTATGTAATTGATTTTCATAATTCATATACAAACAAATCCTCCTATATATATATATATATATATAAAATATATATGAATTGACTTGTTTGCCGTAAAGCGTATAAATAATGCTGCATCATAAGCGCACGAATTTAAAATCTATATATTAAGACTAAATAAGGTATAAAATAAAAATAAAATATTATTATATTGAGAATTGAAATTGTATAATATTTTGTTGTTATATAAATGTGTGTGTGTGTATTATCTGGAATTAATTAAATACATTGTATGTGTATATAGTGTGTTGTTTAATCCATAAAAATGATATAGCTCCTTCACACATTGTTCAATAAGTATTGTAATTGACTTTGACAACATTATTCAATAAAATTATATTAATGAAATTTGTGTAAATTTTAATATATGAACAATATACTGTAGTTAAATATCGATAACAGATTGAATTTTACGATTTGTTCGAATAATTTTGGTCGTGATTGTAATAAAATATACAGGGTGTTCATTACTAATTATTTTGCTATACATTGATTAAGATTTTCTTCATGAAAAAATCTCTGTATGTATTTTCACTTTATTGATTAATTGAATTTTGTTGTATTTTATTCATTTTTCATATAATAAAAATTTAATCCTTTTTAAAAGTATATTAAAATCACTGTCTATTGTTGGTAAAATGCATGTCATTTGGATTTAAACCAGATGAAAGTTCAATTATAAAAATTTTATAGTGATATCTCCGCTTCGTCCTCCTCGTCCTTGTCCTTGCATTTTGTTCCATTTTACATTTATTAAATATTTGTGTGTTTAATAAACAAAATTAATAATCGATCCTTTTTTAAAAGTATATTAAGATCATGTCTATTGCTGGTAAAATACAACTCATGTACACAAACCACAGATGAAAGTGTAATTATAAAAATCCTCCTCATCTATCGAAATAGATCGAAATAGATAAATTATTTAAATTTATAGTTAATAATGACGGAATACTAATTTATTTCAATAATATATAATACCAATAAAAAAACAAAGCACAATAAAAACATATAAATAAACAACAAATTAATAAATAATATAAATTTAATAAATTTATAATTAGTTAAATAATAAAAACACAGAAAAAAAAAAACCGACTGCTAAAAGAAACAAATTTTTTAATTGTAATTATAATATTAATATACAAAATATTTTTATTTATATATAAATAATCTGTGCGATCAAAATTATAATATATGTTTTTTTTTTTTTCTTAATAATAATTTAGTTAGAAAACAAAACAAAACAAAATATCATTTAAGTATAGAATTAATATATCGTATTTGTAATTTATATATTTAATATCTCTCTAATTCTTTATGTGTTTTACTATAATGTATAAACTTCTAATACACCATGTGCGACGATGATAGATTTTATCGATTGATTATTATTACACATATTAAAAACATTAATCGTCAAAACAACAATTAAAAAAAAACTAAAAAAAACTAAAAAAAAAACAATACAAAAAAAAATTGTAGTTCTTTAACTACAAAAAAAAAAAATCTACTAGCAAAATAACAACAATAACAAAATTACAAAATTATAGTTTTGGTTAGTTTAATTTTCAATAATTTAACATGGAAAATATTTCTTGTGAGAAGGCTAACTAACCAAACAAAAAAAAAAAAAAATTAAATTTAAATTGGTATAGTTTATAATAGAAAAAAATAAAAATCACTGCCGTACACAAACACACACACACAAAATATATCTACCCAGTGGGACGGTCGGTATGTATGATAACATTGATTATTGTCTACTTGTTTCTAGTCAGCAAAACGTTCTCGATTACTTTTGTACAGAGACATGTCATTGGTGGTAAGTACTTTTACTCTAGATGAGTTGTTCTTGGGTTCGGAATGGTTGAATTTTTCATGTGTACAGAACAAGTGTATTTTTTTTCATGGAATCGGATTGAGTGATGAGATATATCCTGTGTATAAAAATTGGCCAAAACTTCTGTGGAAAATATCTATTTCTGAATAATCACACATGCATTACATAAACCTTTTTTTTTGCAAAATTTCTTCAAAAATGTGTGAAATGAGAAATAATGAAATTGCCAAATTTCTAGAAATTGATGCAGAAAATTATTCTGCGTGTAAAAATTATGCAGAATTTTCATCTATCAACTATTCTTATAATCCAATATAAATAAGTTTTTTTGGTAGAATGTCATTGGAATTGAATGATCCGGACAAGTGATAATGTGATGGAGCAACATTTTGGTTAATAAACACGGTGTGAGAATTGATCGCATCCATAAATGCTTGCCACGTTTCTATGACCCGGTTTTTCGACATGCGGCAGAGAATTGTATTGTTGTGTAGTAAAATAGCATTTTATTGTGACTGGCAAATTTTGCTTGTTTTTCTTGTAATAATCACTTTAAATTGATTCCTTTTGTTGACGGTATAGTTTAATATTGACAGTTTGGTTCAATTTCAACCATAATAATCCTATTTGGCGGTCTCATCAAATACCGAGACTTAAAATTACAATTCACTACTTTTGAAGCATTGAAATCACTCTCTTATAGCATATTTTCTCTATATAAATTTCGACAAGCATTCGATGACATGTAGCAGCATTTTTTTCTCCCAATGATATGCACAAAAAAAAAAAATAAATATGTTGTTTACACTTTTAACGAGTAAGAGAAACACACAAACTGAATGATAAAGAGATACGTCGAATTAGTGAATACGTTCACAAACAAATTTTCAGCCGAAATCAACATTTTAATAAACGATCGTTTCATATTTATACACACCTATTTTATGTATAGAAACATATTTTTATTTATTAATCACAAAACAACACATGACACGCATCAATTTTTGAATTTCTTCAACAATTTCAATAATTTTTTAATAATAATAATAATAATAAAAACACTGCACCACTACTTCGATACGATGGTGTGTGCGGCATAAATAAATAATTCCGTATACTTAAACGAACTTTAACCAACTTAAACTATAGTTTTGTACTGAAAATAATTGAAATTTTACTTTTTATTATATATGTTATTTTGATTTTATAGCATAGTGAATTATAAAGCCAAAAAGTTAAAAATAATCAGTTTTTTATGAATTTAAGAATGAAATTTAATAATTTTTTAATATTTCTTAATACCAATATTATCCCACACAATTTCTACATAATTTAAGCATATTTCAAATTGGATAAAATGTGTTTGAAATAATTCAAAGATAAAATATTAGATAAAAATGTTGAAAATTAATAATTTTTCGAAAAAAAAATAGGAAGTGAACGTTAACCACACAGTTTCTCCTGAATTTAAGCATAGTCCTAGTTGGATAAAATGTGTTTGAAATAATTCAAAGATAAAATATAAGAGAAAAATATTGAAAATATATGATTTTTTCAAAAATAGAAATATGAAGTGAACGTTACCCACACAGTTTTTCCTGAATTTAAGCATATTTCTAGTTGGATAAAATGTGTTTGAAATAATTCAAAGATAAATTATTAGATAAAAATATTGAAAATATTTAATTATTCCAACAAAAAATAGTGTAAAACCAAGCTCGCTCGTCAACCTCATTGCCTCACGCTCAGTGTGGATTTCAACCTGGGGTTATACCTTACCTTATAGGTAATTTAGAAAAATTATAATTTTTAAAATTATTCAATTAAATTATTCAAATAATAAAAAACAAATTTTAACCTAAACACAATTACTGTACACTTTAAAAAATGTTAATGACTTAATTATAAGGCCAGTGTGATATTATACTCTTTAACAATATTCTCATGGATTCGGAATGGGTGCATTTTTCATGTGTACAAATCATATTCAATAAATTCGCTGGTGAATTTATTTATGAAATTAGAATTACTTAAAAATTTACGGATAAATTCTTTGGTGAATATTTTGATGATATAATTAATGAGTTCATTGGTGAATTCATTGAATAAAATTGAAACTACATAGAAAAAGTCCCATTGGGTAATTTTATATTAAATATTCTTTCCATATATATTCTATACTCCGTCGTCGTCTGTGTTTTTATAATTCTATATATTGTAGGTATTATAATAATAATATAACTATGTACAAAACGATACGGTTTAAGATTTTTAAGCTCCCATATTGGTATCTATCTATCCAACTATCTAATTCTATTATTATTATTATATATAAATACAATAGATAGAAGTAAAACCACTAAAATTAACTTCTTCATCGAAAACATATACACCGAAATATTTAATATAATATTATTACATTAATATACGAAAAATAAAATGTTAAAATATTTACAATAACAATATGATTAAAATTGGCAAAGAAAAGGCGCATATATAAAATAAATAATAACAACAAAAAAACTTAAGAAACAAGTTTTATTATTATTTTTTTTGTTGTAACAAGAAATAAAAAGAAATAATAAATAATAAAAGAATTAATTCAAAATCGATTAGATTTGCGCTATTGCTAATTTATTCGTAAAAATAAAATTAATTTTTTTTTTGTTGTAAGTTTTTTTTTTGTAAAATTGTTGTTGTTACTTTTCTCTATCAATATTTTTTTTTCCATAAATTTTTGTGCTATATTATTAAAGATGAACTGCTGTCTTATTCTTCTCATCATCATATAATTTGTGTTGCGCGCTATGAAACGTGATGCATTCAAAATATTATTGGGAAATTTTATATAGTTTGTTAAAAATTGGTTTTCATTTCTTTTAATGATGAAAAGTTTTTGTCTGTTATTCTGCAATTATTGAAATATGCACGAATAAAAAAAAAAAACACATACAAGTACATGTTTATTGTTATTGCAGTATATCCATGTACAATAGTTTACCGGAAAAGTTTATTACTACTTGTAATACAAGTCCAAAGCATCAATCATGTTATACGATAACAGAAGACGGTGTGTCAAATTACGGTTGATTGAATATTTTGAAGACACTTTCTAGGTACAACAGCAGCAATAATTTTAGCTGATCTTTTCGTATACCTTGTGATCCATGTTTGTGATTATCTACAATATACAAAATCTATTACTAAACGATAAATAGTGAGTTTAACATAATTTCCTATAGGCATCAAAATAATTGATGTTACGGTTTATATCGAGTATTTTTCCATATAAAAATTTTCCACTTTTACATATTTCCCGGAGTGGCAAAACATCCAGTAATAAATATCTTATTTCTAATGGATATTAATAATAATTTCCACGTCTATATATTTCCCGGAGTGGCAAAACATCCAGTAATAAATATCTTATTTCTAATGGATATTAATAATAATTTCCACGTCTATATATTTCCCGGAGTGGCAAAACATCCAGTAATAATTATCTTATTTCTAATGGATATTAATAATAATTAAGCATATGCTGCTTAACTATAATAACGATAAGCCGGATAACAATGTCAAATTTAATATTCTACAAACTATATAATTATAATTGGCTGTATATACAATTTATTTAATTGAAGAAATTTGTCGTCGGACAATTTTTGAAAATTATAATCCCATTGCAACCCAACAAATATTATATTATACAGCACAATTTCTCTCTATACTGATATTTTTTTTACTACGTTTGGTATTATAATTATATAGTTGTCCATTTCATCGTATAATTTTCATGATTGAGAGAGATACTATTTTTAATATGTGAATATAATAATGTTATGTAAATTAAATATATACAGAGTGTTTAGAACAAATACAACCTATACGACGATCCTTACATTTATTTTTTAGGAAATTTTAATTTTAATTTTATTCAAAATATTTTTCATTATTTTCTATATACAAATTTTAATTAAATATATATATTTCTGATAATTTATAAATAATATATTGATACTACTACTAATACTAAAATTTTTCTGCTGGGTGATCATTTGTTCGTTTATGAAATAATAAGAAAAACGGATATCTTTGAAAATATGGTATTGGACGCTATTCAAAGATTAACAATGTCTGCACACAAACACACACATAACTATGGGCTAATCAGCCATATAAAAATAACAGAATTTTGAAGACATTTATATTTCGTTAATTGCAGTACAATTGGTAAATTGTTATATACTTCCATGCTCGGAGTAATTTAACAACTTGGCTGTAATGAAAGGTTTATTAGATGACATAAAACTTGGAGCAAAATATCACTTAAGAAGAAGAAGATATTGATACTCGATTTGTACAATTGATGGAACAACATAGTGGCTGCGAGAAAACTGAATCCCTGCAAGTATTTCTTTATATATTGTTATGGTAAAAAATCGCACTTTACTATATTATGATTCCTTCAAATTGATTATATAGTTATTGCTTAGATAAGTAGTCCTACATTATATAGTGTGTGTTCCAGTGATATAAAATAACCACTCCGTGCGCGCATATATTTATAAAATAATAATACTGTAAATTTAAATAACATAATTATATCGTATATATATATTATGCTCATTCATAACATTGTGTATATACTAACTATACAAAACTAGCAATTATTTTATAACCAATCAAAATATTCAAAATTATATATATATAGAAATCAGACAAAAATTCTTGATGATGCAACAATTTCGGCTTGATTATTATTTGTTTGGTATATGATGGAGTAGTAGTAGTAATGATAATTATTTTTAAGTATATGATAATTTTATATTTTATTTAGAAACGTATACTTCCCATCTATCGCACACATACATATACTTTAACCTATACTATATTTTTATACACATCAAAATATTATAATAAAAACATACCCGCAGCCACATAATTTGCATAACATTTTGTTCATTGTATTCCAATCGAAAAAAAAAAAAAAAAAAACAGTTGTAACATATAAAAGAAATACTCTTAATGTTGATGGAAAAACTATTATAGAAAAAATATGATGATATAAATATATTAAGATTCTATTGTATTGAAATTCTGAATATACACAATACATAAAACGAAATAATATTATAATTATTATAAAATATTGTTGCGTATGGATACGATTAAATAATAAATCATTTATAAAATTATAATTTCGTTTTTAAGATTTTGTTCTGTATATAATTTGTATCTCTTTGTTACATTTTGGAAAAATTTAAATTTAAATATATGTAATAAAATAGTTATGGTATAAAAACGACTAGCGAATGGGAATGGGGGTGGAGGATGCTTCTTAAAATAAATTTCCACTTCGACATATCTAACATTTATAATTATAATAAATAAAACCGCAGCAAAAAGCTCCACTTTTTCAAGAGCTTTTTTTTTTCACATTTAAATTTATGCGTTATTAAAAAAATCAATTGAAGAATTAATCTAAATTCTCGTTTTTTTTTTTTTTAATAAAATCGAATTTAAATGAAAAATAAGAGAAAATATAATATAATAAAAATAATTTTTTATAAGGTGTGTAAGTGTTTATCCCATTGTATATCCAATATCCGTCGTAGACTGATCCATCGCATAATGGCTATACGGATTATCAAGTAATTTTCTGTGTATTACAGCTCGTTTGTATCTTTATTTATTTTTATTACGTATAGTTACCAAAATACATGCGGAAATTTTTACAATTTATTTTGTAAATAACAATACTCATCAGACATAACATTAACTATAAATTTGATAAATTTTCAATAACATTTACTGGATTATTTTCGTATCACCCACCACACACACACACACACACACACACTTGATAAAATAAAACAATTAAATAAATATTTATTTTTATTTATTTTTTTAAAAACGATAGTATTTTACACAAAACAATATTTTTACACACTTTTATGCTCCCACACGCAATTTAAAAATATAAAAACCATATGTTTTGACAAAAAAAATAAAATCCAATGTTTTTTCGTTTTTTTTTGTATGTAAGCAATAAAAAAAATATGCAAAATATTTGTAATAAAATATGTATTAACATAAAAATAAAACAAAAATTCGTATAAAGGGGTCACATAATAATGAAAAAAAATAAATAAATAAAGGTCTCACCTGTCGCTGTTTACCCTTTTTTTTTTAGTTTTTTTGAATATTGTTTATACACGTATTTGAGTCGGAAGTGCGGCTGTATGGGATAAAAATTATAGACAAAAAAAAAACAATAGCTGTTGTATATTGAACATTATTATCAACACAAAATTTGTAATATAATCGGGAATAATGAAAATTTTAAATATAAAACTGTCTATTTTCTCGTAAATTTTCCAAACACCTGTCATCATCAAAAAATGTTGAAGGAAATATTACATAATTTAATTATTTAATTGATTGATGATGCCGTCTAATCCAAAAACAAAATTTTCCATCTCTATATTCTATTAAAATTGTGATAAAATTTACTAGAAATTGTCTACACCATCGATGGATTCGCATATTTTTTTTACATAAAAAGTATATTTATAATTTTAACTAATTTTAGTGTAGACACAATCTATGCGGCAATCTTTTGCATAACATGGTAAGATTCTGTTTTGCTATCACGTGTAATGTATAACTTTCCATGCAGGGATATAGATATATTGGTAAATGCTTATCGTTATGATGTGTTGTAATGGTTATTTCTTTTGAAATTTATTCGACAAACTATTTACAAATGATGTAAATTTTCTTGACATTTTTCTTCCAATTACTAAACACCGCAATTTTATTTACAACTACTTATCAATTATTTGTTCTATATAAATTAAAATTTTCCTTTCTAAACGAAAAACTTGTCCTATTGATATTATATATTTTTTGCAGTAATTTACGTGTATTATATTTATTTATAAATGGCACGTTTTTATATTTTATGCAAATGTTTTATATTACATAAACATTTCATTCATCCTTTTTGAAGGATTATATATTATTATAACATATTTTAATACAGATATATTTTATAATTAATATTTTATGGTATATATATATATTTTTTCGTTTACGCACATGCATATTATTATTATTTAATATTTTTCTCTATATAATATAAATATAAAATAAAATCTTCTATATATAACATAACATAGATTCCATTTAACACGTTATCAAAATTGTGCCATTATCCTTTTATAATAACACAGTGTTCTCTATATACGGAAACACTACATTTTTTCTACATAACATAACAAACATTTTTGTCACACCGCTCATTTGTAAAAATTTACTGTATGGAATGAATGTATACGTTGAGAAATGGAATTATACACAAGAACAACGACCATGAACAAATATGCATAAATAATTGCAAGGCTATAATGGATATTATGATTATAAACGATATGCATATGTTAAATTTAATTTGTGAAACATGTGTTTTTAAAATTTGATGAAACATTATAAAATTGTTTTTTAAATTGACTGTGGTGTGTTCTTCATATAATATAATTAAATATATATGAAATTCAATTCTCTCCGGGTGACACGCAATTTGCCCACATACATTGTAACACGACGCAATACAACAATTAGCCATATACAATATATTATTGTATTATGGATGGTTATTTGCATATTCTATATATTGTATACATACATTATAAAAGGTTGTATTGAAAACTACTGGAAAAAAAAGGGTATACCACAACAAATGAGATGATTCAACCTTAAATTATTAAGACTTAATAATATTGTATATACAAAAAAACGTTTGTGATTAACTATATATTTTATTTTTATTTACATCCGATTTTTGAATGGCTACAATAAATTTAAACAAACATATTTTGTCTATATGATGATGATAATAATATTTTATATTGGCTGTGTTATGACTGAAATCTTAAATAAACAAATTAATTTTCAATGTTACACAATTTTATATGTGTGTATATATTGTTATATGGTAAAACATTTTATCCGCTATACTTATTTTTCCATATATTGTATGTTCAAACATTTCATGCGAATCAGACAAATAAATTTTCTTCATAACACAAAACATCATCATCATCATAGACATAGAATAAAAAGATGAAAATAATAATTGTTTATTTGTTTAATTTTTTCTTTGAATGGAACAACAACATATAGATTTGCATCATTTTCTTCTCTTGTAAAACTAGATAAATACACAATCAGTTCAGTCCACCATTCATTCCACTGTCACACATAGCTAAAAGTTTAAATAGTTTCCTCTTTTATTTGTATATTTATTTATATATAGACAAAATATACAATATATATATTATCTGCTAACAACGGCACGCATATATGATGCGAGTTTGTATGGGCTGACTAAATTGTTTAATATCTATACATTTCTTCTTGTTATAAATTTCAAATATATATAAGTATCAAATACACGGAGTCAAAATTGAGTGAACACTTGAATTCGAATGAGCGTTATAAAATTATTTTCTCAATTTAAAACATGTTGATAATAAATAAATATTATGGAGTTTTTCCTTATCCAGAAATGCTGTGGCGTGTTTTGATAAGAGGCGAATAAAGCAGAAAGAGGAAAATAATTCAGCCGGGTTAAAAATCCTTATTGAACATTAGTAAAGTTAAAAAGGTGCAGAGTAAAAGTGATTAGAAATTGAAAATATTCGCAAGAATATAAGAACATTATAGTTATCGGTGATCGATAAAATATAATATAATAAATAATAATATATCCAATAAAAATTTGTTTGAACTAGTGATTGTTTGGAAAGCGAAATCGACCCAAAAAAAAACATACCTATAGGATAATGCACCAGGAAAAATACATTTATTTAGCAAAAACACATAAAAAAATAGTGATGATTTCATAATAATTTAGAACTGTTGAATATGAAATTTTTTTGGAAAACTTTGTGGAAAACTAAATGTCCACTAAATTTTGAACCCGCGTGTGTGTGTGTGTGTGTACATGTATAATTATTATTATAGTCAATTGTCATATAAAATAAATCATTTCCAATGAATTGAACGGGATGTCTATTTGTTAAGCAAACGACCAATAAAATTGATTTATTTTAATACATAAAAATTATATTAAAATTGTAAAATTATACATATTTTCTTATATTATTTACTTACATTAGAATATCTTTCGAGATGGTAAATTATTTGACTCCATATACAAATTTTTAAAATCTGTATAGACTTGTAAGATTTTCTATCTATATATATATAAGTTTATTTATATATGAAAAATTTAGTTTGCTTTACTTTCACAATACGATGGCACACAATACTACTGATCCGACTGTTATAAATAATACCGCCGTTGGTATTATATACAAAACTAAATCGATATATATTTATAGTTTTCGATATATAGTTGTTTTTTACACCCAAACGTCATATAAAACTTAAACGCAACCAATTTTAAATTGTCAAATTTTATTTATCTGCACAAAACATATATGGTATAGCTAAAGATGAAAGGTAAAATGATATGATATAAATATAAATGAAAGAAAACCTTGAAACAGCGACCTAAATTTTCTTGCTCCATTTCATTTAATAAATATTATTTTATTAGATTTTATTAGATATTATTAGCTGATTGCAAATAATGATATATAATCACGTATCACCCATCAATACGTATAACAAACTCATATAGTATATTTATTTATTTTGATATATACACTCTGACGCAGCTAAAATTCTACTATATATTAGGAACACAATGTTTTAAAAGAGAAAAAATGTAAAATGTAAATTTAATATAAGTGTTGTTTAGTGAGTAGCACTTGGAATATAAAATATATAATATACAATAGAATGATTAACCACCACCACCACCACCACCACCCTCACTGCTACCTCTCCAAACCGCCCATATTATTTGGATCTGTCAAATAAATTTAAATTTTCTTTTGATATAACAAGAAAATTGTGTGGGTGTCGGTATATATACTTTTATATATATATGAGTGTGTAGGTGGTGCGATGTAGATTTATGCTATGGGAGTATATATGCATAAGCATCATTTTAAGTTACAATTTGTGCTGTACATAATATAGTGATATGCAAAATATAGTATATAAATTCTTGTCAAATTATTAAATATATAATATTTTGCTATACATATATTTGTGAATGAATGTTTTAATGGAAAATTTAATCTGTATATTTATTTATCCTTTAATAAAAAAAAAAAAGGAGAAAAATTTATTTAACATAATATTTTAATATTTACAAAACATTTATTTTTTCGAATATGTTTACATACATTTTAATTTCAATTTATAATGCATGTGAAAATGTAAATAAAAGTACAATATATTGTATAAATAAACAAATTTCAGATGATTACAAGACAAACGAATATAATCGCAACAGTTTATGGTATATTTTTTGTATATATTCAATGTATCTACGTTGTGTTTTAGGGTTTTTTTTAATGGTTGGCTTATTTTTTTAACGGCCAGTACAGATACACAAACATAGGATAGATAATAAATAATTAAAATAATATAAATAATAATAATTGAAACGATGGAACGATGAAAAACACATTGAAATTACTTTAATATATATAGATATTTATACAACAATTTTTAAAATGTTAAATGAAAAGTGTTCGTGACATTTTATTAAAACATGACAATTCATTAATTCAAGAGATTTTTTTCTCTCTCTGTGTACATATGGTGTATATGGAAAATAAATACCCTCAACTTGATTTTGCAATATTTTTGTATTTATTATATCAGCAGCGTTTCATAAAATTTGATTAGAATATTTTTAATTTCTTTAACTATTTTAAGTTTTTTTGTTTTATATAAAATTCAATCAATTTGTAATTTTTCATAGAATAACTAAATCGATTGACACATTCAAAAGATTATTTTTCTATGCAAAAATCGGTTATTTATAAATTTTTTTTTTTTATTGGATGAAACGATTTTCAAAAATTTCTATACTATACGAAATTTTATATGGTAATTAATTAAATTGCGATTCCAATATAGAAATGTGTGAATACTATTTTTTTTTTACAAGACGCCCATGATGCGCGTATACCATAATAGCACTAAATACATCTTATTTAAATATGTATTTATTTTTTTCATCGCCATCCTGCCCCCCATCGTATATTTACCCACTTTTGAAAATTTGCGTTAATATTTTAATATCAATTGAAAAAACATTTTTCATTATATGGTAATAAAAAGAAAATACACAATGTATTTATAAATTATAAATTATATTTAAAAAATGATTGTAGCAAAAAAATAATATAGCATAAATTTATAGAAGCGACAATAAATTGAACTTTAATTTGATGTATTGCATATGCATATCCTCGTTTTAATATAATTTGTTAAGTTTTGTCGGTGTGCGTGTGCAATGATCGTTTTAGGATTATAATGTCCGTTTTAATAATAATCAAATTTACCTCTGATCGCCGATCGATATATATATATAATTTATGTAATAATACAATACAATTGGATATAATTTATATATGGAAAAAATTGATCTACACAAATATCGCGATAAATACTGTATTCCATTTTTTTTTGTTACTGTGATATTAGTTTATAATTACCTATTGAATGCATAGCATAAAAAAACATCTACAGATTTTCACATATATTAGTATTTTTTTTTTAAAAAAATTCTATAACAAAAAATCGTGTATGAATAATTTTTTGTGTCACTGTTTATTGTTATTAAATATTAGATGGATTGCAAAAATATTAAAATTTCTTGTCAAAAGTTTGCATTGGCTTTACAGAAGCAAAAAAAAACTCATTTTAAATAAAAAAACCGTTGATGATGGTGATAAGCCCTTTTTTTTGTTTGTTCCCATATTTATAGGCCTATTTTAACAATTTATTAATAACATTTCAATTAAAACAAAAAAACACCAAAATTTAATTATATAAAATTTATAAGAAAAAATAAAACTTGAAAAAGGAAAAAAAAAAAACTTTATTATTGCATCATCGTATAAAAACAAAACAAAACATAAAAAAAAATAATAACATAAATAAAACTCGTTTTTAAGAAATTAGTCAAACCACTGCTGGCTGCTGGCTGGTTATTAGAAAATACAATGTCTTTATGTATAAATACGATTTGTTACAAAAAAATAGAATATAAAATATTAACACCGCACACTTAAACACACACACACACACACCTGCATAAATTTTAAATAAATTAAAATTAAAAAAATTATTATAATTTTTGACCATCAAAAATTTTTTTTGGTTTTTAATTAATGTGTGTGTTTTATTTTTTCTTTTAATTTGAGTGAGTTTTTTAATTAAATTAATATTCAAAGAAGCACAATCACAAATTTGCTATATGAAAAAAACACAAATACAAATTAATAATTAATCTATGAAATATATTAACTTTATATATTTATTAAGCGGTGATTATAAAATCATATTAATTTGATTATGTGTAAATATGTAACTGTTTGTTGCGCAACAATTCATCCGTTGTATGACACCCAATTCGTATATCCTTTTTTGGGTGAAACATAGGGTGATTCTTAACTCTATATTTATATACATAGAAATTATATTTATGAATAATAATAATAAAATATGATTTAATCATCCATCAAATAGTAAATTTTAAAATATATCCATCAATTTCATCGAAAAATGTATCAGCTGATTATTCGCACATGTTTGCATTAATTTTGTTTGAAGAAATTGTCTGAGTATAATTTTTTAAAATTAAAATTGTTTGGAAAAATATATGTTTGCGTTAAAATTTTATATTCTAAGTCTATATAAAATTTAGATCAAAGTATTATACGGCCACGTTGGCTTCTTAGTATAGTTCAGTAAAATTTACTGATCGTATATACAGAACATTTAAATGCGTTAATTATAGTACTTTTGTAACTGTTACCTCTTCTTTTTTCTGAAATAAATAACATCTATGTTGATATAAAATTTGGTAAATTTGCACTTAGAAACAAATGCTGTTCTGGTTTTTTTTTTTAAATATCTTGTGTCTTGTGACATAACAATTAATTAATTAATTTAATAAATGGGTATATATTCGCAATTCACTCAGAAAAACATTGAAATAAATTTGTATGTAAATTAAAAATATATTTTATTTTTTTTTCCATTGACTTATCACTCGGTGCACG
Organism: Bibio marci; assembly: GCA_910594885.2. Taxonomy (NCBI): domain Eukaryota; kingdom Metazoa; phylum Arthropoda; class Insecta; order Diptera; family Bibionidae; genus Bibio; species Bibio marci. Next base: position 41,565,653 of record OU343117.1, read on the forward strand.
TATATTTTATATACTATTTGTAAATTGTGTGTGTGTGTGTCTATAACTATTTCTTTATATTAATGATATTCATCCATAGAACCGAGTCATAGTCATGCTCTTGCGGTAATATTATATATGTTTTTTTTTTTAAATTATAACTTTTGCAATGTAATTGATGATGGCATGCAAAATGTGGAGAGAAGAATAAGAAGAAGATAAAAAAACAGGTAATTGGTGCAAGTTTCATGCACTTAGTGATAATTATTATTATTATTATTATTATTATTATTATTATATTGTTGTTGTCTTTCACAAATATATATAGAAAAAATATATATTTATTTATTTATTTTTTGTTTTTCTCATTAATTTAATTTAATTTAATTTTTATTATACACTAACATGTGATATTATTTTTCACATATATTTTGTTGTCCATATACGTTGCGATAGGTGTGTCGAAAAAGTTTTTGAATTTAGACTATTTTTTATTACCTTCCATCAAACTCTGTAAAGCTTGTCATGGCGCAACACCTCGCCGTCATTGTAACCCCTCATGCAATGCCATTAGGTAACAATATAGATTTAAGCTATTTTTATAAAATAAAATAATTTGTTTATACTTAAACAAATCTGGTTGTTTTTTTTCGTACATACGGTGTGTGTGTACAAAAACCTATCACATAACAATGAACCAATTTTTAAAAATCCTCAAAATTTTATCTGTACTCAATCCACCATCAATTGACTGTTAAATTTCCTAATATATTATATAAAATTGCATAAACTTTTTTATAACACCCCCCTTCTTATTAGAATAAATACTGCATCAAATTATAAGCTTTAGTTTATGGTGTATAGATGCTGATGATTCGGATGAATGTGATGGATGGATAACACTATAAGAGAATAGAAAAATGTTAAAACAAACATTGAAACAAATAATAATAATAATATCTATTTGTTGTAAAAACTATATATGAAAAATAATAATTAAAAAACTGAAGAAAAAATAATAAGAATAAAAAAAACGAACACAAATTGTTTAAAGTGGCTTTAATTATTTCACAACATTAATTAGTGGATAAATATTATTTATTCTATTTTTGTTTAAAACTGAAAATAGGTATATAAAAACATAAACAGTGTGTCAATTAATTTTTAAGATTTTTTTTTTTTTGCCATAGTCGTCGTGTATTGTATATTCGCTAGCAACTATTTTTTTTTTACCTAAAAACATAAAATGATGTTAAAATTGTGTTAATTTAATGATGTGTTTGAGTGTGTGTGTCGAACATATACAAATCAGAGTAGCGTGCTATTTGGACAGAATTTCGCACGGTGAAATACGCATTCATTAAATCAAATATCAAATAATACAATAATAACTTATTTCTCTATATTTCATTTAAAAAAAAAATTGTAATCTTAAAAATTCTTTGACACATTGTCTTAATAAATAAATATAGTCTCGTATGAGATACTATCGCGAAATTTATTTATTTTTTTTTTATTTTATATAAAATACAAAAGAAAAATAAGAAAAGAAAAAAAATACTGGTAATTTTATACTTTGTCTAGTTCTAATGAAAAATGAAAAGGAAGGGAAAAACAGGCGCCTTTTATAAAAATTATATAACATTTAAGTATATGCTTGATATTTTATTTTCATATACGTATGTACTGTACTGTAAGATAATATACCATAATATCCAACGAGATCCGATCACAGTGCTGATTCAATATAAAAGATGAAGAATTTTATTTTAAAATAATTAAATGATACGGCTTTCCTGCAATACTGGCTGATCCAAAATAATTAAATAAATTAACTCATAATCACAGATAATTTTAAATTCCAAAAAAATATCATTTAATAATGTCCACTTAAAAAATCCATCATATGTAGTATCAGAATTGTGTCGTTAACTTCTTCATACCATATAGACAAGACGGTCCTGTATGCAATTTGTATTCTATTTAAATTTTGTATATACATTTTTTCCATTGTAAATAATTCCATTCTATATGTGATTTTTAAATAACCCAGAATTTTTAGAATTTCATTTATTTTATTCAATCAAATTTATGCAAATATTTTATTAATTATTTTTATTTATTTTTCTTATTTATTTCCAGGTGAGTTATATTAACATCAACACTTATTTTTCTTATCTTTAAAATGTCATCGAACGATCAATCAGATTAATCAAATCATATTGTTGTATTAAATTTTAACTAAAAGGTACGTTTTTTTTATTTATCGTTAAATATAAATACTAAATTTATTATTAATTAAAATATAATTGAAAATGAAAGTATGAGGATTTATTGCTATACACCACCAGCTTATCAATTAAAATCAAATTTGTATAATTTTCACCTTTTTTTTTTGTGCGACGTCGTTTGTTATATTGTGTGTGTGTGTGTGTGTGTGTGTGTGTGTCTGATGATCGATAAATGCTCTATATATATATATATTTCATCTCTAAATTCTTTTGGGTCGTCAGGTATAATTATTTTCCTTTTTTTTTCCTTAAAATTTAGAAGTAAAAATTAAATAATAATTTATAAGAATATTAATTTGAAATGAAGTGACTTAAATTAATACATAAAATGTCAAGATGTAAATAAATTAAATGAAAGTGGTTGTGTATTCATTATATTTTATTTACTTACATATATTTATATTTTTATCATCTTCTTATATAAGATTAATTATATTTTAAGCTTTATTTTAACAATACGAAGAATAATAGCTACAATATATTACAGGATAGATTGATTGTTTTGTACAAAATTTAATAAAATAACCCTTAAAGTATCGCACTCAAAATAACCGATTAATTATGTGTATTGTGGTTGTGTTTTTTTAGAGTATAATATTTACATTTCAATTGTGATAACTGTCATTGGTCCAAGCATTTGTAAATGTATTCTGAGATGAGAATCATTTCTGCGATTAAACTACGACTATACGATGTTAATAAATCTATATATTCATTTATAGATGGAAAATAATTGGCATGCAATTAATCAGATTCTGCATTACAAATACTGTACGTGAACAGCAAAATACAATCGAAATGGTTTTACACAAAAATTTACATGTTTTTTGATGTATAGATTCCAATATAGACATTCCCATTTATTAGATTACAAAATTATTCCCATCCGAAAATATTTAGCAGTTTTGAGTTTAAAAAAAAAAAACCAAACAAATTTGTTCAAAATATATGAGTTCTGCATTTGCTAACAATTGGAGAGTTTTTGGGATAGTTTTAAGCACAATAAAATGAATTTCATAGTCAAAACATTGAAGCCGCCATTTGATTGGCGTGCACCGAAAAATGCAAAGACTGTTCCCCATCAGCTGTTATACAAAAACAATTTTTAAATCTGACTGCTAAAAGAAGTTTACATCAAATGTCGAGTCTACTGCAACTGTGTGGATGAATAATTTTGCAGATCTTCTGCGAAATCACACTTTTAATATTTATAGCAATATGATGGTGATTTAGTAGATTTTATTAGCAAAATAAATCACCATTCCTTCGTATAATGTTTTATAATGGTTGACCACTGTTGCTGCTACGATTTCATCACGGCAAAAAATGGGTGTGTGTGTGTGTGCGAACGTCTAGAATGTTATTTAGATATTGATTAATTACTTATATTGAAAAAATATAATATAATATCAGAAGAATATATATCATTCAAATATTTTGGATCCATATAGGATTAAAAGATTTTTTATATAATTAATATATAATACCAATTTCATAATAAAATCTCTATACATTGTGGGTTATATACAATGTCTTTGAAATAAATGTTTGTAAAGATGCGAAAAACTTATATATATTTATTTTTATTTTTATTTTTAATCAATAACAACAAACAAGAAGAAAAAGCAGCAGCACACGTAATAATACAAATGCGTATTTTTCTTTTCCATAAATATAATATATGGTATACTGAACTCTTCTTCTTCTTCAATTCATCTCATCATGTTTATTATCAATAATTTTTGTTTTTTTTATATGTTTGTTGTGTCTGTTGTGTTAAGGTGTGTGTGTGTGTGTGTGTGTGTGTGTGTATACATTTATATATAAAAAAAAAAAGGAAAAATATACAAAATAAAAACAATTCTTATTCTTATCTAAAAATTCGTTTATTCACATTCTGTGAAGATCATAATCAATGTATATAATAGTATAAAAAAAAAAAACCAATTCTGCAGCCATACGACCGCGCATCATCATCAACATAATGATTTTTTCATCATAAATTCAAGAAGTATTTGATTGTGTACAAACAATATACATATCTATCTAAAATAAAATAAAATAAAATAAAAAAGTATGTATCTTTTCCCTCAGAAAATACATCATACCGCCACAACAGACCCAGCACACACAGTATACATAATATTATTGTTTATATAAAATACTATATCTGCGCGTATAATAAAATGCGTGTATGCTGCTACTGTCTGGCACATTCCTGACCTAGTCTAATCCAGCAAATGTATTAAGGTCTATACACTTTTTGTGTACTGTATATTTTGCCTTCCTCTACATAACATTACATACGCCTCCGCATTCTATATCTATATATATATATATACAAATACAAATACAAATACATATAATATCATTTTTATATGGTATAACAACAATAAAAGCACTCAGCAGCAGAAGTAGCAGAAGCAGTAGCAGTAGTAGTATTAGTAGTAACAGTAGTAGCAGCAGCAGCAACGACAGTATATCTATATAGTAATAGAGCATAAACAGTAACAATAATGTATATAATGTAAATCCGTGATACCAAAACACCCATAACAATATTGAATGGAATATTAAAACATAGCTAACGCAATAAAGGAATATCCAATACTATAATAACGAAGAAAAAATTGGTAACATATAATAGAGAAGTATGGAAAAAGGAAAAAACTGAAAAATTGAAAATGGAAAAATGAAAACACAAAAAATATAATATATACAAAATACACACATAAGAAAATGTGACGCACTGAGTTGAATAAACGACAACGACGACGCCGACGACCCTTGCTATATATATATATATCTATGTATTTCTATATTATATACAAAATTTAGTTCTTTTTTCATATACAATACATTTCAACATTTGTGTGTGTAAACATCAACGATAAAAATATTATGTATAAAACTATAACATAATAATAATAATATATATAGATATTTATGTTTTGTATCTGATGAAAACGACGCCGACGCTACTCATAGGATTATTTGTATATATATACTGACACAACCGATCGCATTTATATTATATTATTTCTATATAAGTAAAATACATTGACAAAAAAAAAAAAAGTATATATATATTTAGTTTTCTATTCTACTACTACTACTACTACGTCATTCACACAAATAATGAATTTTGTTATTTGGTTCGATTTATTTTTCTATTTCTATTTAATACATGTTCGAAATATATATATATATTGAGAAAGGATTAGAGCGCACGAAAAGAGGATAATGTTTTCCTTTTGTAAACCATGAAATTGTTTTGTATTGACAAATATAAAAAATAGCTATATTATTATAAATTGTATATTAAAACGAAAATATATATATATAAATTTTTGAGTATGAATGTATTGTTATTGTTGTGTATAGTGTTTTAGCACAGCTTGTATGTTGGTTGTATGGATTTTGTGTATTTATTGAAAATAGAAAAAATATAAATAATCGATTTTAATAATTGCTAACGATTTGTTTATTTTTTTTTTCTAACCTCTGAATTTTGTTTAAGACTTTTTTTTTCCCTTTTTAATCACAAATAATTTTGTAACACAAAAACATTATACATATAACAAGATCGTGGTGACTTGATGACATAACTAAATTATGTTTTTTTTGTATATTGGTTTAAATATTATTATGGGCCGATGATTGTTGCATTATAATGATGTAGAGTAACACACACAGTTGATTGGTATTGTATAATATCAACGATGGTGTAAAATATTGCTGGCAATTGTTGAAGTTTATTTAGCTCGTTTATCAAATGGTGTTAACTGTTCTGTTATATGACAATGTCAATAGAAATATATATTATTCGATGGTGTTATAAAAATATATACAAACACACACACACACACATAGAAAAATTAATGCTATTATTATAGATTTAAGTGTATATAAAAAAAAAAAGAGTGATAAAATTTATTCATTTTGATTATAATTTTGAATATTTTGGCGCCAAAGTACAGCATTTCTTTTTGGTATTTTTCAAAAATTCGCTTTAATGCTTTAAAAACACTTTTGATACTTTACGATTGTGCTATGAATTTATAGCCAATTCATATGTTTTTTTTTTTTTTTTATTGCTGTATATTGATTATTTAACAATTTTACATTTTATTTTTGATTTCTAAAATTTTTAGTTGAATTTTTTTTTTATACATTCCAAAATTGTGTGCGTATGTTCGTGTCGTCTGATAAATGTTTAATGGTCAAACCAATATATTTGAGTCGGATTAAAAATTATATTTCACAAGAATAGTATCAAGTATTTTTGTTAATGGTTAACTCTACCATTAATAATAATATAAATACGTTTATTTAGTTAGAATTATATATATTCAAATATTTTTACAAATACTGCCATTGATTTAATTTTAAAATATTAATATAATATAAATAAATCTCGTGTGTTTGTATGTAATAATAATATAAAATAAGAATCTAAACGAAAAATGGGATAATATTATCGAAACCAGTGGATAAATAGCATAGAAGTGCGTTTTTTTTTTATTGTCTAAATCACATTTAAAAAATTTGATGACCACCGATTTTCCATCGAATGTCAGTGAAAATTTATACAAAAAATTCACTGACATCAAATGATGATGGGGAAAAATCGGTCATAACTTTTAAATCGATTTTAAAAATCTCTGCCAATGAAAGATTAACAATTAATTATATGATTTGTAATTTTCTATAGATTTTCATTTATCGAAACCAGTGGATAAATAGCATAGAAGAGCGTTTTTTTTTATTGTATAAATCACATTTAAAAAATTTGATGACCATCGATTTTCCATTCAATGTCAGTGAAAATTTATACAAAAAATTCAATGACATCAAATGATGGGGAAAAATCGGTCATTACTTTTAAATCGATTTTAAAAATCTGTGCCAATGAATGATTAGCAATTAATTATATGATTTGTAATTTTCTATAGATTTTCATTTATCGAAACCAGTGGATAAATAGCATAGAAGAGCGTTTTTTTTTTATTGTATAAATCACATTTAAAAAATTTGATGACCACCGATTTTCCATCGAATGTCAGTGAAAATTTATAGAAAAATTCACTGACATCAAATGATGATGGGGAAAAATCGGTTATAACTTTTAAATCGATTTTAAAAATCTTTGCCAATGAAAGATTAACAATTAATTATATGATTTGTAATTTTCTATAGAAAATTGTAATTGTTTTTAAATTTTCTATAGGAAATTCAAAAATATGTTGATAATTCGTAAAAATCGTTTTTTCCGCAAAAATTTAGTTTTGGTTTTTTTTTATTATTATTTATAAGATTATTATAATCTGAAAACATATTTTTCTCATTTCACGCATGTATTCATGACTTAAGGATGCACTATTAAATAATTAATGCGTATGGTTGATATGTCCTCTTTTGCTCCATCACATCTGTTGCCATACACATGAATTGGATGATTATATAGACTTAGTGGAGTAAATTAAAATTTTTATTCACACATTTTTAAATAATATAGATACTATTTTTTTTGAATAATCTAAATTATTTGTGTGAAATGTGTTTGAGGACAACGCCGTATATATATTGTGTAGTAAAAAAGGATACAAAATATGCACACACACACACACACACACACATACATATCTTATATAAATATATAGAAAAAAAAAAATTATTAGAGCGAAGAGATTAAAAATATTTTTAATGGTGCTGGTCCTTTTTTTTTATTTTATTAAGGGTTCAAGAACCTTTTTTTTTTTTTCTCTTTCTCTTATATAAATACTTGCACATTGATTTTTATACATAATATATTAAGTTTAATTTTGCCCGTTTATATTACACACGCACATATATATGGATAACTGATTTGTAAATAATGTAATCAAACACATCACATAAATATCATTTATTTTATTTTTTTATAATAACATTAAAATAACAATAATAATAATATTAAAGTTGAATGTGTATACAAAAGATATGGCGATATTTGACTATACTTAGGTATAAAAATATTTTGTTTGTTTATTAGGTAAAAAAAATAAAAAATTAAATAAAATTTGTATATAAGAAATTGTTTGAATGGGTGTGTGTGTGTGTGTATTTATTTTCAATTTTGTACGAAATGATGATATATAATACGTTACTTCTTGCTATATACACACATTTTATTTACGTGTAGTATATTATATACAAAACGAAAAAAAATATTCTATATACATAAATATATTTCAAAACAGGATATTGAACTTGGGATATGTGTCTCTAACCTTTCGTTGCCTGCCTGACTCACAAATACATAAATACATCAATTTTATATGAGTAAACTAGTCTCGGTACACACACACACACACACACACACACATTTATATATGGTTATTCATTTTACACACTAATATTCGGCTTCTATCGTTCTTCTACTAACTACTATTCACATAAATTCCTATTATGTAAAGTTCATGCACTATCCTCGCACACATAATCTTGGGTTGGGGAAAGAAAAAAAAAACCACCAAACTTACTTTTTATTTTATTTTTTCTTATATTTTTCTTAATATTATTATTATTATTATTATTATTAGTTTTGTATGGAATGCTTTTGGAAATAATTTGTAGGTTTGTGTGTGTGTGTGTCGTGGTGTCATTCGCGATCCGCGTACTCTATATTTCCTTTCCTTATCCTTTTTTTGTTTTTTTTTTATTGCCATATAAATATTAATGATTTAAAAAACACAAAAAAGATAATTATATAAAAGTAAAGTAAAAAAAAAATTAGCATTTGTAATAATTATTTGTACACAACATGAACTCAATACAATCAAATTGCGTACACATCGTATTCAATTTTATGTCATTGTTTGACAATTATTATTATTTGTTGTTTTTATTAATTGATTATTTACACTTTACATTTGTAAGTATTACTCGTATATCTATTGTACTTTTTTTTATTAATATATGAATGAAAATTATTGATAATATTCAAAGTAAAATTTTTCTTATATTATTTGTGAAGTTTGGTGTTTGTGTAACAAATTAACAAATTATAAAATTGTAAAATTATAAAAAAATGCATATATATACACACATATTTTGTTTCCTTATGTGTATATGCACATCATTTGTGTCTCTTATCATCTTGTAATTGTTTTTGAAATATTTTATAACAAAATTCATTAATTTTGTATATAAATTTTTTGTGTTTATGAGTTTTTTCATATTGCAAGATGCAGCCCACATTTTTAAAATTTTGTTGTAGTATACCATTTTTGAACATCGTCTGGTGCAATGGGACAAATGGAGTGAAGCCTATTAACGATTTCATTGACGCAGATGGGAATCGTTCTGATGCGGTGCATCGGTATATGCGTATTCAGACATGATAGTATTTGTTTGATTAGTAATTTTTCAACAGATTACCACTACGTAAATTATTACTTAGTATTGTCTGTCTGGGTATCTAGTCGTCTGCTCATGCGGTCCACAAAAAATTCTGTCCATTATTTGATCGAGGATTTTACATAATATTATACTTTCTTCATTTCGCGAACGATGTATCCCTTTTCTTTACGCAGGATGAACAATACTTTTGTACAGTTTTGTATTTCATGGTCATGTGTGTCTGTGATAGATAAAATGTCTAATCATATATGCTTTGGTTATTCCTATAGAGAAAACTTTTTGGAATCATCGTAATACTAAATATTCCTGTAAACATTTGTGTTTCTCACAAAGAATTACCTCCAATATTTTTGATTTTCTCTAATATCTTTATTATTTTGAAAGTAGTAAGTGCCGTTCTTGTAAATTCTTATGGTTGTCTTAATTTTATTTTATAGTTAAATCTTTACTGTTTTCAATAGATTATTAAATCATAAAAAAAAAAATTCTGTCATTACTTAACAATTTAACATGAGAATAATATACAATTTAATCTTCAAAATATTTCGCCTTTTTTAGTTGTTGAGTTTATAATGTTAAGGGAATCAATCAAATACTGCCTAGACGGTAAACACTTTTGAATTTACTGTGTCATCGTGTCAATAATATCAAAATTATTGATGCGAGAAAAATGTACGCACAAATATATAATTTTTAATTACCAAATTATAATTATTCGAATTTATAATTTTATTGAAGTGTAAATATATTTAAAATTTAAATTGTTATTTTGTGAATTTAAAAGAAAACTTTAATTCATAAATCAACAATTTGTTTGCCTTTTTTTTTTTTTTTTTTACTTATTTATTTATTTATTTATTTAAATTAAAATAATTGTAATCTTTATATATATATACAGTACAGAATGTAAAGTTAAGCCAACCGCTTTGACTCCGATTTATATTGAAATGTTATTTTAAATATTAGTTAGAATCAGAATGTTATTTTTGAGACGTCTTTCGTTCATCTATATCCGACGGAACTCTATATACTGATTAGTTATAGTGATGGAAATCAAATCATCCTGTGACAAAATTGCATTTCGTCAATTGTACATAATTCTATAATAATTAATAAATTGTATTTATTTTATATAGGTATAAATAATAAAGGACAAAATACTATATGTTATAAATTACACCTTAACATTTTATTATAAAATTTATACTTTGGTTGGTTGTTGATCCCTTTTAGTACATCCTGTGTATGTAATACTTTCATTCACACCTGTACATATGATGTCTGCAAAATATAAAAATACCATATACGTTATACAGTAAAATATCCTTGTATTCAATTTAATTTGCAATTTTAAACTGTTCTAAGCTTTATTTTGTTTATATGTAACACATGCAACGTTTTTTTTTTTTTATTTATATTACAATTAAATATTTACAATATATATTTAATATAATGAGATTATACTGTATTTCTTATAATCTTCGTCTCATTGTTATTGATTGAGTTTAAACATTTTATTATTTATATACAAAAAAATACAAAGGCACCACTTGAGACATATTTTGGTGATTTATTATCGACTTTGTGTTGTGCAAAAAAAAACAAAATATGTAGGTGAATATGAACTAATGATTGGTGTAATACGGCATGAATTAAGTGTTGTGCAATTTCTTTTGTTTATTTTATGCGATAATAATAATTTTTCTGTATTATACACGCATGTAGTGGTACTTTAAAGATACGAAAAAAATTCTTATATAGAATCTTATGTCCAAAATATGAAGAGAGAGACCTACATCAAAAAATATATTGTTTAATATTTTCCACTTAAAAATAAAATTATATAATTTATAGACCATTTAAGGATCGCACTCGTGCACACCCTGTATTGCATTTATATGGATTTAAATCAGGAATTGTTTATAAAATAATGAATCATTTTTCATTCATGGCTTTTGTTCTATATAAAATTATTTTTTTTTACCGTATCATTATAAGCAGTTTGCGCATGAGAAGAATTTATAATTTTATTTATTTAATTAAGTCCATTTATTTAATAATTTATTATTTTTATTGTATATAATATTAAATATAAAAAATATGATATTTTTGATGATCTTATCGCAATTATGTCAATTTTGAAACCCGCACGTATGCGTGTTTTTTTCTTTATTTTTGCAATGTTTTTTTTTTTTTTATACTGTAAAAGCTTTACATCATATAATTTTAAGTTTTGTATTATATAAAGAAATAATGGAACATTCATCAATAATATTTAATAACAGTTAATAATTTTATTTTGATTTTTTTTTATTTTTAATAATTTATCATATTAATAACTTCCGTAAATAAAATATATTATATATTTTGGATGCGACAACGTGTGTGTGTGTATGTGTTCATACAAGCATTGTATTTATTTTTAAAAGTTAACGAACGAATAAACGCATCATAATAATGGTTTAGGGGGTCCCGGATAAGTTCGGTTCGTTTTTAGAATAAAACAAAACAAAACATTTTTATACCTTGAAAAATTGAAACAGTATGATATCTCCTTTGTTTTTGAATTTTTCGTCCTTCAAAAAATTTTGTAAGGACACAAACAAATAAGTGCGTAAATCGGTTGATGCTTTAGGTCCGGGGAGTATGGTGAATACGACAGAATTTCGCAGCCAAACTATGTCCGTTTCTTACGAGTCCTCAAAACAGTATATCGCCTTTCATTACCATAAAGCAGTATGATGTCAGTACCTCTCCAAATTTAGCTTTTCGTTCGATATCAACAGTTAAAAATGTATTGGCATTCAAATGTCCCACCATATGCACCATCATCTCTTTTTCAACATTTATATAGCATTTCTTCCTTGTCTGGAATTTGTACAAAATAACAGAGGCATAAATAAACTTTATCGCAGTAGCCAAGGTTACACGATCACATCTTCATTGTAAGTTCATTTGTTAAAGCTCCGTATGTATATACTATTCAGTGATAAAAAGAGATATATGCATCAAATGAATATGCACATAATTGTTAAAACTTGTTGTAACCGAAACGGACAAAATTTACCGGTACACCTAATATATATATATATCAAGGTATACATATAAATAAAATTAAAAATATTGTGTACTTTCTTTAGTTGTTGTTGTTGGTATTTTTTTTTTTTTTTTTTTTATGGTGCTCCTTATAAATAAATATTCAATCAATCAATTCATCACCAAAAATTTTGATGTGTGTATTTATGTTTACATTGAAAACCTATATACTTATGTGAGATAGTATTATTGTATATACAAAAAAAAAAAAATAGTGGTGGGTGTTTCAAGGAACAAAAGAGTCAATAATTCTTCTTTTTATTTATTATATTTTAATGATAATCTTTTATTTAATTAAAAAATAATATTTTGTTGAGGTTGGTTTATAATTATATATTTTATATATATTTCCTTCGGCGGATTATAATATTAAAATAAGAAATGTATGTTATATATTATTGTGCGCATAGTCATTATACGAATCAATTTTATGATGTCGAATTTTTTATAAAAATTTTTATGCGGATAAATAAACAATTGCTGGTTTTTTTTTTTAATTTATTGAAATTAAAATTTGCAACAAACCGAACCGAAAGATATAGAGAGAGAGCAGCGACTGAGTATTTTCATATGTATAGCAAAAATAAAATAAACGGTTCAAAGGTTATTAAACGCAGTTGTTTACAAAATTTTCAGCTTAATGTGAAATATTGATCTCCTCCTATATATACAATATATATTCAAATATATACATGGAGATAATATATATGTAACAAAATATATATAGAAAATAAAGTATACAAATTTTGTTTCGTTTGCTTTTGGTGTGGCGTAGATTTTCTATATGGTGTATGCGACTTTGTTTATACAAAATGTATGCATTGATGCAAGTATAGATAAATATTTTATTATTTTAACGATGTAGATGTAGATTTTGGGTAAAAGAAAAATAGAAAAATATGGATGGGAGATTTGAATAGTTTTGCGGTGGTTGTTTTTAAATAATATATAAGTTAATTTGAATAAATTCCTAATGATTATTAAATCATATAAGAAAAATAATAAATTAAATAATACCAGATGCAATATTTTCTAACCTAAATTTTACATTGCATCGATAACAAAACATTTGAAAAAAATCAATATTGTTATATGTGTGACACATTTATGATGAATTTTATCAGTACACTCGCTGTCCACATATGTATCCATTCCATTCATTTATATATATATATATATTTATCGATTCGATGACTATACACCAGCACGATTTTAAAAAAATGAAACAATAACAATAATCCTCGAAAATCATCGCTTTATAGGATCAGACATTATAATCACAAAAATAGTTTAATTAAATCAAAAGATTATGAGGGTATCACAAAATACTAAAAGCTCGCCCGCACAAGCTTTTATGCGTATATACGTATATACGGGTATATCTGTGTACGTTTATATAGTAAACGATATCATTTTATCTATTACCTATACAATATATATTGCTAGAAAGATATTTTCCGATTTGTATTAATATTTAAGTATTTGTAAAGAAATTACAATATTATTGTATAAAATAGTTTTAACTTTATTTCCGCGCGTATTTTGCTCTATATTTTTTTCTTAATTTTTTTATTCCCCATGTAATAAGAATATTTAAATTGTAAATTGTAACAATTTTTTAGAAATGAACTTTTAAATCTCCGTTTTATATTACAATCAGTATGTAACGATATTAATTTTAACATAGAAATGGCCACAAAAACCGAGAAAAACTTAGAGTGACTTAAATTTAACCGCACTTATTACTTCAGATGAATACCTGTATAAATAATTAAACATTCAGATAATTGCGATGAATTGTCATCAAAATATTCTAATATTTTTCAAAGCAAAAAATATTTTTCAACAAAATATTCTATTAAGATCGATAAACTTTTTACAAGAATGTTCCAATCTTTTAATCCTTTCGCGGAATAAAAGGATTCGTTTAGATTTAAAAAATGTGGTGTTTGGTGTATCGATTAATTTGTAATTTTATGTAACTTTCCAATAACTATTTTTATGTGCGGCAAAAGAGAAAATTGTTCCTGTGTGCCAAATCTGAAGAATACGGTTGTGCATGTGCTTTCTGCATGTGTAATTTATTTATATAAAGTACCCCATTACACATTAAATGTTATAATAATATTATTTATTTGTACTTTTAAAATATAATATATATTTTTATTGTAATCAGTAAATCGATTATAAAACAGACGCGCAATATGTGCCATGATGATGTTTATATAAAAGTAAATAATAATAATAATAATAATAATAATAATAATAAAGGAAAAATTATAATTAATTAAAATACTAGAGCAGTAATAAAATACATCGAGACGAACCACCACCACCACCACCACCACACATCCTTTTTTATTTCTTCACATGTATATATTTTCATATACACATACAAAAAAATCTGGCTATTTGCATTTTAAAAATAAATATAAAAACGATATAAACCACAAGCAAAAATAAATAAATAAATAAATAAATAAATAAATATTTTTCAATGTGTGTGTGTATACATAAAATTTTTGAAATTGTATTTTTTGTTATGTCTCAATGTCAATGCCCTTTTACGTCACACAAAACGATGCGAGCTACCACGATGAAATTAGCGTTAAACGAATACGCGCATCAGCTCCACTAATATACACAACAAAGTTTTTTTCTACAATATATATAAAAATTTATAACACCACCAATTTTTCACCACCATCATCATATCCTCACAATCACCACAACCACACACAATATAATCTATCCATATATATATATTTATATACACTAACTTAAACTGAAAAAATAAAGTTGAAATAGTTTTACTCTCCGGCACAAATACATTGATAAAATGAAAAAAAAAAATAAAATAAATAAATAAATAAATTATAAGAAAATACTTTTCATTTTATAAAATGGAAAAACAAAAAAGTGAAAAATATTTGTTGTTTTAATTTCCATTTTTAATTATTACATCGAAAAGTATATAATACCACCTATATTTGTCAATTAATTTATATAAATGAGAGAGATTTACAATTGTTGCCACACTGCCACACTATACTAATATATATAGTAAAAAGTTAAATCATATATGAAATAGAATATATTTGCACCACCGTAAAATAACCGGAATGATTTTCTTTCTATCGATCCGGGTAAAACACCTGCTGATTGATTTATGTATATTATAAATTAAAAATCTAAAACAAACTGTCAACATATCGTTCGGTTCACGTGTAAGTCATCAATTTACAAAAGAACAATTATTAAGTGACCCTATATTAGTTTTTGTGTGTCATATCAAAAAAATGTCCAATGAAGAACAAGGAACCAATATTATTATTTTTTTCTTAATCGATTCCGGTTATTTATCGGACCGACGGTGTGTATCTTATTTTATTATAGAACAAGTAGTTTCTATATATGAATGTTGCAAAACGAAATGAAAATTGGTCGAGTATTTTTTATTTCATAGACTAAAAAAAAAAATAGAAAAAAAAATTCTGAGATCGTGACAAATATTCGCTTTTATTTATTTTACATTTATGTCACGTTTCAAAAATATAACATCAAAAAAAAATAAATACTAATAGGTCGAATATGTTTGTACGCCAGTGTTTTTTTTGTAAATAATGTATTGGTAAAAATATTTGTATTTGTATAGAACACTTTGTACTACTTTAATCTATATATATATATATATGTGTTTGTTTGTGGGTGGGTATACGCACAGGTAAATCACTGATTTCAACAGTAATATTAAATAATTATTGGAAAAGAAGAGTATACACTTAATAAGTGGGGTTTATGTTAAGGTACCAAAGAATGGTACATTTAAAATTCTGATGACAATTTGTTGTTAACTTTGTCTCGTTCAATATGATAAATGCGATTAGACGAGAGCAATATAATTATTTAAAAATTAAAAAAATAAATTACTATATAATTTTCATTATATCAATTAATTAATATTATTTTTAATTGTTTGTTTTCTTCTTCTTTTTTTTTTCTTTCAGGTAAGTTTTCTTTCTGAGAATAATATTTGTGAGGCAAATTGACGTACAATACTTTATGCAAATAAAAATAAATATTTTTAAGGTTCGTATTTATTTAATTATCAATCCAACTGCATATACTTCTTCCATTATGGATATATTTTTAACAGTGTATAAGAAATAGACTGTTGTCCACCCACTCACTATAGAAATATATAATATTTGATTAACACTAATACTTAAATAATAATTTTACATTTAAATACACTATACGCAGCGGTCGAATTACTGATCAATGCCAATCTATATTCATTCTTTTGACATACCATGAATATGACGCGGCAGCTATTGTACGCAGTTTCTTCACTCACCGCCCACGCTCATACCCTTAAGCTTTCATTTATTTTTATTTCATATTTACATTAAAATTTATTAAAATAACATATTCCATAATTTAAAGTTTATGTGCGTATATTATATTTTAAATCTTAATACTTATTACCGTATCATCTATAAAATAAATATATTGTACAAAAATACTATGTTCTAGTTATGAAAATGAATCCATCATATGCACACCGCAAAACGGTCAATCAACTTTTACCTTTCTTTGAAATTTGATTCAAACCAACAGTCAATGAATATATATGTGTGGTATATGTGTGTTTGTGTGTGTGTGTGTGTGTGTGTATGAATTGATGTGTATGTGCGTGAGTATGCGAGGACGTTATTAAATCAAAAAAGGACATTTTTTATTGTTGTATTAGTGTATAGTATTTCTTTATAGAAATTGTAAAAAAAAAAAAGGTATATATAAAAATAATTTTAGAATGTTTTCAATACGGCGGAGGAGGAGGCGTTTTTATTAATTATTTTTATGATGCGGTGGTGGTATTGTGATTTTTAAAAATAGATAAAATATTATATTTATAGATGTACTCGTGTGAGTTGAGGAATTTCTTTATTTATTATTAATAGATACCTATAATCTATATTTAATGTGTATAAGGTAAAAATATCACAATAACCCATATAAATCGATATTACATATTTCATAAAATCGTTACTTTATATATAAAATATAATTTAAATAATTCTTTTACACTTTTGTCAATTCAAGCACAGCAAACGTTTTATCACGTGGAGTGTAGATATTAATTCGATTGCGGTGTCATTGATTTCGTAATAATAATACGATGGAGTTGAAATTTGTATTAAAATGTGATTTGTCAACGATGATGGTTATTTTGGCATGATAATACAAGATGTTATAGGGTATAATTTTAATAATAAATTACCACTTACTTTGTCTGTTTCGGTGTGCGTTCACATATGAATCTGTGAATTATTTGCTTCTATTTTGTTTAACAGGTTTTTTCTTTCTTTTTATAGAATATGCTTTTTTGTTCACGACAAACTGCTCCATTTCTATCCCCTTCCAGTGTACACGCATTTTTGCCAATCTACCAAAAACCATTATTTTTTGTACAAAATCGATGAGCAGTTTCTAAGGAAGTCCTGGAAAATTGCATGAATGAATATTCCTAATGAATTTGGAATTGAAATTTATTTAATTTTGATGGAATTATATAAAAAGAAATAAGAGTGAATCAAATAAACTGTTCTAGACTATTAATGGAGTTCACGTCAAAATCTTAAGTTCATTTTTTCAATGCGAAACGACTCCAAGAATTTATGGTACATATAAAAAAAACGATGTCCTTATGTGTAAAATACGTAGAAAAATGTGTTGAAAAAGCCCTTATCACTCACCCAAACCCAATCCGTATAACAAAACATTTATATATTGTATTTCATAATATATTCTGTGTACAACAATATATTTTATATTTAAATTACAATTAATTAAATGTCCTTTGGAACAGTTGGACTCGCATAAATATATAGAAAAATTAATTTATTCATCTTTGATATTATTTAAAAATATCTTTAAATCGAAAACTTTTAGAATCACATCTCTCGCCGGCAAATTATTATAAATAAATACTCTTGAAGAATTCTTCTTGTTCGCTACTCATCTTAAACAATTTTTTATGAGAAACATTCGAAGTATATATGGTGCAAACAAATATTATTTTTATATTTAAATCATACGATGAAAAATGTGAATGTGTGTATGTGTTGTGATGTTCGTCTACATATAACATGCGGGAATCGGCTCATCGCATTTGTATAAATGTCACAGAACTGATAAAACACGGAGAGAAGTGAAGACTGTTTTTTTTATTATACATGTGCTTTCTCGAGTACTAACAAACAAAAAATTTATGCTATGATGTTGATGATCAAACGTATATCCTTTTTGTAACAAAAATCAAATACGGGTAGCATATATGTAATCCAAATTTTAAAATTCAATTAAGTTGGTTGTTATTTGTGTATGGATACAATTATTTAACATATATAAATAAATTATCATATATTCGTAGAGTATATAAATAAAAGCATTTTCAATTAATGTAAATAATTTAAACTAATGGAAAATGAATAATATATATATGTGGTTGAAGCGGAAAATGCAATTTGCAATTGTTTACATTTTTGTGTTTATTCTAGCAATATTTTATTATATTATTTTGGTTGTATATATATAATGTTTGAGTTTTAGTCTTATAATTTAGGTGTTTTAAAAATTCCACGAAATAACAATTCAATGACAGGCATCAGTCAGTCCCCCCGCCCCATCAATTTACTTCAATAGAATATTGTAAAAATAAATAAATAAACCCTATTATATATTGTACTAAAAAGTATACTAATTTTTATATTCAATTTCCAAACTCATTCTATTCAACTTTTATTCTTTAAAATGTTTTCAACTATACGAAACTCTGTGAACCACCATCGTATGTGTGTGATACCATTCGTTATACCCAATATATATATATGAATTTATACTGAATTTCTGAAAAACTTCCAATATCAATATTGGTCCTATATATTTAAAATCAAATGTTCAGATGTTGTTTTTTTTTGTTAGTAGCGTATGCGGCGAGATTACTGATTTTTCATTTTATCTCTTGTTTGATGTCAATAGTCTGACACACATATTTTATTGTAATTTATTTTTCGACAATATATTAAAACAGTGTATAATTTTTGATACGATCTTTTAATAATAATTGATTTTTTTTTTTTTTTTTTTTTCATAAATAAATACAATTTAATTGCGTCAATATTTATAATTTATTGTTGATAATCTCTAAAAATTATAATTTACATTTTACATGCGTAATGTTTGAATATATATAAATATATGAATAAATAAATATGCATATTTACAATTGCGTATATAAATTATTAGTATTAATATTAATATATAATTTTGTATAAATATATAAAAATATCTAAATTTGTTAACAGCTTAATTAAATACGTGACTAAATGTGATTATATTTTTAATTCTTTTACATATAATTTATGTTGATGTTAAAATCTTTTTATTATCCTTACTGCATTTACGAGATTATGTCTGTGTGATGCGATTTTTTATATCCTTTTCATTTTTATTATTATACTATGACAATATAATACGCATTGTGCACCCACCACCACCGCATTTAAACACTATATGAAATAAAATAAAAATTCGATCTATCGATAATGGCAACAAAGATCAGTGATCATTTTATAATAACAAATCCAAAACAATACTTTTTTATTTTTTCTCTACATTAATAAAAGAATTAAATGTGAAAATTACTATATTATAAATTAAATTGTCACGCTATTATCGTTTTTTTATTTTTTTTTTATATCATATAAAAATGAATATAATTTACATATCTTATGTCATCCAAATTCGCATGTGGTTACATATATATATCACCCTACGCTATATATATACTAAATAGCACACACCATTGAAAATATACATAAGCGAACTGAAAACAAAAAAAAAACCTATATATATAAATATAAACTAAATTTAAAAAGGATATACACATCATTGCAATGGACATATGGTGTAAATCAAGCAGAATAATAAAATTAAAAAGTGGTAAATAAATAATACAATACTGAAAATATTATAAAACCGAAATTGATGCCAAAAATGTTTTGTTTATCCATTTAAAATTTGCATTAATGTAATGTTCTATAAATAAAAAAATAAATAAATAAATAAATAATATTTACTTTGCGGTGGGTCCGGGTGGTGGTAGACGTACTGGTGGTGATGGTGGTGGTGGTGTATTCAAGGAGTAATATATATTTGTATCTTTGCATGCGTAATATTGTATACTGGTAAAATATATATTAAATAAATATTAGCACAGACAATTTACACAATATTCAAATGTTCAGACTTTTTGTGTTGTTGTGTCCTGTAAACAAAATATCTGAATTTAATATTTAATTACTTTTAATGTGTATCGACAAGTGTGTGTGTGTATACAAATAATAAAATGTAGAAAACGAAATTAAATTGGTTGGTTCGTAACTACTACTAATTCATCATCCATTTTCATATACAGTTACTACTGGTCTTTATCCGCATAAAAAAAAAAAACTGAATCAAGTTAGATTTGACATCATCGTGCAGAAATCTGAAAATTCAGTAAATACAAATATTTAAATAATGATTACAGTACAGGGAAATTTTTCGATATATTATATTACTACTGCAATATTATTAATAAAATTATAATATTAAAATGTTATATTGTGTGGAGCTTATATGGTATCTAACAACAGACAACATACTAGTCCGCATCGAAGTATATAACAATTTACCAATTGTACTGTAATCATTATTTAAATATTTGTATTTACTGAACAACATCAACATCAACATCAACATCAACATCAACATCAACATCAACATCAACATCAACATCAACATCATCATCACTTATTGAAATTCTTACCATTTTAAAAAAAAATTTTTTGCAAATTTTGTTCATTGCAGCGATTTCATATATGGTGAGAACATCCATCAAAAATCAAATCGATTTTCTGGTTGTTTTTCTTAAATTTCATTGTTCAGTTTGGTAAATTGTTGAATGTATGTGACCATGTGAATTGTGATCGTTTGGTGTTGCGGTTATATAAAAGTTTAAAATAAACAATTACTTTTGTATAATCCCATCACAAACGGATTACATAATCTTCTTTTGATCAATATCAGATTTAAATATTGTCTATAATTTTTTTTGTATTTATATTATTCTATACTATCTTTTTTTCATCGAATCGTTTCCAAAATGGATAATTTTCGTTTACCACTTTTTCATATAAGCAAATCGTTGATGGTGGTCATGCGTTGTGTTGAGTAAATTTTTTTTTTTTTTTTTCTTAAGTCAAGTTGTTTTTTAAACTCCTTTCATTAAATGTATAAAAATAAGTTAGCTTCTCTGCAGCCAAGCTCATGTGTTGTGACGTGTTTCATCGATTATTACATATTACCTGCTGTATGAACGTTGGCCATTTTGAAATGAAAATATCACCATAATGACATTTAACATATCAATTATATGACACTGTCGTTCGATTTAAGTCATTGTCACACCAAATACAGCACATACATTTCGATGTGCTGTATATCGCTTTTGGGAAGAAAAAAAAAATAAAATATCATCTATAAAACCATATAAATGTGAAAATTACATAGAATTAATTTATTTTGTATATAAATAATTTTTATGGAAAGATTTTATGGACGGAGGGATAGAGAAAGTAAAATTATGAAATTGATTCAAAAATTGATATGAAAGGACAGGACAGGATTTTCGATGGTAATTGTTGTGGTTGGTGTTGGTGGAAGAGAAAAAACGTCAATAAATTTTATTTTATTTTTTTTTTTAGTTTTTTTTTCTTCTCTCCATTAACAACTTTGTGTATAAACGAAAAAAATACCAAGGTAACCACACTTACCAAAACAATTCTATATTTAGTAGTTTGTTGTTGTTGTTATTGTTGTTGTTGTTTTGTTGTTTATTGGTTTTTTTTTTTTGTTCACTCCTAATTGTCATAACTCTATGTTTATTTTTATATAATCGTTTAAATGAATATCTATCCTTATTAAATTATTGAATGATTATGTTGTTGTGTGTGTGTTTATATTGTTATATTACTATTTAATCGAAATGTGAATTGTAAATAATCTATGATTAGCGATGGGTTGGTTGTGTCAACAAAATTAAGTATTTTATTTAGGTTGTTGTAAAATTTCTCATAAATAATTATAATTTTTTTTTTATTATTATTATTATTATTGGGAAATTAATTATTATTAACATTATGGTGGTAGCCCTTGTTTTGTGTAGTTTGTGTGTGTGTGTGCTATTTAATGATGGGAAATATAAATATATTGTATATGTTGGTACCTGCGGAGGGAGGAGTGGGGTGGTTTCTGATGAAAATGTTTATGTAATAAAGGACAATACGATCTATATTGAACCCCGTAACCTTCATTCGCTGTATTTTTCCATTTATAATAATAAAATATTAAAAATAACTATAGTATAGTATTAATAGGGCCAGAAATAATGACATGAAAAAAAAGGGAGAAGAAAATTAAATTGGATATACTTTTAAAATATATGATTAATTGTTAGTACGTGGCTAATACATTTGCATTCAAATATATATATTTTTGTATATATTGGCTAATTTTTGTCCTTTTATCTTACTAATAACATCGTGTAATGTATATATAAATATATAAAGATATAATTACTATAAAATACTTAAATAATTTAATAATATAAAATTCTAAAACGACATAAGAGAGAACAATTGGTTTTGTTTTAGTTTTTTTTTTCATGTATAATATATTCGGTATATATAAATTAATTTAATTCATTGAGAAAAAAAAATATGTTCACATAACAAGATGATGTCGACAATACAATAATAAAACAATATTCCATTCAACAATTTTTTTTTTTTATTTTGTATAACCAACACACATTAAATAATCTTTTAATGTTTTAATATTATTTAGTTAATATTTTATTATTCATTGCATATTTACATATGATAAACGACAGAGAAATTAGTATATATTTTATATTTAACTAATGTTATTGTTATTATTGTTGTTTGTAGCCAAATGCAAGCGATTAACTTATATATGATATATTCTTAATAATAATAATAATAATAATAATAATAACATAATAATAACATAAAAATAACATAAAAATGTCATATGCAAAGCAATTAAAATGATAGATTTATTTAATTTTTCCTTTTTTTATGTATAAAATAATTATAATAATAATAATAATATAAAAACATTGAAATTTGATGCATAATTTTGATAAAAATTATTGTCTTAAATAAATAAATGATGTATAAAATATTATTTATAAATTATGCTAATTAAATTTACATAGAAATATGCTTTTGATTTACAAAAAAAAAAACCGCAAATTTGCCTTTATAATATTTTTTTCTTAAAAGTAACTGTTGTGGTTTTTTTTTTTTTTATGTGTAAATCATCTGACATGATGATGGCACATGCAGAAAAAAATAATTATGTCAATATAATGTTTTGGATTTTATTGATGGAAAATAAAATAAAAAATGTATGCAAATTCAAAACTCTATATATGCAATGCATTACAATTGATGTGGCAAGGTAAAAATATCGATGGCTTATATTACAATCAAGTGTTTGCCGTATGTGTTGTACATATCTGACGAGTAATTAAGCAATACGAATTGTTTGTTCGCGTCGGTATATATAGTGACTATTAAAATTAAATGCAATATTGATGGTAGTCTGATTCGATAGCCTTCCCCCCGAAATATTTAGATAAAATAAATTCAAAATATTTTTCGTAAATATGATTGAAATATTATAAGTGTGATGTGTAAGCGATACACGATATAAACGAATATTGCTATTATTAAAGTTTTCATTACACAAAAAAAAAATCGTGTATGAAATATTGTGTTTAAGCGAATTAATTTAAAATATTGAATTCAATGGATTTTTTTTTTTTTTGGCCACCATCATCATCATCACCATTTGGACTATATATATTCAATTATTAATTTTACTATATAAATCTTTATCTATATTTCATGGTGCTATTCATTTCATACAAAAAAAAAATAAACGTTTAATTATCGGTTGTTTCTATCGCCGACTTGAAGTTTTTATATAGGCTCATGATAAACACAACGTATACATTAAATAATTAAATTAAATTCAGAAAAGTTAATTACTCATACTTACTTTTAATAATAAATGTGAATTTTTTTGAAAAATATATTTCTATGATACAAAAAAGAAAAAATTAATAACAAATAAAAAAATATACACTCTTGAATTTGAATAGACAACACGTTTTAGTTTCTGGTTTTTTTTTTTTACCATTTTTAAAAGGTAATGTCAAACATTACATTTTAAAATGTCACAATTTACATTTCGGTTTGTGTCATCAGGAAAAGATTCTTGCATCAAGGTGCAAAATTCAGAGAGAGAGAGCGGGAATGATTTTCATTTGATAATCTTTGCAGCATGATGCAAAAAAAAAAATGATGTCGCGATCCTTAGTATGTTTGTGTGTGTACTCTTTTCGTCTTTTTTTTTTTTTTTTTTTTTTTTTTCCAAAGACTGTACAGTACCGCAGACACTACTCGCTCATGCGACATTGCCAGGATAAATATAAAAATACAATCAAAAAATTTAAATGAAATTTTATTTCAAATTTCTGCACGACGTGATCGCGACAATATCAAATATAAATAAATATATTTTCTGATTAAAGATTTAGTCAACGAAAAAAAACCAAAAATAATTCCATCGGGGATGAATATTATGTTCACATAGAAACAAAATTTTCTACTTTGAAAACCTGAAAATTTTACATATGTGAATTGTTAAAAATTGTCTTATATTGTAAATATATAAATTGTAATTTCCCACGGTTTCCTATATAGAAAAAAATTTTATCACACCAGAAAATTTATATATAATAGAAAAAACTTTAGATATATATATATCGCAATATTGAGCAGAGAGATACAAGTTTTAATTGTTAGTTATTTGTTGTTCTTGTTGTTGTTGTTGATGTTGTTGTATTTTTTTTTTTTTTTTTTCTTATACAATACTTAAAACAGGAAATTACAAATGTTTAGATTATTTTCGCTAGTTTATTTTAATATTTTTTTTTTTATGGCTGAATTATTATTTTTTGTTACATATATATATTCAGTTGAATGGCTCTGTAGAGTTGAATCACAATATTACATATTGTATAGATTGTCTATAAATATATAGAAAATACTTTTAAATAAAATAATAGATAAACTAATATATAATTGATAGTCCTCGTCTATACTTATATGTAAAATATAAATTTTCATTTCTATAACATGTATCCTTTTTGACAAAATTGTATGCAAAAGTAGTGCAACTCATGCAATACACGTTGCCTGCATATTAATTT
This sequence comes from Bibio marci, assembly GCA_910594885.2. Classification (NCBI taxonomy): domain Eukaryota; kingdom Metazoa; phylum Arthropoda; class Insecta; order Diptera; family Bibionidae; genus Bibio; species Bibio marci. The sequence goes on from OU343117.1 coordinate 41,591,834, forward strand.
AAATTTATTTATTATATATATGGATTGTGTGTGTGTGTGTGTACTATGATAGACACACATAAGATTTAACTAATTAATTTGCTCACAAATGCAATTCGATAACTAAAGTGGTGACACATTGGCAAACCATTAGTTTACTATTATTATGGCATTTGCGATTGTACCGACAGTGAGAAAATTACAAATAGTTTAGTTTGTTTATATATATTTTATTCTAATATTTAATGTATTTATTGTTATTTAAAAAAATCCATTGTGAACCAATTCTATTTTCAATTAAACATTTAGTTAAATATTTTTAATAATAATAATAATAATATAATATAATGTTTTAATTTCACAGTTTATAAGTTCCAAAAAATGATTACGATGGTTCTATAATTAAATATTCACTTACTTTTGTAATTCAATTTAAATCAACTTTATTTATATTATTATTATTATTATTATTATTATTATTATTTATTATTTTATATTTGACAATATATAAAGTTTCCATTCTGTTTTTATTTTGTTAAATAACCTGTTTCTTTTTTTTTTTATTTATTTATTTAATTTGATTCATATTTCTGAGAGTTGACACTTAACTCCAGTTCGAATGTTTCGAATTTCCAATATTTGACAGAATCGAATTAGTTACATGCACGCTACAAACATTTCTATAGTGGTTAGATCGATTAGGCCAGCTAATTCAATGCACTACAAACTATTCGAATTTCTGCTCAAATTGTTTATAACTACAGTATTAGTTGATTACATCCTTCATGTGTGTCTACCATACCATATAATAAAGGACATTTATAATGTTTTGAATTTTAATTATATTTTTAATGGCTAAACAAAAATATTGTAGGTATTTTTAATTACAAAATAGTATTGTAAAAGTAAACAACGTTCAACTTGGAGGAGTTACAGTGAATATGTAAAAGGAATTACAATGGATAAATAAAATTTTACTTCAATAATATAATATTTTCGAAGAATGACGTCAACCCATACGGAGGCATTGTATTGTTGTTATATATACAAAAATAAATAAATTGTATTTGTAAAATATTTATAGTTTTATTTTTATAACTCTTTATTTATATTTTTATATGAATATATAAGAAAAAAAAAATGAATAAGAATGTGTCTGTTGCAGATATTTTTATTGTCAACTATATATTCATCTAAAACAGATTCTCTAAAATTTATATATTATTTATATTTAAAACTATATAATAATAAAACATATATATATAGAGACACGCTATGCAAAGAACACTGCTCTATGCAAGAATAAAATCAATTAATCGTTTTTTTTTTCATCTTATAGTGGAACAAACTGGTTTAAGAAATGCATTATTCTTTTGAGACATTTTTTTTTTTTGGTGATGGTATTTGTATAAATTGGTACATAGATGTTGTGTGTTGTCTTTTTCTTGTTTCGTTGCTAAATATCGACGAATAATTATTGTGTAACTAAAATAGCAAATGCAAAAAAAAACCAATAAGAAAAAATCATGTTTTTTTTTATTTATTTTCCCCAAAAATAGGATTGCTATAACAATACGTTGACGACGACGAGACAAAGTAATTTATATATTTACATTTAGATATGTCTATTTTCATTTTTTGCCTAATATCAACACAGAAAATTTTGTTGGTTGCCACTATAACACAATAAAAAAATTATATATATATTGTAGTTTAAATCTTCTTAATTTATTAATTAAATAATTAATTAATTGGTTTGTGTATAACAAAATGATTTAGAAGATATATATTTTCTGGAAGTCAAAAAAAATTAAGAATTCCAATATTTATTTTATGTTTATGCGTTGTTTATTCTTCTACCTTCTCGTTTACCATTTAACAGTTTTTTTCTGCACACGCTCCTCTATCCATATGCGCATTACATGTCCAAACCTACATGTCCAAGCCTACATGTCCAAGCAATCTATTGATTTTGATTGTTTTGACAATATTTGGTTGACCGCGTACAACTTGTCTAATTCAAAATTGTATCTTTGTCAATAACTAAAAAATTAAATAAATATTGAAATAGATAGAAAATTGTTTGTTTTGTAAAAACTAATAAAATGCTTTTTTGTCCATAACAATATCGCGGACGACCCAATAAAATAATTATTATCACAAATACATAGAAAATTGTTATGGCTGATCCGATATGTGTGATTAGTAATAGTTTTTGTTATAAGCAGAAATATATTCAAAATCATCAACACACAACAAACATTCATGTAATAAAATTTTTGTAAAAATTTCAAATTGAAAACATTGAATATTTTTTACGTAATACTTATCAAAATGGAAAATTTACGGAACGCAACGCAAACTTCAATGCACTCGTGCTTTGTTTTTTTTTTTTTTTGTTGATATAGTGGACTGTCCGATAATTTTAAAATATTAAAACAAATAATGGCAGTAAGCAAAACTATATTATTTTAATAGTATTTAAAAATAAATTTATTATAATTATTGTTTATAACAAAAATTAATTAATATTTTTATTTTATTGCGTTTATTTATTTACTATTTTTGTGGCTCTATTTTAATTTTGAACATTTATATAGATTTGTATACATTGAAGTTTACTGCAATTATTAAAAAAATCAAAAAGTCTAAATTTTTTTCAGAAACATTTACACACAACATATGAACCAACGAAATTTGAATTTGCTTACGACTACCTACTACGACTAATACTAATCTCACACATAAAAATCAGCCATTAGTCTATTGTTAATCATGTTCATGTTATTCTTATATGTTGTCGTCGTTGTTACGGCATTTGTAAATTCATTTTTAGTAATTTGTATGCTGATCGCCAAAATAAGATAGTTTATTAATTTGATTCACTAAATGGTTTTTTTTTTTTTTTTGACATTTGTCGCTCTCTATATATTTGCATTATTTTTTATGGACTAAATACAGATAAACTATAGAAACAATTATTTTTTTTTTTTTTTTTAAGACCTTATTCCATGTTGGTACACCACTAATAAATATATATAAAAAAAAAATTGTCACTGATGACAAAGTCTCCGTTCAATATTATTTTATCAATAAATATTTTGTTTAGAAAAAAAATTATTCCATCGATACTTCAAATCGATCTTAATCAATAAAAAAAACAAATTTTAGTACTATCGAACATTCAGCGTACAAGTAGCTCACAATCAATCCAGCAAGGATCAATTGCTAAAACGCGGAATTCATTTTATTTTGTCATATTGATTTTAGATTTAATATATATAACACACACACACACACACACACACACACAAATACAACTGAAGGAAAATTCAGTGAATATAAGATCGTACCAAGTAGAGCCACAATTTATAAATTATTATAAGAGTGTACATCGTCTAGAGTTTATTTAAATATTATTAAAACAATTAACTTGTGTATAATAAATTAAAATAACTTTGAATTTTGTAGTTTTTTTTTATTATTCTCAAAACATCTATATCAAAACATCATTTGTGTACGTATTAATTTTTTTCACGCCTGTTTTTCAACATTATATTTATTTTAAATGCAACATGTGACCAATTGTATTCAGATTATATTTTTAAGAAAAAAAAATTTAAAATGATAATTAAATTTTTACTTACGATTTATTGATATATTTTTATTTTATTTAAAACTTCTATACACTAAAATATAAATTTCAAATAATGCAAATAATAATTTTATATTTTTCTATTTATAATTTCAGGTGAGTTCGAGTCAAAATTTAAAATGTTCACAACATTTTTTGTTTTTACATTTTTAATATATTTTAAAAATTGATTTTTTCATATATAAACAAAAATGTATGGTAATCATTTTTTTGAGTAAGTAATAACAAAAATTTTTATTCATTTTATTTCAATTACTATCGAATCACACGAACAGGATTCTGTGCGATCATACAGACGCTCATAATTCCATTCAAGTTTCGCAAATGTGGCATTCATTTATTTCATTTATGTTTGTAATATAGAAATTACATTAGTTTTTATTATTATTATGATCTATTCAATTCCACAATTCTTTCTATATATATATATATTTATTTATTTATATATGATCAGCTGATGATCGATCGTCAATGTTATATTAAAATTAATCTGTCTTTGTATATATTTGGTATTTTTATTTTGAAAAGAAAGTGAAATTTTAAATACCAATACGTAAAATGTTGTGTGTAAAGTAAACACATAATTTTTTGTCATCATCATATAAATAAGACAACACACATTGTGATGATGAGGTTATTTAACACAACTTATATAACATTAAGTGTATTTACAAGAAAATACACTCGTACGTAATAATTATAATAATAATAATAATAATAATAATAAATTTCGATATAATATTTTTTTTGTTTTTCTATTTATATAAATTCTACTGGGTAAGAGAAAAAAAAGTGAAAATATTTATTTTCTATTTGTTGTTATTAATAATAATAATAATAATAATAATAATAATAATAATAATATTAATAATATATATTTAATTTCACCTACACTCATTATAATATCCAGCAGCCAGTACCACCATCACCATGGTGAAATAGTTATTAACCGATCATTTTTATTGTTTATTTATTTTGTATTAAATGGTTATTAATAAAACGATGTTATAAATATATTATAAAATAACCGGCAAAGTGGTGTGCCAGTAAATTTAAAAATAAATTCATTAATTTTATATTGTATATTTAATAGGAATATTTTCTGTGATTATAAAGTTAAGGGTAACACAAACAATTATAGATTTTCATCCACACTTGTGGTATCGTTCTATTTTTTTTTTCCGATCACTGGCTATTGAATGTGTGGTATATAGTTAATATATTTTATGCGGTAATTATTTACCGCACACACACACACACACACACAATAAATATAAAATTAATAAATAAAATGATGTAATTTGCAAAATTATAATTATTCATTTTTTGGCAAATTTATTTTTAATCGCTTTCACTTTTGTCTTTTTTCATTTTTCTTGTCTTGTTCGATCTGCGATCTGCGCGATGGAATCGAAATCTAAAGAAATTAACAATATTTAAATTTGTTATTGTTACGCATTTTTTAACACATTGTTGACCGGTAATTTAACAATCGCTTTATATATTTTTTTTTTTTTTTTGCAAAAGTTACTGCTGTTCGCCAAAATACTGATGTGAACGATTCGAGTCCTTTCATGTCTTTATTATATTGTATATTAGGCACGAATGTTTCACTATATTAGTCGTAGAATTTATGGTTAATATGGTAAGCGCAATGACGAGTGTCATGTAAGTGTGCAGACATTGTTAATCTTTGAGTAGCCGGTCCAACACAATATTTTCAAAGATATTTCATAAACGAACAAGTGAAGCAAAATTTCAGTATTCAAATTTATGTAACTAAACTATTATTATTATTATTTATAAATTATTTATAAATTATTTATTGAAATGTTTTATTTAGCCTAGTTGTTCTTATCGCCTATATAGTCGTATAGCGTTATAACATCTTAATCACCAACAACCGCCATCACCTTCACAATACCAAATTACAAATTATCAGTCTATTTTTATTTTATTTTATTATTATATGGTTTTTTTTGTTTTAACCCGTATACAATTTACAAATTTGTATTATTTATTATTATATATTTTGAAATGATAAGGTATTGTGGTGTGTTTGTAGGTTGGTTTAAGAATAATAATTATTATTTACCATCACATTTCTTGTGGGCGATAATCTTCAGTTAAATTGTACGTTTTTTTGAATACGTTCATAATTGCTGTTTTGGAGGATATGAGTATTGAAACTACAATATATAGACACAAAGTATCGTACAATGTTAAAATTTTGATCTGTGAAAAAAAGATAAAAAGTGAGTGCCGGAGTTGAATAAATAAAAAACGCTTGATTTTGAAATATGTTACTTTTTTTGCTTTTTAAATTGATGGGAAGAATTTGGAAAACACAGTTTTCATTATTCTAAAGTCCCGTGTCATCACCATATTACCTACTATTGTTTTATTTAATTATCCAATTATTTGTTTATTGATATTTCATTATATTGTTGTTTTTAAATACCAGAAAAAAATAATAAATGGAATTAAATAATTGTTAATTATTTTGTATGACTCATCCACCACACACACACACACACACACACAACACACAATTTTATTTTTCTAATCGCATTTTTACTATAAATTTATTTGGGTTTTAATTTCAAGTTCACTCAATGAATATTAAAATGAAAAGGTGAAAAATGTTGAATTACAATTGAATTTGTTTGCGTCCATATATATGTTTGTTATTAATGTAAATTTGTTTACAGCGTCCATCTGGCAAATCATTTATACAATTTACACATTCGTGTACTATAAAAACATATCCATCGCTGGTACTTTGTCTTTTCGTAAAAGGATTATATTTACAACAATCAGTCCCCATTTTTCACACTATATGTGAAAGAAATTAATTTCTGTTGATGTTTATTATTGTATATATGGTATTTTTGAGGAAATCAAAAGATCACCATAACTCCTGATGGTGCAATGCAACATTATATATCTAGAACACTAAATTTGTTGATTTTTAAAAATGTATACGCCTTACATTTAGTTCATTTTTTTAATTTCTCGTATCATAATATTATTCTTATCATCAAAGTATCATAAAATATTTATATAATATTTTTATGTAAATATAATAAATAACAATAAGGTTTCAATTTATTGTCAAATCAATATTTTGTTGTATGTATACACGGAGTATTCTTGATATATATATGGAATAGAATAATTTTGTGTTTTTGAATTGTGTTATTGAGTTTGAGTAAATATTTAATTTTTTTTTATACAATATTATCGATAATAAATATAATGGTGAAAAAAAAAAAAAATTGCAAACATAATATTTATTTACAAAATATTACGATATTGATTAGTATTTATTTTATATTTTAAATAATTGATAGCATTTTTTTAAAATCGTGTGTTTACTACATATTTGTGGGACTGCTATTTATTATCAAAATTCAATTCAATAAATATTTATAGTTTTATTAAATAAAATATAGATAGATTTTTATAATAATTTAATTATAATTAAATTTAGATATTTTTCGTAAATCGTTTTTATGTTTTTGATTTTAACGAATTTTGTTGAATTTTCTAAAAAATTATAGCATTACAAATAATTAAAAACATATGTGAATTTATTAAATGACACATCAAAAGACTATTTTTATTGGGCTATATATAAAAATGTTAAAATTTGAAATAATGACAAAAAAAAAAGAAAAAGGGACATAAATAAAAGTATCATAAATTTTACGTTTTTCTATAAATCAAATACATTTTTTGCCTTTTTAAAAATATAAATAAAAAATACAATACATTTAAAAAATAAAGAAAAGATCAACAATTGAATAGAAGGAATACAATTTACACGTACGTATTTTTTTACGAGATCAATTTATAAAGAGCATAACAAATTATTGGAATTTAACATATTGGCATATCTTATATTAAGCCACACACACACACACCCACCCACAATGTAAACATATTACGGCGGCAGAGCTACACAAGTTTATATTACATTCCATTTCACAAGACGTTATTTTTGAAATCTAAAGAATTATAAGTATCATATTACTACACACACACAGCTCTTAATATAACAAAATTTATATAGTATATTATTATGGTCATCTGTAATGCATCTGACAAAACATCTCCGGTGTTTCTGTTTTAGAACATTTATTTTATTTTTTTCAATTATATATATTGGTACAGACACACACATATGAATCACATAAATCGCAAAATTCATAATTTTATCTTTTTTTTTTTCTGTACTAAAAATCCAACGACAGAATTATTGAAAATATTAAATAATTATATATAAATTAATTTAAAAAGGAATAATTATAATTGCAGCTCACTTTATTTAAAATTATGTTTAATAAACACTTATATATTACTTACACCACGCAATATAAAATACGTGGACAGTATTAAGTGTATTAAAAACAAACACTCATGAAATCATTTTAGAATGGATTTTAGGCTACTGCGGATGCATTTTATAATCGTATAACCGATCAAATGCGATACAGAAGATAATTAGAATTGTTCGAATTTAATGTATATTGACCGGGATTATATATATGAATAATTTAGTTTTATATTATTATTTCAATTACTTTCAATAAAATACCTGATAAATTATTTAATTGATACACCCTGTACACACACACAAAATACGACATTTATATAAAAATAAATCTATTTTATGTGCAATTGCAATTTTGTTGCAATAGAGAAAAATATTGTGTTATATAAAATCTATAGAAAATGGGAGAGAGACAGAGAGAGAGAGAATAAATGTGCATTTTCAAGTTTATTATTATAAAATGCATTTATTTATTATTCAAATAGGTAATTTTGTATACTTTTCTACACTTTCTCACAAAATTGTTTTGGTGAGTGTATGCGACGGTTTATGCTATGCTATTTTATACAAACGTAAATAAAATGTATTGAACACAATGTTATTTAATTGAATAAACCTTTTACCATTTCTATATATATATATAGCGATTATATGACTTTAACATTTCGTGTTGTGAGTTCTTAGAGACAGATTAATCTAAGTTCAAATTACTTTACTTATGATGACCAAAGATATTGTATATATATGTGTGTGTGTGTGTGTGTGTACCATTTTTATTAAATTACCTGTTTATTGGCAATAATAAAAATAATTTTATTTCAAATTATCAATTTTTTGTTGCCAGATTATTCTAGGCCCCCTCAATGGAATAATATGGGCGATAGGTGTTCTATAATTTTATTATATTTTAATGAATTGATGCCTATTATTATTTTCGGTTTTGAAGTACTGAATGACAAAGTTTTTGCCGGAAATCTTATATATGAAAATTACCATTTATTAGCCATATAACTTCTATATAGGCAATGTGAATATACAATATATAACAATTATTTGTTTGAATATTTATGTGATTAATTTAATTTTTCATTACACACATACATATATACACACACCACCTATACATATATATATATATATATATATTAACATAAAGATAAATAAATAAATTACTAACAATAACAAGATGAATATAATCAAAATGCATTTCATTGCATTTACGCATTAAATTATATTTATTTTGTTGTTGTTGTGTTGTGTTGTTGAAAATGTTGATGATTGACGATGACGATGAATATTATACATTTTTATAATCATAATTCCCCTCAGTTTTTATTATTATTATTATTATCTTTATTTTGCCAGTGCAGTTAAAAAATGCATTTTATGTGTGTGTGTCTGTGTGTTTGTTCGTATCTGTTAAATGAAAATATTTTGACTGTAGTTGGAAAAAATGACGCGTTGCATTCAATAAAAATGTGAAATGATTTTTTTTTTTTTTTTCATTTTATATAATAAAATGATTTACAAGTAAACCGATGTGTGTGTGTGTGTGTGTGTGTATTTGTTGTATATAAAAAAAATTTAAATGAATTAAATAAATAAATAATAATATATAATTCATTTTATTTATATAATACAAAACAAAGTGCATGTGTATTTGAAAAATTATAAAATCGTGTGTGACTAAGATTTTGTGTTACAATGTTTTTTTATTTTTTTCTTATATTGGTTGAATGAAATGCATTTACACACACACATTCTCATCTCATGCATATATATATATAATTTTTTTTTTTTTTTATTTACATATGGCTATATGAGAAGATAGGACATTATTTATTATATTTTGTATTGTAAGTCAAGTCGTCGTCGTTGTCGTCGTCGTCGCGCGTATACAATTTAATATAAAAAATAATAATAATAATAATAATAATAAGAATACATGCAAACATATTTATACGTGTTTATTATTTGTTGGTATTGAGCTCTGTATTGCAATTTATATATATAATGTGTATAGTATAGTCGAAAGAATGAAAAAAAAAAAAGCAAAAAAACGGTGCCAGTAGGTCAGAGTCGAGCCGAACTTAGGAGAAACTGGGGTAAGGCTATCAATTTACAAATACACTAATATGCATTTTTTATACATGTGCATATGAGAAAAAAATAATTAAATTTTATATATATATAGATATTTCGGTTAGTATATATACTATCTATATATATGTATTGTGTTGTACAACAATGTACAACAAAATTCGCAACTTTCAATCACAATTGTCGTCGTCCACGACCATGTCAACATCATGTGTTGTATATTATTTTAAGTATTTATAATAATATATGAAAAATACGCCTATAGATACTAACTATCATCCTCTCATAACTTTTTTATTCAATTTGGCATTTCGTATACATATTCGTATTACGTATACGCATATGTGTGTTTTGTTCGCCGTTTATTAATTTTATTTTTATTCCGAATTTTTTGGTTAATAATGTTGGCCACATTTAATATGTAAACATAAAAAAAAAATTAAAAATAAACAAAACATAATTATATATATTTAGATTTATATTAATTCAAAAATTTCAGTTTCGAGTATTTGTGATGACGACTGTTGTTGTTTTTTTTTTTTTTTTGCATATATATACCCGTACAATTAAACTACATTTGGTTAGATGTGTTCGTTTTCATATTAACATTATTTATTATTTCAATGTTGAAATATGGTTGAATTAAAAATTGATCAAATATGGGGTTTTGATTTGAATTTATTATGTGATAATTTTTTAATTTATTTTTTATTTATTATATATTTATTGTGTGCGTGTGTGCATGTTTGTGTTTGCCTGACACCGTGTATTCATTACACAGGGTGATTACATTTAAAGATGAAAACATGTTGGGTTTTTATGTAATATCATAACATAAACAGATTAGTTTGGCTTTTAAGAAAACAGTTTCGAGAAGTTTTTATCGTAATGGTATAGTAATGGCGTCTCGAAAGTAGTTCGATAACATGAAATACATATTAAAGGATATGTCATAAAAGTGTCTTTTCTTATATATATATTGTATATGATACAATGTTTTATACAATATTAAGATGGAAATAATATATGATACATTCATTCAATATATATATATACAATATTGGTTTTGTATTCATGTGAACAACATACGAAAAAACAATGAATTTTGAAAAGGAAGAGTGAAATTATTACATTTTTTTTTTTTTTTCAAAATTCACAACAACAATTGTTATATATAGTTGTTGTTGTTGTTGTTGTTGCTATTATTACACTGATGACGGCGTAAAACATTGAAAGTAAAAAGTATAATGAAATTGGAAAGCAAAAATTGAAATAATTGTTATTTTTTAGACTACAAAAACTATATATACAATTTACATACAATTTTTCAATATATATAATATTTTATTTATTATATATTTCGATCTTAGGTTAGGTGCTGTGCGCGGCGTGTAAACCAAAATACAGAAGATATTAAGTAAATAGTAGTGTGTGGTGCGTTGCACTAAAAAATGTATAAAGAACATCTATAGAGTTTGTTAGTAAATTCTTCTGAAACGCTCCCTTTTTTTTCCGTTTCCCTTCAAAACCACAATTTTAGCTTCAATCAATTCTTCAATGGGTAATGGTGGGGTCGGTATGATATAGTTTCATCATTATATATACACAAATTTTATATTGATCGGTTTATATAATTTGAAAAATTTTGACACATTTAAATTTAAATAAATTTTATATTCACTTAGTTATTTTATTTTTTATTTTTTTTTTACCTTATATAATATGCAAATTATTATGTTAATTATACACACCACACATCATGTACACAACAGTACGTGTAAGCGTATACACAATATTATAATACCATCAGTATCAGTATATTGTATATATATTTTTATATAACATATTGTGTTAATTGATACCAATCTTAACAACTCTGTGTGAGACTGCGATACGGTGACGTTCTTCTTACAATCGTCACTATATTATAATATATACTGACTGATTTTGGTTATCAAAACAAATACCAATTTAAAGAACCACCAATTTATGACGCCGACATAAAATATAAATTATATATTTGTTGTTATTTTTCCTTCAGTTTTGCCTGTGTGTGTGTGTGTGTGTGTGTGTTGTTGTGTATAATATACAAATATTAATCATTTTCAGAGAAATATATAGTTGCATATTTTAAGTATTATGTGTGCGGCGGCGGTGGCGATGTGTTGTTATTTTTTAATGTTTTGAATTTTTTTTTTTTTTAGTGTTTTTAAATTTTTTGCAAAAAAAAAAAAAATAACAACAAAAATCAGGTCAATGATGAATGAAAAGTAGGTCATCACACACACACACACACACAGAGTTAAAATCGAAAACAAAACATATGTACAAAACGAATAATAATTTTAAATAAATATATAAAATTGAATTTTATTGTAAAAAAAAAACCAATAATTTTTTACGTATTTTAATAATGTATCATTTTAATTTCAATTTTATCATAATTTTTATACTTTATATTTGTGTATATATGGGTCTGTCAGTGTACCACACCACCCACTCCATTCATGCATTAACATTTCAATCGATTAATGTATATATGGCGAATAGGTATTCAATAATTGATAGCAATCAGCCGTTCAATGTACTTTTTTTTTGAAAAAGGACCATATATTGTAATGTATTATAGAGTACAGATACGTTATACCATTATATGGATGATAACAATTATAATATATATTGTATTATTATTATTATTATTATGATTATTATTATTATTAATCAACATATTTATATATAAAAATAACATTTGTGTCGCATTGTCATCGCCTTTTTTTTTTTTTGAATAGTATGTTGTGTATGTGAATGTATTATAAAAAAAAAGGAAAATATGTATAGTTTTTATCTTTTATAACACGCGATAACTGCGCGTCAGCACCAATAATAAATAAATATGTATTAACAATTGTGACGCTCTGCTCTATAACAAAACTATACACAACAGGTATACAATATTTATTTTTAATTAAATATAATTAAATATGTTTATACTGAAATAATAATAATAATAATATAGAGATTATATGAAATGATATATTATTATTAGCTATACACTACTAAATATACACTACCATATATCAAATACATATGTTCAAATATGGTAACTCAAATAGTATAAATAAATTTGAAATATATAGATAGATTAATACAAGTTTATATAATTATATTATATTATTTATTAATTTTATTATCATTTCAATTAAAATGATATAAATATAGAATGTGTGTGTGTGTGTGTGTGTGTGTGTGTGCTCTCACAGGGTATACTTTATAAATGTATATAATAATAAGTGCTTTTGTTCACAATTAATGTGTAACAATGTCTACAAAAAATTATTTTATTCGTATATCTATAACTTTTTTCAAACCGTTTCTGACGTTTCCAATTAATTCTTAAGCCAATAAACACCTTAACCAAAACTGTGTTATTTGTAAATTTAAAGTTGATTGTAATGTTATAACAATTGTACCTATATATATATATATGTGATGGGATGAACAATGTATATAAAAATGTAAATTGGAAAATTGGTGTGGCATCATCCATGGCATTACATTACATTATTGTATTAATCGTTTGTTACAATTTATGATAAATTGAAAATAAATATAAAAGAAATGGTTATTAAAAAGATGGATTGTTTATTTACTTGCTGCATGGCATTAAAATCTCATGGCGCGAGGTTTTAACCTTTTCCAACCACAAACCTATCTGCAGCTAAAGTCTTTTAATCACACGAATTTTAATATCACATGTTTACTGTCTAATATCTTTCGATTCTTCTACTTCTTTTTTCTGATTACCATTTAACAGTTTGTGGCACACGTTCATCCTCCATCCATATATATATATATATATATGTGTGAAACGACGTAACCAATCTATCTTAATGTATAAATTGATTTTGATTGTTTTGACAATATTTGTGTACACCGCAGAGAAATAGTGAATTTCAAAATTGTATATCTTCGTCTATAACCATTATGTTCTTTGACGTTACCCATATAATATGTTGTAGAGTAATTTTAGCTCAAAAATCAGAAATAATTATTATTGGTTCTGTATCGTTCACCATATCTCCATTTACATTAATATTGTGGACGTATGACTAATGTTTTACTTTAGATCTCATATATGTTTTCAAATCCATGCAGCGATTTTTCCGCTTCAATATCATTTTCCACATCATTTTCCAACGACAACTAAGTAATAAAAAAAACTATATATATCGTAAAGTTTGTGTCCATTAATTATTGTTAAAATAAATATAAAAAATATGATATTTCGTGTGTACATTAATAAAATCTACAATATATATACGCGGTTTCTCCTCCGACTTGATCATTTAATTGATAACGTTTTACATTTTTTTTTTTTTTTTTTGTGCCCGTTAAGAGACACACAAAATAAGGGAATTTTAAAAAATTCAATGAAACAACATTTGAATTGAATGTATTAATTTCACCAAAAATTTTATTATATATTATACATTATTATATTTGTCAATCTCTCGTTGACTTACATTTCCTATATATATTTATATGTGACTCTTTAATTTAAATATATTACATTTACTACTGCTGCTACTTACTGCATGCTGTAAATATATGTAATATGCATTATTTATATACGCAGTAGCAGCAGCAGCTAAGCCACCATTTAACATTCAAGTAATGCATCAATTTAATAAATTACAATTATAATACATTTTTTTTGCAAACATATTCATTCAGCAGCATACCTTTTTGAAATAATAATAATAATAATAATAATAATAAAACAGGTGAAATAATATAAGAAATATTTATAATTTCATAATAAATGTTTTAGGTGTTGTGTTTTTGTTATTCAAACATATATTTTATATATTTAAATGCGCTTGTGTTGTATATATTTTTATGTTTTACATTTTAAATGCAATAAATTGCATTGTATGCATAAATTTCAAGTTCATCGTATATAATAATAATAACATTTATATATATATATCTTTTAAAATATATAAACACACACACACACACACACTCATATATATAATATATAATAAACAATTTATGTAATTCACTGTGTATATATTACAACAATGTAACTTTATATTTTGTTGTATGGTTCATATTTTTGTGCTGCTAATTTATACATATTATTTTTTTCCATATTTTACATTACATTTTCCATTTTATTGTATACAAAATATTGTAATAATATAATTGAATGCGCAAAAATTTTTAATGTAACAATTTATATTCATAACTTTTTTTTTGGTTTTCGGGTGGTGAAACTTTTTATTTATTAACACTTGTTGTGTGTGTGTGTGTGTGTCTGTGTGTTGTACATGTACGTACGTGGTGTTGTAATGTTTGTAAACAAAATATTTATTCTTGTACCGTATCTGTAGAGGAGCAGTAGGTATAAATATACAAGTCCCTTTGATATCTGCATAAAATTTATTTATAATGGGGTGGCCGATTGCGACAACGACCACAAATAAAAGACGTTGATTAATTGTGAATGTTGAATTATTAATTAAAAAATAAAACTTTATATATATATATCGCAAATTCTATATATGTTAAATTATAATTAATTATTTTCACATTTTAAGAGATACCATATTTTATAATTATTTTATGGTAATCAGGACAATTTTTTTTTTATTTGCTTAGAATTACATTAAAAAAAAAACTATTCATATATAATCTTCTTCTAAACCATATTATATATAAAATACTATAAATTTGATAAAATTTGGATGTTTGTCTCTACGCTTTATAAATTGTAAGGATTCAGTCACAATTTAGATAATTTTTTTTTTTTAATATTTTGGTTATGTTTTAAATCTCTGAAATTGGAAAAAAATATATTAAAATATTCACATGTTAAATGACGACATATAGATGCAAATAAATACATATAATCAAATAATTGTCTGTATATGTAGACTAAGAACATTAAAGAATATTTAGTAAAAAATTCATCATCATTTAAATACTACGTAATAATAATATCATATTAAGGGTGTTACTCATAGCAACCATTGTATTATTAGTATATTCAATATATATAATTGTACAAAAAAAGGTTATTATTCATATATATATTTTTATTCTGAAATGGAATCTTCATCTAGATCTTTTTACCTATATATATATATATATTAAACATTATGTTATATTAATAAGAAAAAATAATAATCATATAATAATAATATAAATATAATATATATACGTATGTGTGTGTGTGTGTGTGTATACATCATTATTAAAAAATAATGTGAGATAACAAAATACATCTAATATAGTATACAACCGCTGTCCCATAATAATCCGGAATTTGATTAAAATCAAATACAAAAAACCATTTTATTTAATCAAAATAATCATCCATGGACTGTTGAAATACATCGATTTGCACACATTCGTTCAACAAGTGAATCAAATGATTTTTTTTATATTTGCATTCTGATTGGAATGCTGTTGAGAACGGTGATCGCGTCGATTTTTGGTATGTCTTCAACTGATGGTCGACCATTGGTCATTCATCATCACTTCACTAGCTTCGCTGTATATGCCTTCTGTGTGAATTATTTAAAAACTTATGCATTTAACACACACATTTATCAACTATATGGTACGCAATTTTAAACAAATCACATACACATTTGAATAGCATTTTTATCAATTATAAAACAAAAATTTAATGTTGGTTCTTTGAATTTTTCGAACGACACACAAAAACAGCTGTAACTCTATGTGTTGTATTATTTTCTTTACCACTTAATGTAATGGTCATGAAACGTTGACAATTTGTTGTGGAAGCTTCAAAAAAAATATTCTCAAAAAACAACTAAGAGTTGGCGCTACGTGTTCTATGCGGTTTACATAACCATTCCGGTTTTAATGGGACAGACCGACCGACGGTGGTGTATAATACAAAATATTTAAGTACTATCTTAGATTAAAATATTTTTCATTTATTTGTTCGTTCGTTTTTTTTTTTTTTTCCTTCGTAAAATTCTTTTTCAATATTTAATATCAGGTCTTATTATTTCTTTTCATATTAGAATAGAATAGAATAGAATAGAATAGTTTCTTTATGTATATAGGGTGTATTAAATGGTACCACCCCAGTACAGAAATAATCAGATGATGTTTTTTTTTTTTGGGTTTTGGGTGGCGCGACAACTGTCTTTTTTTTTTTCTAAATACGTTGTAAATGATGATTTAGGATATATCAATAAAATATATGATATCCTATCGATATATACTACGTGATTCCCTTTCTATGCAAAACATATATGAATGAGTTTTGGTGTTTATGAATAAAAAATGAAAAATGTCATGGTAATTTTTAAACATAGAACATTTGAAAGATACCATATAGAATTCATTCTATTCTATATAAATATATATGTGTGCAAACAAATAAACAACAAAAATAAAAGACTATAGACCCTATGTGTGTGTGTGTATGCATATGAAATTGATAAATTTTAAAATAAAAATAAAACGTTTTATTTAAAAATATAAATGATTCAAAATAATTACTATTGCTGCTCTACACATTTTTTTTTTACCATCTCTCTGACACCCAAAAAAAAAACTATCCTACTTTTGATGAAATCCATCCACCAAATTGACCAAATTTTCCAGTTCTTCTGATGTACGTAATTCGTTGAATACACAAGTAGCACTCTATCGTTGCGATAGGAGTATCTGATGAGGTTCAAATAAAAAATACCAAAATATGTATAACAAAATCTGCAAATCAACTTTCATATGCATAAACCTTGTGGTAAACAAAAATATATAAATTTAAAAGATGATTCGGAATAAATTTCCAATTCTTCATATACAAATATATATTTTAAGAATAATGGTTTCATTCAAATGATGTTGATTATGATGATGATGATGCTGTTGATGATGATGATGATGATGATTGCTTCTCATATGTATATTTATATAATATATACATATTTTGTTTATAATATATACAATTCAATGTTTATGCTTATAAGTTTGCAATGAAATATGCAATATGCAAACCATAAAAATAAATTAAAAACCATATTATAATATATTCTGTATTTTATATATATATTTTTTGTATATGTATTGTTTAAAGAATATTGCACATATGTATACAGTAAAATTTCCTATTCAATTGAAGCAAAAATCATTTTCAAATGAATTTATACATTGAAAGTATACATTGAAAATTACATGTAAATTTATTACCATTCAATTGAATACGTTAAAATAACAATATCAAAAATTAGTCTGGGCAGTGTGTAATAGAAACGAAATTGTGAATGGTGAATATGAATAAGGTGATTATGTTAAGACAAGAAGCTTGACTTCCTTACCCATTTATCGTTATTCGCACCGGATAGAATTCCACCATTCTACCAACACAGTCCTTTTTTTTTCCGATTACATTGCATAGAAATTTCTCTGTACACACACATGCATATTTCATGTTATTATAAATATACAAATAACACTACAAAAAATAACTATAAATTTTGTGTTCTGTTCGGAGACCTATATGTGCATTTTTATTTTATGTATGTAATTTATTAATAAATATTGTGCAATGCAATGCACATTTGTTTTGTTTTTGTGTATATTATTATTATTAAATTCAAAATTTATAATGAAAATGAAATTAAAAAATTAAAAAAAATGAGCTGACAAATATTAAATAAATAAATAAATAAATATGTAAATTATAAGAAATAGTGCAATTCTTCTTTCTTTATACACCACATATTATTTATTTATTTATTTATTTATTTATGCATTCATTATATGACTCATCATCTTTCTGCACTCTATATATAATTTGCACATATATAATATTAATTCAATCCTCTGTGTATATGGGGTTTTTTTTTTTTAAAAAAATGACAAAAATTCATGCATAAATAATTACGTGCATGTGTGTGCATAAATAAGCAAGAAGAAAATAATTTTTTTAATTAAATTTTTGTATTACATTATTGGAAATTTTTATTTTTTATTGTGTGTGTATGGAGAAATGCATATAAATTTGTACGTAATTCAAAAAGAAATTAAATGTTTATATATTGTGATATAATAAAATATTACCATTATAATTTTAAAGTGATATAGAAACATTCAAAATTGTCTGCAGGTTATCCGCATATATAATTTATTAACTATAATGGTTAAAGCTCACAGACATCACCTGATTTGGAGTTGAATTGTGTTAAGGAAATATATTGTTTTTATTATCCAACTTTGATTTTCCTTTAAATTACCACTTCTTTGTCTATCTATATGTTGGGCAGACGTTACTTAAATTATGAGTATAACAACAGCAACAAAAAAATAAATAGAATCAATGGGTTTTATTCCTTTAATCTATTATATACAACTATATATTTTCTTATCGTATATATCTGCGAATTTATATCTGCGAATTTATAAATTGTATATATATAAATGTCTCATTATTTTCTATACACATTAGAAAATTCAATGAATAAAGGATTATTTTATATATTTTATATAATATTTGTTAATATATTATAAATAAAAAGGGATAAAATAAAATAATATTAACACATATACAGAGTAATGCGACATGAGAAAATAGTATTGGGAATTATATTATATTAGAACTTTATAGATTGAAGGTTATAATATACTACGAGAGGGAGGGAGGGTACGTGGTATGATGGAGTAGTTATATTGTTAAAATAAAAATTGTTTCCATGTCAAGGATATTCGTGTGTACAAAACAGTAAATAATATAGTGTATAATATTATGGATAGGATTTAATTAAATTCTTATTATACGTTATTACGTTGTTCTATATATATATATAGAGAAATTACTGCATAAAAACCGAATGTATATTTATTGTATTTGTTGTGTATTTATACAATATATAATAATAAAGTTATGGGTTTCATTATATAATTTAATGGTAAAGATTTAAAATTATGTAGAAGATGGAATCGTTGCACCAAATAGCTAAATAGATAGATAGATAGATAGATAGATAGATAGATAGATAGATAGATAGATAGATAGATAGATAGATAGATAAATAAATAGATAAATAGATAGATAGTTTGATCAAATCAATAATTTGGCAAATTTATTTATTTCCCTACATTTTATACCGACCAGCAGTACAGTGTAACTTACTAATTACATTTCAAATTTATTATTATTATTATTATTATTATTATTATTATTACATTTTTATTTAAATGATATATGGCGACGACCACATACTATTCTTATCTAACACACTATTTATTTATTTATTTATTTATTTATTTATTTATTTATTTATTTATATATTTATTTATATATTTTATAATAGAAATAAAAAATTTAATCTATAGTTCAAATTCATTATTTTCCTTGTTTGTAAAATTTTAAAATACAAAATAAATTGTGTTTTATGGTTTTTACCAATTAATAATATTTATGTATACAATATATTTAATATATATATATAGAGTATAGACATACAAACCAAGACGGATGATAATTATTTATTATTGTTATCAAAATTATAAATATAATACACAAACAGACCAACAACATAATGTTATGATAACAAACAGCGATTTGGAATGTGATAATCATAATACACTCATAAACATATACACACAGTAATGAAGCGTACCCGATCAGTTTGGGTATCTCTATATAGACAATATATTATTAATAAATTAATTATTAATATCAATAATTATAATTAATAATATAATGCAAATTGTAAAAGTGGTGGCATATACAAACAAAGAACTTTTATGTCACCCAGTATAAGAGAAAACCGATTCGCAAATATCTATTTTTTTCAAAAGGTTTTGTCATACTCAAAAAATAACATCCTATTTAATAAGTAGACGATTTATTATTTTTTTTGTTGTTTTTATAGTAAATAGCAAAATTAATTTAAGGATAATAATAAAGTAAAGCAATATGGGGGGTGATTGGACGACA